>VZTD01004978.1:397620-408398 GCA_013397725.1 Rhagologus leucostigma | reverse complement strand
GGGACGGAGGGGAAGGGGGGAGCGGGGCGGCGGCGGCGCGTCTCGGGCTCCCGCGAGCGGGACCCGCGGCTCCCGTGACCGGCGCCTCCCCCGCCGCCCCGCCAGGTCTGGTTCCAGAACCGGCGCTCCAAGGAGCGGCGGATGAAGCAGCTGAGCGCGCTGGGCGCCCGGCGACACGCGTTCTTCCGCAGCCCGCGCAGGATGCGGCCGCTCGTGGACCGGCTGGAGCCCGGCGAGCTCATCCCTAACGGGCCCTTCTCCTTCTACGGAGGTGGGTACCGCGCTCCCCCCGCGCTCCCTCGCTCCGTGCCGGGATGCGGGGACACCCGCGGGGCCGCGCCGGGCTCCTGGNCCGGTTTGTGTCGGTGCCCCCGCTGCTCTGCGGGAAGGCGGTCCCGGGGCTGCCGGAGCCCGGCCAGCCCGGTCTCACGTTTCCCCCTCGGGTCCGTGGGTGACACCCCGAGCCCCTCCCCACCCCAGCCGCGCCGCCCTGGGAGCGCTCCCGTGCCGTCCCCGCTCGGGTACCCGCCCGCCTGTTACCTTCCCTCTGTCTCTCCTTCCGCCAGATTATCAGAGCGAGTATTACGGCCCTGGAAGCAATTACGATTTCTTCCCGCAAGGACCGCCTTCGTCTCAAGCGCAGACCCCCGTGGATCTCCCGTTCGTGCCCTCCTCGGGGCCGTCAGGGACCCCGCTGGGGGCCATGGACCACCCCCTGCCCGGACATCACCCCTCGAGTGAGGCTCAGCGCTTCACTGACATCATGTCGCACCCCCCGGGAGACTCGCCCAGCCCCGAACCCAACCTGCCCGGGTCCTTGCACTCCATGTCCGCAGAAGTTTTTGGCCCCAGCCCCCCATTTTCGTCGATATCCGTCAACGGTGGTGCTAACTACGGCAATCACTTGTCCCACCCTCCAGAGATGAACGAAGCAGCTGTGTGGTAGCTTTAAAACAAACTGGGTCTAAGTAAGTGATGATCA
Source organism: Rhagologus leucostigma (assembly GCA_013397725.1). Classification (NCBI taxonomy): domain Eukaryota; kingdom Metazoa; phylum Chordata; class Aves; order Passeriformes; genus Rhagologus; species Rhagologus leucostigma. Next base: position 407,416 of record VZTD01004978.1, on the reverse strand, counting down.
TCTAGTCTGCTTATTGTTATGGTGTACAGAAATGAATTAATATAACATCTCTCCCGCCCTAAGACAATATTACCTTGGGAACGAACTGAATCCAATCGCTCCAAGGCAAGCTTTGCTCTAGACCAGGACAATCTCCATGTTATGGTTGTATCAAACAAGCGAGGGGACTTTTTTGTACCATTGACAAAGAAACTGGGGAAGCTGTACAGTAAAAGTGCTGCCATTCCGTAGGATGGCGTAAGTTTGATTACCCTGTTGGATGTCATCCTAAGAGCCACAATCCTTAGAAACTTCTCGTTTAAAAAAAAAAAAAATTACAAAATAATTAATGAAGGAAAGGTCAAAGAAAAGGGGAAAAAAAGCTTCAAGAACTCTCTATAGCGTTCCCGGTTAAGGATGGTTCTGGCATTATGAATCTGTTTGTTCATTTTTGTCTCTCAGAAAGTTCGACAACAAGAAAAACTCTTTTTAGCTTCAGCCATTTCAGCCTGCTGACGATCAGGTGGGACAACTTTTCCTTTTTCCTTTCTTTTTTTCTTTTCTGTTTTGTTTCGGTTGCTTTGTCGTTGTTTTTTTTTTTTTTTCCGAAAATAGCAAATACTAAGTGTTAAGCCCTCAGCACCAACTCTTCTACCTTCACAAAGCTACACGTACAAAACCTCCTCATCATAGCAAAGGTCACCACCCAGACCTCTAACGAAAATGACTTGAAAAAACAAACAAACAAACAAAAAGTATTCTACCTTCACAGAGAGAGAAAAGCTAAACAAAAAGACTCTATTGAACTAAAAACAGTCAACTGTTTACGTCTAATGTTAAATTCAGGAGCTCAATGTTTTACTAACAAATCCTGTTTTAGAAAAACCTCTTGTTCAAAAGCAAAAGATTTTTGAGCAGCCAACCAAAATAGTTCATTTTCTTTTCTGTAGATGTTCTAACAGATTGCAGGGCTTGTGGTTCACTGTGCTAGTTTGTAAAAGGTGTTGTTTACAGAAGGCAAAGAAAAAAAAAACCCACAAAACCCAGTCAGTTGCCAAATAAAGTAAATATATAGCACAAATACTGTAAGGTGCTTTGCACCAGCAACCCGAGAAGGTGTTTAAAAAGTGTTACAAGGTTAAAAAGAAAAAAAAAAAAGACAAACAAACATCTTTGCTAATTTTTAGTCCTGTTGAACATTCATGGAATTGTTAATATGACTTATATAGACCCACACAGGTTTTATTTTTGTGTCTTTAAAATAAAAGTCCAAAATATTTAAATTTTATGGTCAAATATGCAGTCAACAGCTGCTACTTTTTTCTTTATATATTAAATTTCTCATATGTCTTTTATTGTTCTAATGAACCTAAGCTTGTGTGACCTCCAGTGCATATTAGACCATTCACTGTATGAAAGAAAACATGTTGGATAAAATTTGTGCGTTTTTAATAAAATTAGAAAATCTGATGTTTAGATAACTTGTGTTTCATTTGATGTTTTAAGCAATTTTTGGAAATTGATTCTCTTGAGTAAAGTAGCCCTGAGAAAGAATGATCCACTCTGCTGCTAATCCTTTTAGCAGCTCTTTTGCTCTGGTAGAAGTCTAAGCCCTGGTGTCGATGCACACAGCGGCCAGAGGCAGCTCCAGCCTTTCTTTCCACCTCCAGGCTCAGTTGTTGAAGTCCAAATACCCTGTTCCACTGTGTTTTAAATTTTAAAATTCAGAAATAATCAAATTATTCAATATCTTCAGTTATTTGTGGTCTGTGCTACGAAAGAACATTCGAANTCAGCGCTTCACTGACATCATGTCGCACCCCCCGGGAGACTCGCCCAGCCCCGAACCCAACCTGCCCGGGTCCTTGCACTCCATGTCCGCAGAAGTTTTTGGCCCCAGCCCCCCATTTTCGTCGATATCCGTCAACGGTGGTGCTAACTACGGCAATCACTTGTCCCACCCTCCAGAGATGAACGAAGCAGCTGTGTGGTAGCTTTAAAACAAACTGGGTCTAAGTAAGTGATGATCATCTAGTCTGCTTATTGTTATGGTGTACAGAAATGAATTAATATAACATCTCTCCCGCCCTAAGACAATATTACCTTGGGAACGAACTGAATCCAATCGCTCCAAGGCAAGCTTTGCTCTAGACCAGGACAATCTCCATGTTATGGTTGTATCAAACAAGCGAGGGGACTTTTTTGTACCATTGACAAAGAAACTGGGGAAGCTGTACAGTAAAAGTGCTGCCATTCCGTAGGATGGCGTAAGTTTGATTACCCTGTTGGATGTCATCCTAAGAGCCACAATCCTTAGAAACTTCTCGTTTAAAAAAAAAAAAAAATTACAAAATAATTAATGAAGGAAAGGTCAAAGAAAAGGGGAAAAAAAGCTTCAAGAACTCTCTATAGCGTTCCCGGTTAAGGATGGTTCTGGCATTATGAATCTGTTTGTTCATTTTTGTCTCTCAGAAAGTTCGACAACAAGAAAAACTCTTTTTAGCTTCAGCCATTTCAGCCTGCTGACGATCAGGTGGGACAACTTTTCCTTTTTCCTTTCTTTTTTTCTTTTCTGTTTTGTTTCGGTTGCTTTGTCGTTGTTTTTTTTTTTTTTTCCGAAAATAGCAAATACTAAGTGTTAAGCCCTCAGCACCAACTCTTCTACCTTCACAAAGCTACACGTACAAAACCTCCTCATCATAGCAAAGGTCACCACCCAGACCTCTAACGAAAATGACTTGAAAAAACAAACAAACAAACAAAAAGTATTCTACCTTCACAGAGAGAGAAAAGCTAAACAAAAAGACTCTATTGAACTAAAAACAGTCAACTGTTTACGTCTAATGTTAAATTCAGGAGCTCAATGTTTTACTAACAAATCCTGTTTTAGAAAAACCTCTTGTTCAAAAGCAAAAGATTTTTGAGCAGCCAACCAAAATAGTTCATTTTCTTTTCTGTAGATGTTCTAACAGATTGCAGGGCTTGTGGTTCACTGTGCTAGTTTGTAAAAGGTGTTGTTTACAGAAGGCAAAGAAAAAAAAAACCCACAAAACCCAGTCAGTTGCCAAATAAAGTAAATATATAGCACAAATACTGTAAGGTGCTTTGCACCAGCAACCCGAGAAGGTGTTTAAAAAGTGTTACAAGGTTAAAAAGAAAAAAAAAAAGACAAACAAACATCTTTGCTAATTTTTAGTCCTGTTGAACATTCATGGAATTGTTAATATGACTTATATAGACCCACACAGGTTTTATTTTTGTGTCTTTAAAATAAAAGTCCAAAATATTTAAATTTTATGGTCAAATATGCAGTCAACAGCTGCTACTTTTTTCTTTATATATTAAATTTCTCATATGTCTTTTATTGTTCTAATGAACCTAAGCTTGTGTGACCTCCAGTGCATATTAGACCATTCACTGTATGAAAGAAAACATGTTGGATAAAATTTGTGCGTTTTTAATAAAATTAGAAAATCTGATGTTTAGATAACTTGTGTTTCATTTGATGTTTTAAGCAATTTTTGGAAATTGATTCTCTTGAGTAAAGTAGCCCTGAGAAAGAATGATCCACTCTGCTGCTAATCCTTTTAGCAGCTCTTTTGCTCTGGTAGAAGTCTAAGCCCTGGTGTCGATGCACACAGCGGCCAGAGGCAGCTCCAGCCTTTCTTTCCACCTCCAGGCTCAGTTGTTGAAGTCCAAATACCCTGTTCCACTGTGTTTTAAATTTTAAAATTCAGAAATAATCAAATTATTCAATATCTTCAGTTATTTGTGGTCTGTGCTACGAAAGAACATTCGAAATGCTGAATTTATGCATAAACAGAAATGTGTTGTAAATGTAAAATGCTTGCAGAGATATGGTTTGCAGTTGATCCCGTTTTAGTTAACTCTCCAAAGGTAATTTTACTTTTTTTTTTCCTAATTGGATGGTTTGGACACAGCATAACCCCAGTGTCCTGAAAGTAGTTTTAATCCTTTTTTCTCAGAGCTGAGGCAAAGTCAATGGTTTGACGGCGTTTGGTCGTTCTGAAGTTCTCTAAAGGGCAGCGGGGGAGGATATTTTGCTTTGCACTCGATACAGCCTCATTCTCTTGGAGCAAAATGAAACAAAAAAACCCTGGAGCCTTGCAAAATGCCAGATTTCACGTTTTAATTATCAATCATGGCAGAATCCTGAATAGTCAGTTCTTCAAAAGCAGAAGTCTCGCTGATTCCGAGAGGACTTTGACCTGTGTTAGAGGCAGAGAGCCAGGTTCGGTTCTGGAAAGTCTCTGCTTTAAATGTGTCCCACCTGCTGGGTTAATGGAATGGGACGAGCTGTAATTGCATCTCTCCCTTCCTCTCTCGACTCACCGTGGCTCGGGCTGGCTTCTCTTTTATTTGATGTAGACACAGAATTTTATGCTAAACCCCAGACTTCCACATTCCCAGTGATTCCATTATTTCTCTCTTTGGAGTGGGGGTGGGAAAAGAACCAACTCCAAATGCTTTAAAGTTGTACAGTTTGTAATTTTCAATGGTGATTTTTGATTTTGTTCACTACCTAATTTCTATGCCCAGCAGAGGGGCCACCTAGATGAAGCAATAGTTCACTTTAAACACAAAATGTCTTATATAATAACAGTATAAAGATAAAAACTATCTGCAAGGGATCTGTTAGTGTTTCTAAAAAAATAATTCATGCTTTATTAAATACAGGGGAGACTTCTTAAACTCCTGGACTCCGTGTCTAACTCATTTATTTGCCTTTTGTGCTATTGCCATGTTTTGTTGCTCTGGTTTGCATTTATATAAGCGGAGGAACGGGTGATTTATTTATTCCAAACTTCTACTTATCTGGGAAAGATAAATACTGCTGTTTGTGCTGCTGGGCTGGGCTGCTGCTTTATTGTTGAATCAATGATTTTAAATGAGGATTTCACCAAATAGGTTTGTTTTGTAGGAAAATTTGGGGGGTTTCTTTCTTTCTTTCTCTCTTTCTCTCTTTCTTTCTTTCTTTCTTTCTTTCTTTCTTTCTTTCATTTGGTAACGAGCTCCTTGTACAGTTTATTCTGTGTTCATTTAGGCAGCGACACGGCTCGGTGTAGGTCAGTGTTAGGCTCATCTTAGGCCAGCGTTAGGCTCAGTTTAGGTTACAAAAGGGAGAGTTTGTCTTTTTGTGACGCTCCCATCCCATCCTTGGGGCTTTGGCCGGTTTGGGGGAGCCCAGGAGCCGTTCCCATGGCCGAGGCCGAGCGCGTCCTTCGCTCCGGAGGCCCCGGCCCTGTGGAGATTGGAATTCTGCGCTCCTCAGGGCAAGCTCGGTGCGTCTGAAGCCCCTAATCCAGCAACAATTGCACAGTCAAAACTCCTTTTGAAAGCATTGTCACGTTGGGTTCTTGTAAGTCCTTGTTTACAAGAGCATTTCCATTGACTCGGGCGGCGTTCCCGCTGAATGGATGGATGGATGGATGGATGGATGGAGGCTGCGGGAGAAGGGCCTGGAGGAATCCCGGCATCCGGGGCTGCCTCCGGCAGGAGCGCGCTCGTTCCGCGAGGCCGAGGCCGAGCGGCGCCCGGCCCTGTGTCCGTGCGAGGCCTCCCCACGAGCCTCTCGGGAAGTAACTGCTCTCTTTTGATCTCTCCTGCCTTTCCTGCTGCTGTTTCCGTGACCTCGGTGCCGCGTCCCGGCGAGGGGAGCCGGGTGACGTCCCTGCCCGGGCCTGGCCGCTCACCCGGCTTGGGATGGCCGGGAGTGCTCGGCCCTGGGAGGTGCCAGGCTGAAGATCTGTGCACAGCCGCGTGTCGGACCTGCCGCAGCCCCTAGGAAAAGGGTTCCAGGCACATCCTGTGAGTATTATCCGTGTTGAGCTGCTCTGTGGGAAGGGGATTTTTGCAGGTTGATCAAAGTGTCTGTGAAATGCCGTGAGTTTCCAGCAGCCAAACCCCTGCTCTTGGCCCACACTGTCCCCACCGAGGCTCCTCTGTGCCCTTTCCCTCCCTCCCCAGGCCCTGCTGGGATCTCTTTTCTCCGGCCTTTGCTTGGGGATGGAAAGGGATTTGGGAAGATCTGTATCCCAGGAGTAAGGATGTACGTAAATGATGATTTGTAGACAAATGATGTGTAATATTTTAATGCCTGTATGCAGGTGCTGAGCCATGGGTACAGGACACAAATGGATAAATAAATATAATTTTAAAATATCAGTGGTGATTTCCATACTTTTGCCATCCTAGGAAGTGGCAGATATTGCAGTGTCCTCTCAGGAATGGTTCCTTTTGCCATAGTCTGGATTTTTTATCTTGAATAACTGTGTTGTCTTTAAGCTTTGCATGTTCTTACGATATGACATAGAAGCATTTGCAATTTCCCTTTCTGTTCCTACCCCTAACAGATAAATTCACATCTACTAAGTTTATCTATTGATACAAATCCTTCTATGCTGCTGAGCTGGGAACAAGGAATTGTGGTGCTGGAGCAGGTTTTGGAAGGTCGTTTCTTTGTGCCTGCTGTGGCACTGGGGTGCTCAGCATTCCTCATGCCAACAAAACACCCACGAAGTTATAAATTAAATTAGTGGGTCCATTAAAATATATTTTGATTATGAATCCTCCTGGGATTTATTTGTCGATAGTGCTCGTGGTGGTTTAGCTACGGAGCGCGGGCTCGTGCTTGGAAAGCGGAGTTTGGCGTGGCCTGGAGAGTTGTTCACTCGCGAAATGCAGAATTGTAACGCAGGAATTGGAGAGGAAATGTGGCCTTGTGGTGAGGTGGCCTCCAGATTCCCAAATCCCTGTCCTTGGGGTTGCCGGAAATGCAGTTGTGGGGTGTTCCTGGGGTGCTCTCAGGCTGTCCCTGCAGGGCTGTTCCCGCTGGCACACGGGATCCTGTCTGGGATGCAGTTGTTGCTTCTGCTGGCGTCTCGTGGTTTAGTTCTGGGAGCGCCCCTTGGTGACGCTGCTGGGACGAGGGGGTGACTGGGCTCTCTTACGGCTTCTGCTCCAGGATGTCACCAAACTCGGGGGCAGCTCTGCCTTGGTGCCGTTTGGGCACTGTTCACACTTTGGAAATTTTAAGAATCAGGGACATTTTTCCTGCTTGGTTTTGCTACAAGCTCCCTCCCTGAGGAATCTGAGCCTGCACAGAGGCTGCTGGGATCCCACGTGGTTTGGGAGGAAATCCTGGGCTCTGCTCAGCCAGGAGCCCAGGGCTGCAGGGCAGGGCTGGCCTGGGCCTGTCCCAAGGTCCCTGGACAGAGTGAGAATTGTCACACGGCACGGACCGGAACCTGGGCTGGAAAACACCCCCTGGCTTCCCCAGACCCGGAGTGAGAGGCATTCCCAGGGGCTGTGGGGAATTTCTGGGAGTGAAGCCCCTGCGAGAGGCTGCCTTGCACACTTCCCTTGTGCCTGTGTGTGTTGGCGTGGCTGTGCACAGGAGAGCACACGTGTGGTTTGCTTGAAAATCAGACATTTTGCTCCTTTTAAAACCAGTTTTTTGTCTAGTTTTTAAATTGCCTTTGGGTGGCCTTTAAAATTCTTATCTGCTGGAAGCATCTTTAGGCTGTGCATCTCTTCAGACACACTCTGTTCCTTCTATTTTTCAACGCAGGAACCATTAAGGGTTGATAAAATCTTTAAAACAATTGTGTTTTTTGAATGAGGGATGGGTTAGGAACAGCAGAAGTACTCAAGTAAATAAAAGCACAGAAGAAAAATACTAATAAATATTTATAAGGAGAGTTTTTTATGTACATAATCTAAACTTTATGTAATTTGTTTCAGTGGATGGGGCTTGTGTGTGCTCTTTTTTGCTTCCCCCCAGTTTTTTTCACTTCTTTTTTCTCTCCTTTTCATGGATAAATTGTGCTGCTGGTTTAAAAAGAAAATTTTAACTGAACCAGCATGACTGAAATGGAAAAGGTCAGTTTGGAAAAGGACATTTGCTCGCCCAAGCGCTGGCAAGATCAGCCCCAGCTCGTGGCTATTTTTGGCCAGCATGAGGCCCTCTCTATATGGGTCAAATTTTGCTGTTGATGAAGCAACTCAATTAAATTCAGCAGAGGCGACTCCAGGGCGGGTAATTCCCGTGGATCTGGCTGGGAATCCCGCTGGAATGGGTGTCTGCAGCCCCTGTGGGGCTGTGGACGGGCTGGGAGTCCCTCGCTGGTGGTGCCCTAGAGGATCCACGTTTCCACCCCGGCCCAGATCTGTGTTTGGGTGAAGGAACGGCTCTGAGAGACGGATTCTTATTAATAACCTGTAATTAAACAGACGCGGGAGGATGACACGGTCCTTCCCCGCCAAAGCTTCCATCTAATCTCACAATTCCCCAAAAGCTGACGAGCTCCACGGATACGGCAGCAAAAGACACTGAGTGGGAGAAGTGGGAAGCCCTTTTTACAGCCCAGCCTGTTCCACGTTCCCTTGTTTATCTGCTCTGTGTTTAGGGCGTTATTCCCATTTTAGCAAACAGGCATGTAAATCAAAAAAGTAAAATTTAGGGGGAAAATGCCAAAGAAATGATGTCGGTGAGGTCGATGGAGTTCCTAAACAGGCCGAGGGTTTCTCTGAACCGACCGCGAGGCACGAAAAGCCTTTCATGAGCATCTTAAATGGAAATGTATCAATACATTTTTTGTACAAATATTCCCCTGCTCGATTCTGAGTCCCAGGCGCGGCAGCATGGTTGGAGGGCATGTGAACCAGAAATTAAAACCCAGGCCTGGAGTCTGATTTAATTACCCTGCTAAGTGAAAGGCAGAGGAGAGAGAATAAACAGCGGCGAAGGCGACTCTGTGGGTGAAATATTTTAACAATCCCTGACTTTCATGGGCTGCAGTTGCTGTTTGATGTGGCTTTGTATTGACTGCATCTCCTCCTGAAAAATTGTGAATTAACAGGTCCTGTGGCTGTGGGAGTGAGGTTGGGGTGACCCAGTGGTGTGGGGTCCCCCCACATCTGAGCGCCCTTTTTGTTTCGCACGGGTGTAAGTGATGGATGTGGGACAGAAGAGGAACAGGCGAGCTCTGCCAGGGCCCCTCGAGTTTACAGCTGTAAGGACGTGGATGTTAATGCATTGCTGGATTTGGGATTTATATGGAGCAATTGTCCCATTAGTCTCAGTGGGTGAGATCCTGATCTCGGTGGCCCGAGTGTCAAAAACGCTGTGACTTCAAGGAGCTCATTTTTTACTCCAAAGGACTAATGCAACTCACTGTGTATTTTTTATTAATTCTACTGGCTATGTTTTATTTAACCATCACTAAAAGCCTCTCTCCCTTCATTAACACAGCAATTCATTATTTGTGAGGGTAGAGAACATCCCTTTTTCACTCCAAGAGTGCAGAGGTTTGCAAATGCAATTATGCAGGGGAGTCTTGGCACTAGTTCTTTGGTTGTGTGAGTGGTTAGTTACTCATAAGTAACTGCACAGGTAAGCACTTGTTCCTGCTACTTAATTTTCCACGGATTTATTTCTCCAGGCTCCTCCCTTTGTTTATGGAGGCATCTGGGAACAAAATACCAACAAACTCAAAGGGAAAAAAAAAGTAAACCGAGAAGCAAAGCCAGGGAAGACACACTGTGCATGTCTCCTGGTTTGTAAGTTTCCTGTTTTTTCAAACCATGTCTTAGTAAGTTAATTAATTAATTAATTTTTAAAAATCAGTGTTTAATTTCTCACTGCTGGAGCAGAGGCAAACTCCCGTCATCGATTACGCAGAGCATTAGAGCCATCCATCCTGCCGCGATAAAATAAATACAAACTACAAAACTGAGCTGGATTTTATGCCGTTGAGTATTTTAAGGTTGGGGGGGGGGGGGTTGGCGGGCAAAC
>VZTD01004978.1:347233-396054 GCA_013397725.1 Rhagologus leucostigma | reverse complement strand
GGGCCGTCGGGCCCGGTGCCCCGAGCTGCGGGCGGAGCGCGGCGCTCCCGCCGTGCCCCCGGCCCCGGGGCGGCCTCGGGGGTCGGGGCTGCGTCGGGGCGCGGGGTTACCTCCGCCATGGAGTTCACCTCGGGGATGGAGCCGCCTGTGGGATCGGGGATGTGCCCTGGATCGGGGTTCTCTCACGGACTGGGGTCAGGCCTGGCTTAGGCTTAGCCTGGCTCGTCTCTGCAGTCTGTGAGAGCAGTAGTATCTTGTAAGAAACACCTTAGTAACCACCGTGGAGGTTACCGTGGTCAGCAGAGGCGTTGTCCCATTTTAGTAACCATAATTTTGTTCCAGACTTCACAGAATCCCAGACTGGTTCGGGTTGGAAGGGACCTTAGAGCCCGCCCAGCGCCACCCCTGCCGTGGCAGGGACACCTTCCACCATCCCGGGCTGCTCCAAGCCCCGTCCCACCTGGCCCTGGACGCTGCCAGGGGTGGGGCAGCCACAGCTGCTCTGGGGAGAGCTTCATCCTGTGGCGGTGCCAAGACTGAGGATTCCAGGAGATTCCAGGAGATCCCTGGAGTCCCACAGGCCGTTCTGCGTCTGCCCCTCCTGCCCAGCCTTTCCTTGGTGCCCAGCATTTTGCCATCTGGAATGAGTGTATTTAGAGCAGATTTTGTTGCTTTGGTTATGAGCAGGAGGTTTTTTTGCCCCCCTCTGCCTCAAACAAACACTCCAAGTGAGGCATTAACATTTCCAAACACACATTAAGAGCACTCAGCGATTTGAGTCGCTCGATTGCCCGAACAAAGCTAACCCTGTAATTTGGCACAGGGTGTCTTGCGCATGAATGAAAGCGGGGAGGGAGGATGGTGGGATGTGTTCTCTGGGCTGGACTGCTCTGCTCTGTGTCCTGGAGAAGATGGGGATGAAGGAAGGCAATAACCACGGTGAAATTATCTCCTCTGTTGAGCTTTGCTGAAACGTTTATGTATTTATGTGGCTTGCATATGTAGCAAGAGGCCAAAGTGCATCTGAATTGGAGTTTTCCTCTTTTAATCTGCAAGCACGAAGTGGGTGAAGGCATTGCAGCTTTTGCAGAGTCCTCCATGTGAAGGGCTGCACTTCTCAGAGACCCTCCCGCATCCTTGGGAGGGCTTGGATAGGCTTGGTTTGTGTTCTGCTTCGTGCAGGAACCTTCCCCCTTGCAGGAAATTATTTGCGTGGCTTTCCTGCACTTTTCAAAGTTCCTGTTCCCCTGTGCAGTCCCCTGCTGTTACAGAGCGTGGGGAGCTTCCCAGGGCTCCTTCCTGCAGCTGCTCCTTCCAGACTGGGATTCGGTTCAGTTCAGACACCCCTCCCCTGTTGTTTTTTTCTTTCCCCACAGCTACAGTTGCTAAAGTGATTGACAGATTTGAGGATGAAACCACCGACGACATTTTGCCTGTTGGCAATATCAGGAAAAGAGCTTCAGCCTCTCTCCTGGAAGCTGATAAGAGGTACAGTGGAAAAGCCACGTCTCGGAAAGCTTTGCAGGAAGAGCTCTGGGGAGATGCTCCGTCTGAAGAAGGATCTGGTAAGAAATCTCATTTTTTCCCTCTTTTTACTGGACTACACAAAACATGATGTCAGCATGTGACTGAGCGTGGCAAACCTCAGGGCCCTGTTCCAGGGCAAGGAACAGCTGCAATTAAGTTGGACACTAAATAACCCAAACCTGAGCTGCTGCTGATGAACACTGCAAAGTGGCACATTTTTCTGCTAAGTAAATAACTTTTTCCTCTCATTTATTAGCTGAAGAAGCACTAGATGACTGGTACAGTGACTGTGAAGGCTCAGAAGAGGAGGACAGCATTGGCACTAAAGCCAAGGAAAAGCCCAGCAGTGCTGGCAGCGAGCAGGAGGATGACTTGGAGGATGATGAAGAGGAGGATCCATCTGTCGAGGCCAAGGCACCGAAATTCAGCTTCCAGAATATCACAGACTTTGAGAAGTTTGCAGAGGGGATGGACGATGCAGGGAGCAGTGAAGGGGAGGACGAAGGTGCAGATGAAGATGATGCTGACATGGAAGAAGGAAGTGAGGAGGAGGAGGAGGAATATGGGAGTGAAAACGACAACGACGGAAAGGAAACCAAAGAGGGCGAAGAAGATGGGGGAGTGCTGACCTTCTCCAGGGGACAGGAGTCTGAAGAGGTGGAGAAGGGCAAAGCTGTGAGGAACCAGCTAGGTTTGTGCATGTCTGCCGTGTGTTTGCCAGGCCTGCCTCCTTGCTGGCGGTGTAGAAGCAGCCGTGCTGGGAAGCCCCTCAGCATGGCAAGGTGCTGTTAGCACCCTGCGTGGGCGTGCTGCAGCAGCCCCCTGTGTTCGCAGGTGTTCTGCCAGACCTGGTGCCACTGCTGCTGTAACAGCTGCTGATGTGAAGTGTATTTACCCACTGGCTTACCTGAACCACTGCTGGGTGTCCTCATGGGACCAGTGGGCACAGGGACTTCCTGTGCTGGTCCTGCTGCGATGCTGAGATCACTTTGTGCCTTTTCATAACGTAACACCCAAAATGTCATTTCTTCCTGTCTGAGCTGTTAAACTATCAAACCTCGGTCTGCAGGCTGCCCTTTGGAACAGCAGAGCAAAGGGATGGTTTGATTTGTGGGACGCAGAGTTGCGGCTGGGATTGGCTTTGTCCAGAGACAGCTCGTGGCACCCGTTTTGTGCTGGTCCGTGCGTGCAAGGACTGCCCTGAGCAGGAGTGATGCAGCCCAAAGGAGAGGGCCTGAGCTGGCAGGTCCTTCGCTTGCTAACTGCTTCTTTTATTCCCTTTTTGTTGTGAAGCCCTGTGGGATCAGCTGATGGAAGGGAGGATCAAGATGCAGAAGGTGCTCGTGACGGCCAACAGGCTGCCCCAGCCAGACACCTACCCCAGGTTCAGGAAGGAGGGGGGACAGGACTTCGACAATGCTGTGGAGAACAGTAAGAGCCCTTTAATCTTTCTCCTTTGCTCAGACTCTTACAAACAATTGGTTTGGTTGTCGCTGTTCAGTGCAGGGCTGGGATGCTTTGTCCAGAGGCACCTTGTACCAATTTTGTGCTGGGCCGGTGAATGCAAAGGTTTGCCCAAAGCAGGAGTAATGCAGCCCAAAGGAGAGGGTCAGTGCAGTTAAATTCCAGCTTGGAGCTGCTTCACCTGTTTATTTCTGAGAATCACTGCTGATGACACTGATCTGATGAGAGTTGCAGTAGATTCTCCAGTGTGAAGTAACACTGTGCAGGCTCCAGGTGATAAGTGCAAGGTACTGGGCTTCGGAGTGGTGTGGGTCTGCTTAATTCTTATATTTGGACGCCTTTTTTCTGGCCTTGAGGTGAATGCACAGGGAGAGAGATGCCTGGGTCGTCAGACATGACCCTGAATCTCAGCCCTGCAGCAAGTTTGGGCTGTGATCCTCTGGCTCACCCCTGCCCAGGACATGGCAGCAATCAGCTTACCTGCAGTCACAGCAGGTGAGCTACTTTCTGGTATAAAGTTGGCTCTGCTGCTTTAAATGAAGTGATTAAGGACAAAAAGGCAAACTCCCACCAATCCTGTGCTGACCTTTCAGTGGAACACACGTTATTAATGTCCTTAATGAGATGCGTTACAAACTGCCCCAGCTCCGTGTTTCATTACAGGTCTAAGATGCAATATCATTAAAGACCTTGAACAGAAACAGTGGTTGACATTTTGATATTTCCCATAAGCAAAATACATCCAAGAACATGGAGTACAATGTCCCCGGTGCTGCAGAGGCTAATCCCTCAGTTGTGCAGAGCTCTGAGGGGAACTCCACTGCCAAGAGCTGCTCGGTGATCCCCTCCTCACCTTCTCCTCATCATCTGGGCAGGGAGGTTGTGGGAGTTCACTCTGACACTCCTCGTAGCTCGGGTTTGTGGTCTGCGGTTCATCTGTGAAGACACTGAGAACGTAAAGCTGGAGTGACCTGGGCAGTGTTAGCAGAGGAAATGCTCAGGCTGAGATGGGAAATTCTGAATTTAGGAACATTCTGCCACTGCTGCTGCACTTGTTGTACGTGATGTGCCTCAGCCTTGGACAGGGTTTGGGATAATAATGGCATGGACACTGTTCTGGACTGGATGATGCTCTGCTTTCAGAGGCAAGTCCACAAAATAAATCTGGCACGTTTTCATCACCCTCACTGAACAGGAGGAAATGATTTGGTGTTCAAGTTGCACAAAGGAGTTGGTGCCAAAATCCCAGACTCTGGGTGAACCCTGCAGGGTGCTGAAGTCAGGAGGCTCCCAGTGCTCTCAGAGCTCCTGAGCAAGAGTGTTTCCAGTAATTTTTCCCAAGTCCTTCCATTTCTCATTAAATTTCTGCTCTCTGCTCACAGGAAGGCTGATTTTTTTGAATTGCAAAATGGTCCTTTGTGTATTTTCCTCTTGGGTAATTCTTACTCAGGACAGCCCTGCTGTGGTGCTGGAATTCCCTAAGGGCTGGAGTATAGTCGTGTTAAAGAGTGGACAGCAATTCTCCATCCATTTGCAGTTTTAAAGCCAAACCTGAGTGAAAATGGCAAGGTCGTGCTCATTTTCCAGATTTTGAGACTGGAGGTTACAAAACCTCAAGTGTTTAATTTATTAATTTTGTAATCTTTTATGTTTGGGTTTTTGTTTTTTTTTTTAATGTTACAGCATGCTTTGGACAACCTTAGATTCCTGAGATCTCAGGTTCTGGTAGATGATTTACTGCAAAATTGCTTATAAATTGAAGTAGAAAATGTTTTGCAGACCTGGCAGCTTTCAGGCTTCACACCCATTTGTCACCCAGCATTTCCCTTTGTGTATAGAACAAGAATTAATTAGGCTGCACTGCAGGAAAAGTTTATGGCCATAATTTATATAGGATGAATTTCTGTTTAAAGAGACAGCATTGCTTTGTTTGTGCTGTCTTACTTTTTATTTCCCTTTTTTTGTTGGGTTTTTTTTCGAATCTTTAATTATATTCCAGGTTTTTTGTGTCACCCTTTTTACATACAAATGGGAGACCAAACTGTGGTCGTGGAGCTCATGTTTATTGCTGTTTTGCACCCACTGAGAAAGTCTGGATGGTTTTTAGTGCCGAGATCAGAGTGGCTGAGCTCTGAAAGCAGCACAAATGTCCAGTGTTTAACGCCCTGCACACACAAACCCTCCCAGCTCACCATTCCAAGGTGCTGCTGCCTGGAGTGGGCTGTTTCTGCAAGATAGATTTGTATTCCCCTGCACTGCATCTTCCAGTCTGGTCCAGGGCTTGAGATGTTGCCTCTGTTTGGGGTCTTGCACGTTCAATTAATGTTTTTCATAATCAATGCAAGTCAGAATTTGCAATCTGCTCCTGATTTGCACATTAAAGAGACCCATTAATTAAAAATTCCAATCCCTGGCACGTTCCCGCAGGATCCCTGCATTATTTACATAGAAGAGGAGTGCAAGGTGCAAGTTTCTGTGCTGTGTCTGTGCACAGATTGCAGGCCTGCCACTCATATTTCACTGTGCTGGGAGGTTGGAAGGGGATCTCATGAAATTGTCTCCAAAAATCACCTCGAGGGCAAGGAAGAGCCAAAGTGGAGGTGGAACAAATGTTGGTGGAGCCACATCCAGTGTCAGGAATTAAACAGTTCAGGGTTTGGGGCTTGTTGTGTTAAATCTTGATAAGAGTGACAAAAACCCCACAAATAACTGAGGGACAAGGAGGTAACAAGGGCTTTAAGGAATTAAATCTCTTCATCCTCAGAGGCCCTGGGCTTCTCAGTGCAGGCCCGTAGCTGTGTTGCTTTTTCTTTCTGATTCTAGTTAAAAATACTAAGCTGGGAATGTTTCAGTGACTAATGCTTTATGCTTTTCAAAAACAGCTGGGAATTCCAGCTTTCAAATAGCAGATTGTGTTATTTTCACTTTATAGTTGGTGAGATGAGTTAAAAATGTACAGAAACCCAGGTGAGGAAGTTTCTTGCCAGAAACTGATGGAAATTGCAGGACTTTAAAAGGACAAGTGGCTGTGTGTGTTTTCATAAGTGTAAGCTTTGCTTTTCCAAGAGTTCAGGAGGTCCCTGAAATGTAAACTGCTCACTGCATTTTTGTGGGGTTTTGGGGTTTTTTTTGTCTTTGACTCCATCTGTCAGTGGATTAGGAGAAAATACCAGAATCCCACATTTCTATTCCTCAGCATAAGCTGCAGATAATTTCAACAAATGGAGGAAACAGTGGGTTTGGTAAAAGGAGATATGCAGGGTGTGTGGGGATGGATTTGCTCAGTGGAGGAACAAAAGTGGGGACAACAAATATTAATTTATTTACCCTTTGGAGAGCTGTGGTGGAGTTTCACCAGGGCTTGTGATCAGTAATAAAATAAACCTGAACAGAGTGTATTGCCTACAAATGGGAGACCAAGCTGCAGTGACTAATTTTGGTTAAAACCCAGTCTGCTGGAGGTACCAGAGAACCTGTTCCACTTCCTGGGAGAGAGGATGTGCCTGGCAAGGCATCCCCCTCTGCCCCTCACCTGGACACACCTGGGTAGGGAGCAGCTCTGTGATGAAATGTGATTTACTGACACAGGCTTGGGATTTTTAAGGGAAGCCTGCAGGACTCAGCTGCCGAGAATTCCCTCGTAATTTTGTTATCACCTCCGTTCCTGGATCGCTTTTAAAACTCCAATATATCCACACCTCCATGTGGAGATGTTAATGCATTAATACAGAGCGGGGTGAGTGTCGCAGGGGAGGGGGAGGAACTGAGGCACAGGCAGATTACACAGTTTCCAGAGGCATAGAGCAGTTACAGGATTAATTGGTGCTAGGCAAGATCATGGACTTAAATATATTCTTGCTTTGAAGATTTCACTGGGAGCCTGCACAAATGTGTGACAGCAGAACTGGGTTTCAAGCCTGAGTGTAAATTATTGTGATCAGATCTAGCCCACTTAAAACTGGTAGTTCATTTTAATTGAATTGTATTAGTCTGGACACTTTATGAATACGAAAAGCATCGGCCCTGTCAAGTCATGCAGGGCTGAGTGTGATTTAAATGGCTGTGGATGCAGGTGTCCCCAAATTTCACCTCTCCTCTCTGATCTCGTGGAGAATCTGTTCAACTCTTTTTGGGACTGAGCCAGAGCCTGTTGACATTAATGAAGACTCTTCTCTCAGCTGAAAGAAATGAATGAATCAGACCCTTTTTGCTAAATGTTGTGCCTTTTAGCTTGTGCTGTTCAGTACTTTGGAGTAGAATTGTTGTCTCCTTCTCATGTATGGGTGTGGTGAAATGATTTAATAGTGATGTCCGTAGCCACGCGTGGTGTTCAGTGGTGATGCCTGAGGTTTATTTGAAATCAGCCTTAAATTTTAGTGCAGGAAATGATGGGACAGCCTCTGGTTGGTGACCTGATCCACCTTAACTCCAGCCCGTGGGGTTACACCACACTCAGACAGCTTTGCCTGCACATGAGTTTCTCAAGATTAATAGCTAATTAAACTGAATTTAGCTAAATATTTGTGCGTGTTAGTCTGTGTACTGCACAAACAAGATGCGGGGAAACAAAGGCTCTAAAAGTGTCCAGACAAGCGTGTGCAAATGTCAGCTAACTGGGATTAATTGGCAGTTGGGGGCCTTGAGATGGGAACCTGGGGCTTGTCATGATAAATGTAATTAATGGCCTGGTACTATGTGGGGAGGTCAGTCTGGATGGGCTGATGTTCCCTTCTGGCCTTAAAATCCAGGTATAACTATGAAATTTCACGTTTCCTCTTCCTTTCTCCTCCTTGGCCATGTGCTTGGGGGCTCCAGGCTGGCAGAGGCAGCGATGTGTGCTGTCAGCTCCTTTGCATTTACAGTAACGTAAAACATCAGTTTTTATAAATCTCGTTTTTGCCAGCCCCATCCCCTCCCTGGTTTGGGCTGATATCAAAAGATGATGGTTGAGGCGAATCAGCAGAGCATGGGTTTCGTGGAAGTGTTTCTCTTTCTCTCCTCCTCAGCTTTCCCCCTCCCCCAGTCCCCTGTAATAAACCCCTGGATACCCAGCCTTTATTCTGTTCTTGCATCCAGTTATTTTCTTTACTTTTAGCAAACTCGTCTGCGTCTGATCCTGCTGTCCTTCCTGTCAGATGCAGTAATATTGGAGTGAGAGGGCTAAATTGAGGCTGTTCTGTAACTCTCTGGGAGTCAGCCGAAGCGCCGGTGTGGAGGGGGGGTACAGCCCTGGTTCCTTTGTGCCGAGGGAATACAATTTTCCCCTCTGCAAAGGCTGTTGCATCATTTGCATTCCAATGGAACCGGCAAACTGGGCTTGGGTGTGGAGCAGACCTTTGCAGTCAGCCAGCAAAGTCGGCCCTTTTCCTACCATCGTTTGGTAGAATTCCCCAAACCCGCCGTTCTGGGAAGCACGACGGGAGTGTTGCTCCCTTCATTTCCTAAATTTGGGCAGATTTACCAGTGCTTTGTGCTGGGACTGAGCTGAGGTCTGTGAGAAACTCAGGTGTAACCACACCACCTGTGTAAAATCACCTTTAGCCCGTCACCGAGCCTGGGCTGGCTCTTGGAGCTCCTGTCTGAGCCTTACCAGACAGGATTATTTCTTTTATTTCTGAGCCACGTTGATTTGGGGCCCCAGGCCGCTCAGGGGTGCCAGGCTGGAGCTGCTGGGATCCTGCCTGCCCCACCGTGTTCCTCCCGAGGGTCCTTCCACACTGGGAGTTACATCCAAGCTGCTGTCCAAAGCCCCGTGCCTAAGGTGTGATACCTGGAGGAATTCCCCCGCCTTCTCCTGGCTGGGAACGTCGTCCTGCTGCTGGGAATATAGAGCAAGCTCCAAAAGTAATACTGACAGGCTTCAGAATTATGATACACTGGAGCTGCGGCGTAATTCTTTGTTGAAGAAGTTAGAGGCCTAAAATGTTAAGGCTTATTGTTATTCCGAGTTGATAATCTCTGCCTTGCTTTAATAATTTTTCCTCATGCCTGGATAGCCTGCGAGTTGCACAATAATCACTCACACAGCTTTGTAATCAATGCCCAAAGTAATAGGATTCCGCTGGCCAACGGCAATTAATAAATTTGTGTCTTTTTTAAAACACTAGCAAGTCGGGCCTGAAATACGACTGACTGGCTTTCCTCATTTGCATATTTATTGCAGTGGAAAAATTCTTGCCGAATGATTGATGTTGAGCCTGCCTCTTGAATTCCAAACAGCACATTATTATGAAATGAAAAATGCCGGCCATACAGTTGATTAAAGTTGAAGACAGTGGAATCGGTGTTTTTTAAGATTGTGGGAGAATTAAAGGCATATTTTAATAGATGTTGACAAGAAGTGAACTAACAAAAGCAAAGCAAAGGATTTGCTTGAAAAGATTTAATCAAACGTGTTTGGTGGGGGATTAATTGCTGGGGATGACGAGTGCAAGTGGCTGGCTGCTGGATGTGAATGGGGAGCATTGTTCCGAGGCCAGCGCGTCGAGGGCCATTTTGACCTGGAGTTTAACTCCTGTCCCACAGCCCTTTGAAGGGAGGGAGGATTCCCCCTCTCCATCCGAGTGCTGGGATAAACCTGCGTACCTGGTGGAGAGACTCCTCATTATGTGCGGTGATTAAAATAAGAGGCTGGATTCCTCTCCTCCGTTCGATTTGCATAATGCGAGCGGTGTGCTGGTGACACGGAGACTCCGTGGGGACACGGGGACTCTCCGTGCTGGCGGGGGAACGCTCCCAATATCGTGCAGCTCAGCTTTTGCTCTGCATCCCCTCATTCCAGAGCCAGCGTTGCTCCAGCTCTTCTCGCACAGAAGAGCTGGAGCTCTTCCCAGCCTGTGGAGGTGCAGGGAGAATGGAAAGCTTGACGATATTCCTGTGATGCCAGATGCTCAGATTTAACTGAGGGGAAAAAGTCCTTGATTTCCAGTGCAGGCACGGGCTCTGAAGTGGAGCTGTGTGCTGGGTAGGTGCTGGTTCCTGCTGGTGCATCCCGGGAAGGATGTTCCTGTGTTTGGATGCAGCCTGGGGGAAGCACTGCCACGGCAGCGCCCTGCAAGGTGCCACACGGAGTGAAAATCCCGGGAGGTTTGCCGCAGTTTTAGGATTTCCTCCCTGATCCGTTGCGCTCTGAATCTGTGGGATGTGGCACGGACAGGGTGGAGCGGTTTGGGGAATGCCAGGGGGTGGCTCTGTGAACCCATCACGCTCCAGACCTGCTGGATGGATGCACCGGGTCAGGCGGGGTGGAGGTGCCTGGTGGGGCGGTTCTGGGCATGCCAGGAGCTGGCTCTGTGGATGCCTTGGAAAGCCTGGCCGGAGGCTCCGGGGTATTTCCATGGATTCAGCGTCCCTGCGTGCGGCCGCTCAGCGCAGCTGCTGGGCAAGGTGGAATGAGACCCCCTCTTAGAGGTCGTGGAAGAGAGTGCAGGGCTGTTCCTGCGTGGGAAGCTGTGGGAATGCCGGGCTGGGAGCGTGGATGAGCACAGAAGCCCTCTGGCAGCCCACGTGCAGCGCGTGGGTTCCGTGGCAGCTCTGGGCTGGGTCCCTGCAGCCGTGTGCCCCCGCTCCCAGGGGGTGCCAGCAGCACGGCCAGTTTGTCCATAGCCACGGGCACTGGCACAATTGATTCGGTGTGGTTTGAGAGCAGCAGGACAGATTTCATCTCTGGTGGGTCTGCTGACACTTTGATCCATGGCTGTGCTGTCCCTGAGTGCAGCTGAATACTCCCGGGCTGCTCCCAGCCTGGGCGGAGGGCTGGAGAAAACGAGGACGTGTGAGGGAGTGTTAAGAGAAAGGCACACTTTGATTTACTGGTGCTGGCTCCCAGCGTTCTGGGGGGATTGATCTGCTGCCTGCTGGATCTGGAACAACTTTTTTCCTCCCGGACACGAAATGAAGGGGTTTCTGTGGACTCTTAGAAGTGACTCTTCCAAAGTGGTGTTTCACCACAGACACGCTGAGTCCCATCTAAGCTGGAGGTTGTATTCCAGCCACGCTTGTTGTGTTCTAGTTTCAGACAAGGAGCAGCATTACAAAAATCCTGCTGGGGGTAGGAGGGTCGATCAGTGTCCAGCCTCCTTTCAAAATGACCCACTTTGCATCCACGGAACAGTTTTGGTTTGTGCTGCCTTCATTCACAAACGGGGCCGGGCTCTTGCCCAAAGCAGGCGCTGTAAAGGCAGACGAGGGCTTCAGAGGGAGGAGAAGATGAAGAGGAGACTGGGAAGAAAACAGTCCCTTCTGGAATTAAATGTGAAATGGATAGGGCAGGCTAGATGGGAAGAGAGCGGGGGAGGTGGCACTTGGCTTCTGAAGTTGAGTTTGCAGCACACTTAAGCAGCCAACGGTAGAAATGAGAATGCCATCCAGTAATGCCATTAAATACACAAGAACTGAGAACAGGGAAATTACCCAGCTCTAAGAGGCTCGTGATGAAGGCACTGCCTGGAATAATTAGCCCTCCCACCTGGTTAGGCACACGGTCATTGTCTTCCCGGCCCTCTCCAGCCTCTTCACTCCAAATAAAATCGCTCCCCATCCCCTCTTCTGTTGGGGTCTGTATCTCTTAGCCTGGGGCAGCTTGAGCCTGTCTTTATTTCCTTGCATGCTCGCCGTGGCCCTGCTATACCCCAGAAGAACTGGAGTGCTACTCCAGTTGTAATTGCCAGGATCAAAGCTGCCTGGGGTGCATTAGCACGGCTGCTGGAGGAGAGGCAGCGGGGAGAAAATAAACAGTTTGGGAAGCTCTGGGGACATTTGGTTGTGTTGCAGGCAGTGGGAAGGATTTTGCTGGTGTAAGCTGTGCACTCAGGCTGGGGTGGGGGCACTTGGCTTCTGCAAGTGATGCTTTAACTGCAGACACCTGCAACAAATGCATTTTTAAGGGCTTTTGTCTGTTTGTCTGGTGGAATTGTTTTGATGCTCACACACGTCTGATTTACAAGTGCAGCAAACCTAATCCGTTAATAGGTTTATACAGAGGAGTTGTCAGAGTGTATCTATAGTGAACATATGGGCTTGGGGAGGGTGAGTCCAACAGCTGATCTGCAACAAAAATCTTAAAGCATCTTCTCCTTGACATTGCTGTTACCGAGGTCAGGCCGTAATTTATCTGGAGGTGGTGACAGCTGAGCAATATCACAGCGGTAACACGCGGGAGATTGAGACCTCCGAGTGTCTGGGCTGATTTCTGCCTCTGTCTGCCTGAGGAAGATTTGCTGTTCGCTCTGCCCATGATCTCTGTGTCCCCCACTGAAAAGCAGAAATAAAGAAAAAAAATAAGAGTGGGGAAAAGTTCTCCCCCTTCTTTTGTGCCGCGTACAAGGGAAGACTGGGGAGTTAAGCAGAGCAGCCCCACTGACTCCGTGGCAGAGGAGGCACCAGGAGAAGCTCTGGGGAAGGTCCCACCTCCTGCTCTCCGCACAAATCCACGTGCTCTGTCAGCCAGAGTGAGTTCAGTTCAGGTTTTTGGGTGGGGGTGTGCCAAGTGTTTCACCTGGGAGAGCTGACCCTGTGATGGATGTGCAGAGGGATGGTTTGTGCAGGCCTGGGCAAACACTTGTTTTCTGTCCAAGGGTTCTGCAGGGAGGCTTGTTGGTTGCCACAGAAGAACTGCTTTTAGAGAGCAGATGCTGTGGCCATGTGCAGTTAACCTGTCCCACAGCCAGCTGGAACCGTGTGTCCTTGGAGAACCCACAGCCACTGGAGCAGACACAGATACAGGAAAACTGTCAGCAGCAAAAAGCCTTTGGATATACGGCATCACATCTCCCTTCAGGATCTGTGTGTGTGAACGCCCTGGAGTGCAACTGCTCATCCCAGTAAAAATCACCCTCACACCATGTATTGATCCATTTACACCCCTCCACCCCATCTTTTCTTCCCTTTCTCTCTTCCTGAGGATCTCTGGGCCTGCAGTTCTGCTTTGCTGATCAGAATCTTCTCATTAAACTCACCAGGTCATGGTTTAAAGTTACCCCCACAGATCAGATCTTGTCACTTGTGTCTCTTGCTCCGCAGGTTGTAAAGCCCTGGAGGCCTTGCTGAAAGTGCTGGTGGAACTCCAGGATGAGCTGCTTTATCAGTACCCAGGCACGAGGCATCTGGTCGATGGAAAGCAAGCGAAAACTGAGAGGTAAATGCAAAAAGAGATAAGATCTTTCTGAATCCTTTGGTCTCCAGCAAACAGGACAATGCACAGCCTTCCTGACCACCCTCACCCTGCTGCTCTCTCAGTTGCTGCTGTGTCTGGGTGTCAGACACTCTGTTTACTTGAATTCCTTCTGCCTGGTGGGACATCTGGTTTGTGATGTTTCTGATAATGGAGCAGGGGCTAAACCATGGGGGTTTTAACAAAAATATCAGTGTGGTGTGGGCTGGTGGTGGAGGGGCCATCAGAGGTTTACACGTTGCCTTAGAGAGGGGCACGGTGTTTATCCTGCGTGGTTTTGTTCCAGTGAGGATGAAATCCCGAGCAGCAGCGACGAGGAGCGAGTGGAGAAGGCTCAGGAGAAGAGGAGGAGCCTCCCCAAACGGAAGCTGAAGTTTGAGGAGTACCCTGAGTTCATAGCCAAGCGCTACAGGGACTTCAGGACCTACAGGAACAGCATCCTGCAGAAGTGGCACGACAAGACAAAGCTGGCGACTGGCAAAATGGGAAAGGCAAGGCCTGGTTTGTGTGTACTCTCATGGCTCTTGTGGAGCAGGGATCTGGGGAACAAGTTCAAACTGAAAAAGGGGAAATTTGGGTGGGATACACAGGGTAATTTCTTCCCTGTGAGGGTAGGGAGGCCCTGGCAGAGGGTGCCCAGAGAAGCTGTGGCTGCCCCATCCCTGGAAGTGTCCAAGGCCAGGTTGGACGGGGCTTGGAGCAGCCTGGGATAGTGGGAGGTGTCCCTGCCCGTGGGAGTTTTTGTGTTCTCTCAACCAGACACCCCATCACAGCCGATGTCCAGCAGCAAATAAGGTCCAGGAAAATGCTGCTGTTGCTGCTGTTGCTGCTGCACGAGCTGTTTGTGGTTCCTACCAGAAGCAGGGCCCTCTGAGGCTCTCCTCCTCCACGAAGTGCACTCTTTAATACAATGGGTAATCATTTCACCCAGAGATCCAGGGTCTCCTCACATCTCTGAGTTGGTATTAATCATTGAGAAGTTAATCTGAACCAGAACAGCAAAGGCATTTTATTAAGCCAGGCGTCAACTTGCCTCAGGTTGGGAAGGGAGAGCGAGGGAGAAACAAATCAAAAATCCTCGCAGAAATCCCCGCAACGAGCCCCAAACCCCCTCCTCTCGGAACGCTGTCTGCTTACCCGGTGACACGGAAAGATAGAGGAAGGCCGGTGCCTGGAGGAGAGGCTGTGTGCGGTGTCTGACACTGCTCGATGCCGTGCAGGGCTTCGGAGCCTTCGAGCGCTCGGTGCTGGCGCAGATCGATCACGTGCTGATGGACAGGGAGCGATTGCTGCGGCGCACCCAGACCCGGCGCTCCGTCTACACCGTGCTGGGCAAGCAGGAGCAGCAGCCTCCCCCAGCCCCTCAGCCTGGGCCTGAGAACTCGGTAAGGGGGGGGATCGTTTCCCTGGCTCGTCCTGGGGAACTCTGCGGAGCAATCCGTGCGAGCCTCTAGCAGGTGGCGTGCTTGTTTGTGAGAGATTGATGGAGGAGGTGTCTGAGTGTTGGTTCCTGGAGTGTAATGGGTAAGGAAGGGCGTTTAAATTCCAGTTTTGTGGTGTTTGCCTTATCTCCTGTCCCAGTTCCTGACAGGGGAAAACAAGGTTTGGGCTGGGATTGTGCCCCTCCTGTGCTGCAGGAAGTGATGCTCGCTAAATCTGATTTTTGAGCTAGTGGCAGCAAAACTTGGTTCACTCTGCAGTTTAGAGTCTTTAACCCGGAAAGTCCCTTTTAAAATCATGCTGCATATAACCTACAGAATATGTTAGTAGTAAGCCCGTTATTAATTTAGTATTTAAGAATGAATAAATACTCAATTCTGAGAGATCAGGTAGAATTACTGCGCTTGCAAGATGTATTTTTGCCATTACATTAAAAATATCTGTAGTATTTTGCCAGAAAGACTTTGCACAGTCCTATTTATTTCCCAGTAAAGGCATCATAAATCTGTTTTGGCATTGGCAGCGTTTCTGCCTTGCCTTTAAATGTATTCCTGGTCCTTAAAAGCTTGTTATGTTGGGAGTTTTTCCCCACTCCTTCCTATCATCAAGCGTGTTTACAAGCTGCTGCACGTTATGTCTCTGGAGTTAGGGACAGAAATGTGCACATATGAGCTCTCTGTATTTCCTTGGTGCTTCCAGGAAGTCCTCCCTCCCTCAGATTCCAACAGGCACCTGAAGGACATCGATGAGGAGATATTTGATGATGATGACTTTTATCACCAGGTAGGTGACGGTGGATGCGTGTTGGAATTATGGCTCCAGTTGGCTTTCAGTACTCACAGAGAAAATGCACTTGGTTCTGTGCTCCGTATTTCTCTTTACCTGTGAAACTCAGTTACCTGTTTTGACACCCCAAATCTCTGCAAGTACCTCAGGGGACTCTGCTCTCAGGTTTTGTTGTAGGGCTGTGTGAGCTTGGAGTTGCACTGTGGATGTAAACTTGCTGCTGGGGCTTGAGTGTGTCAGGGCTGCAGGAGGAGCTGTGCCTGTCCCTGAGGAACCTGGCTGCACAAGAGAAAAGGCTCTGAATTCTCTGAAGGTGACTGTTCTCTGTGGGCAGAGCCCCCTTAGGAAAAACAATCCCAGCAGATCCTCAAAAGCACTGAAGTTCCTCTTGTGTCAGCCTAAATCATCTCATTTACCTGCTGGACGGGAGAGCTGCCGGGCTGCTCCGGCACTTCTCTTGGAGCCGGGCCAGCTTGGATCCAGGCCAGTTATTCCTTTTATTTGCAAAATTCTTAGAAGCAAGGAACCTGCAGCCAGTGCAGGGAAACACTGTGTTTGTAGTTTACTTAATAAAGACAGTGCCAGCTGTATGAAATACTGGAATTGTCACATATTGAGGAATGTGTCACTCTCAGTCCTTCCCCAGTGCATGAAAACTGCTGTCTGCTTTGATGATCCACACAGAACCTGAACTTCAGGACTAAACAGATATCATTATATCCCTGGAAAGACAGAAAGTTTTGATCTGAAGAGTTATTAGGGTGGCCAGTAAAGTGTCAGGGGAGTAGAAGAGAGCAGTTGCCGTGTGAGGGTGCCAGGCTCCGAGTGGTGATGGGAGAGGGCCTGTCTTCTTGGCAGCAGGGATTGAAGGGGCCAAATCTGTTGAGATAATGCTGAGGTGGAATTTGGGGTCCAAGTGGACCAGAAACTCAGCTTTGGGGGCAAATTGGACCCTAAGAACACAGAAGAAATGAAGTTGGTATCACAAAATCATGGAGTGGAGAAATAGCTGACATTGACAGTGTGAGGACCTGTGCAGAGAAGGTGCTTCTTGGCCATGAAATGTTAAACTTTTAAAAAGAAAATAGCGATAGATGAATGTCCCTCTAATAACTGTAACTGTGCTAAATCGTGATTTCAGAAATATGAGCAGGCCCAGCTTAGCTTCTCCCCTCACTGGTTAATTGGGGTGCTGGGGTTAATCTAAATTAAAACTTAAACTAATAGAGGTCATTGAGGGAAGAGAATCACCTGAGTAAAACAAATGGGTCTGCCAGGCACAACTGTATCTTGGCCATTTCCCAAGAGGGAAGTGGCAGCAAATTGGAGTTGTTGGAGGCCTGGGCAGAGGTGAAGGATGGGTGACGGGGGCTCGCTGCGCGGCCCCTCCGGAAGGAAGCGCTCCAGTTTGCATTCCCTGCTGCTCCAGCTGCAGGAGCAGGGCCAGCCAGCAACATCTGGCGGCACAGCCAGGCATGGGTGCCACTTCGGGAACCCCACGGACTGGAAATATGGTGCTTAGCCTGGTGCAGGCTTTAATCACTTCCCAGTCCTTGGCAGCGGCTCCGACAGCTTCTCCCGGCCTCGTACATCACGCACAGACATCTGCTGAGCCGCCGGGCAGCTGCACATCCATTTTCCTCTCTTGCCGGGGTTTTTTTGATCCCCTCCCTCCCTCCCTCCCTTCCACCCTTCTCTCCTCCATCCCCAAAACGCTTCCTGGGAGAGAGGAGCCGTGCGGGTTCCCGGTGTTTGTGGGGGTGCCCGCGCCTGTTCCCCCGCCCTGGTTCGTGTCCCGTGCCCGGTGGGATTTGGCAGAGATTGGAGCTGAAGCCAGTTCAGGGATACGGCTGAGGAAAATGGCTCTGTGTTTTCTGTCACCTCCCAATTAAATTGGATTCATAAAGTGCTTTCCTGTATTTGTCAGGGCGCTAAGCTGGAGCTGAACATTGCATTGAGAGCGGGCAGAGCGCAGCACAATGGAGCTGACAAGGCCCTGAATGGCTTTGCTTTTGCTGGGTCATAACTGAGCAGTGCTTTTGTGCGTGTGTGTGATTGCATGTGGGGATGGGAATAAAATGCAGGAAGGGAACTGCTTCTCCAGGAGTGATCAGCACCGAGCTGAGGGTGCTCACAACCTCTGACCCCTGTGCATAACGCTGATTGCAGCGGGCATTTCAACACCTGCCTCTCCTTCCTATTTAAATTTACATCCAGACTTTCTTTGGGATCGTTTTCATTCTTCTAAACAGCATTTTATAGTTACTGATTTATTTTGATTACTGCTTAAAAGGTAAACGTTCAGATAAAGAGCAGCACTGGAAAGCAGCTTCCTCTATGTGTCAGTGTGAAATTAGGCAAGTAAAAATGAACAAGATTTGATGAATGTGCACAAGTCAATGATAACAAAATAAGTAGCTATACCATTTTATTATAGGTTATAATAAAAAGCTCTTTAATTAATCTGTTTTTCTTCTGGAAAAACAATTTTCTTGTCCAGGTCTTAATATTTGGTAGAATTCAGCAGGTGGGTCTGGTGGAATTTTGTGATGGTTCAGGATTTAACTCTCTTCTGCCTGTTCATTCCGCTTTGCCTTTTCTCCTATTCTTCGCTTGTTTTATAAGCAGTTACAATTTTTACTGTCATGGCCAATATTGGACGGAGATGGAAAGCTGAGCTGAACAGTGCAGTGAAATATTTTTATTTGGGTTGCGCTGGGTGGGAGTAGTTAAAGTGTTTCAGAAGGTTCCTCATTACTGGCAGCAGTGAGGGGCTGGAGCCCTGTTCCTTTTCCTTTACGTTCTCCTTCATACATGGTTTTTAGAGAAGAAAAAGGCTTTTTATTTTTAGAAGTCATATTTACGTAGAATTCATTACAGCTGATATTGCAGCATTAAGACTTAAAATTCCAGCCTGCTACCAGGGAGCTGCTGCTCTGACATGCTACAGTGGAGATTTTATTGTTAAGTTGAAATACTCCTCTGGTAAAGGAGAGAGTGGAAATTGGTTTATTTCCAACAGGAATTAGGTTAGTGTTCATATGCTAAGTGTTCCACTGGTAGCAGCTCTTCCCAGAACAAATGTTCATCACTGCTGGCAGCAGGTATGCCTAAGGAGAATTGGGAATATGCATAATCCCTTTTTTTCTCTGCTCTCCTGCTCCCTCCTCCCCTGGTTTTGGTTGTGTTGTGTGTCACTGCATTTTGTGGCAGCCCACGGCCACCAGCCCTGGCTGTGGGCACCAGAGAGGAGCCAGAGTGCAGGGGGAGCATCCAGGGAAACGCCAAAGCCTTCCAAGAGGGGTTCTCATCCCTCCACAGCTGGGATTTCCCCCGAGGTCAGCATCCTTAAATCCCACTGTGTGACTCTTTGGAAAACTTTGCTGTTGGGGTGAATTTCCCCTCGTGTCCCGAGCAGTCTCCTGGGCCCGCAGTGTGGTTTCCTCTTCCAGGAATCTGATAATGCCATAAACAAGGAATTACCAATCCAGAGAACTATTAAAGGTCGATAGTGGTGAAGAATAGAGAGAAGCCTGGCTTTGTGACAAGCTGGTTTACCTTAATTAAACCGGTGAGTGATTAATATGGACAGCTGATCTTGTGGCTGTAATGAGATGCATTTAGAGTTTTGTGTGAATAAGAGATGTCTCGAACCATCCCACAGGTTAATGGCAATACAATACTCTTATCACAGGCATGTATCTTTCAAATGGCTGGGTGGATGGTTAATAACACATTTTAAAGCTTGATTTGGAACTTCTCTTAATGGGTTATTAGAAAATAGCCAAACTGTGCGTCTTGCACAAACCTGAATTTGAATAACATGGGTTTTAAAAAGAGACTGTCCAGTGATTTCAGCATGCATTTTAGGCGTTTGTACATAGATTGCAGAAAATTAAGTTTTTAAAAAGCATTTCAAGGGGGGGTTAAAATAATATTTGAGCTGCAAACTTAAATTTTCTCTGGCGTTGGTAGAAATCCAAACGTTGTTACGTATCTGCTACTGAGTGGGAGCTTGAAAGGGGATCTATAGATGGGCTTTTTTTTTTTATTTGATTTGCTCTGTAAGGTCTAAGACAAGTGAGCCTTTTGTCACGAGGCTGATTTCAGCTCTCCTTAGCTCTTTGTCTCAACTGGAAATTCTTAGGGGTCTGCAAATCAGAGAGGTCAGCGAGTGTAGGATTAGAAACACTGATAGATAGTGCATGAAAATGAGACCTAACCTCTAAAATGAAAATTGACCTCTAAAATGAGAAACGAGTCTCTATTACCCTTGAACAACACCCTGATGGCATTTCCAAATCCCCCTAACTCTGTGCAGTGGACTCGGTGTGCATCTCTCTGGCTGGCACTGAGGGGAGCTCCTTCGGGGGAGTTCTTCAGGAAGCACTTCACCGATTCCAGCAGGGATCTTGGCTTTGGTGTCAGCACAGGTTTTGGGTCCAGCAGCAGGCGTGCAGGAGCTCTCCTGGCAAACATCAGCACTTCCTGCCGAGGAAAATCCAGCTGGCAGTGACAGCTTCCCTCTGCTCACGTTGTTTGTCCTCCTGGTCCCAGCTCTTGGCAGGAGCAGCTGGGGCTGGGAGCTGAGCTGTGGGACGTGGCTGTGCTTCCTTGCAGTCGCGTTTGCTGCCGTGGGAGACTGAGCTGAGGCTCTGCGAGTTCAGGGAAGAGGTGAAGGAGGGAAAGCAAAACAGGATCTGTTTCAAATCAAAGCCTTTTGATGCCGGAATTGCCTAACTCTGTCTTCACACATCAGGGCTTAAGGCTGATGGTGATTTACTCACACTTCCTAGTTAATAATTAGACATTGGGAGACACCATATATCACTCCTAATGGAATATATGGGGTCTGATGAGAGTTTTCTGTTTTGACTAATAAATTTTAAGCAGAATCGCCAGGCTTAATGAAATATTACCGTTTGGGAAGTGCTTTAAGTCTTGTGCTGGGAAAACAGTGTTGCTTTATTCAGTAAATGAATTTATCATTCACTCTGTATCCCGAGCCCTGGCTGGCTCTGGAGCACGGGCTGGATGCAAGACTCTGAACCAGAAAGCAGAAAACTAATCAAATCCTTAAAGACCAAAGGCAGCCAGGCAGGCCTGGGCTGACTTTTTCAGCGGTAGCCTCTGGCTACATCCACTTTTATTTTAGTAACCATTGTTAGCATGATTTATAACCTCAGCTCGGAGACATTCGCTATTTAGATGTAACAAGATGCTTCACAGCTTTTATTTCCATTTCCTAATTTCCTTCTTGCTCCTGCTTTTTTTTTTTTTCTTCTCCCTCCCTCCTGTTTGCCTCCCTCTGCTCTCCCAGGCAGTGTCCCCAGTCCCACAGCTGGCGCTGCACTGGAAGAGCATTTGGAACACTGGGAGGCCTTGTCAGCCCCAAGTTCAGCAGAATTGGTTCAGGGTTAGGTTTTAATGCCCCAAAAATGCATCTTGGATTCGTGGAATGGTTTGGGTTGGAAGGGACCTTAAAGCTCAGCTCATTCCATCCCATCACAGTCAGGGACACTTCCCACTGTCCCAGGCTGCTCCAAGCCCTGTCCAGCCTGGCCTTGGACACTTCCAGGGATCCAGGGGCAGCCACAGCTTCTCTGGGCACCCTGTGCCAGGGCCTCCCCACCCTCACAGGGAGGAATTCCTTCCCGATATCCCACTAACCCTGCCCTCTGTCACTGTTGTAACCAGTGTGGGCACAGTTGTAAGATCTTGGGGCGCTCCTTGGTCTTTCAGCCTGGATTTCTGGAAATGTCCTGCTGCTGATTCCCCTGGAGCACAGGGAATGCGTGTGACCATCTCCTGTGCCTCAGCACTTCCTCTGTGCCTCGCGCCAAGATCAGGATCAGAGGAGACAGCAAACACCCCTCACTGCTGGAGCGGGAGGAAACCACTCTCACCTCTCTGCACCACTTCTGGCTGCTGTTCCAAGCCTCCCTCCCACCTTGCTTTTGACAGAATATTGACTGGAAACCAAGATCCCATTTCTGCTGAGCCTTAAGGGCAGCTGTTTACAGAGTGGCGGTGTTACACAGGTTTACTGTGTCGTATGTCTGTGTAACACTGGATTTGGATCTTGTATTTAGCTGCCAGAAGTGACTGTGATGAAGTGGCAGAGATAAACTGATAGATTGTGTGCCAGAAAGATGTTGGGAATCAATCAGATAAACAGGGCAGAGAAGTAGCTTGCTGTTTTCTAGTGATAATAAACCAGTGGCCTGGCTCCTGGAATTTTTAAATGTAATTGCTGCAGTAATAATCTCCAAAAATAAGCAAGTAGGGAAAAAAAAAAGCAGTGGCAGGTTTTTAATTATGTTTGAATCACTCTTTTTTCTGGTAATGTGATGTATGCCTCGAAGGAGAGGGAAGCGCAGGGTGGAGGAAAAGCATCCTGCATCCTTTTGTCCCTGGCTTTTTGGACTTGCTTGGATTCTGGTTCCAGGTGGGTCTGTTTGGGGTGTTTCTGAGCTGAGGCAGTAACTTCACTGGTCGGTGAAATGTGGGCATCCATGAAGCAGTTTGTTCCCCTCGCTTTCGGAGGGTTTATTTCTGTTCCTTGTGTTGATACCTTGGCCAGTCCCCAAGGCGCAGCACACACGGTTTACAGCGAGCAGTGATAAACACACAGCACCAGCCGAGGATCCAAACAGGCTGTTCACAACATCCTGTGGCTGCAGGAAGCAAAGAGGACAAACCCCAGCCCCCAGGCCACGAAAAGAAATGGAAAAGGCTGCCTGAGCATTCCTGCTGGAGCTATAAAAGGGATTTTGCTGTGCTGTTCTCCGAGCGAGCGTCGCTGCCCAGCTTCTGTCTGGGAAGTGTTTCAGCTCGCCCTGCCCTTCCCTCCCCTTCCCCCAGGAGTGTGGGGGGAGCCCTGCGGGGCTGAGCTGGCCCTGCAGATCTGCCCCTGTTACACCTCTGGCCCGTGGGAGCTGGGTACGCAGCACCCGTGCTCGTTTCAGATGGGATTCTTGTGTTTCCTGCAGCTCCTGCGAGAACTGATAGAGCGTAAAACCACTTCCCTGGACCCCAACGACCAGGTGGCCATGGGCAGGTGAGTGGGAATGTCTGGAACAGCACTGCCTTCAGCCCAGCACTGCAGCCCGGCAGGGTGACCCATGCCCTTCCAGTCCAGCTCGTTGTAGAGGGCAAAATTCTGAGTTAATCTGGAAAAAGGCATCTGGATGTTGGAAATTGCTTACGGAATTACTCAAACACTATGGCATGAGTCAGGAAGCTCATCCTCTCCAACATCCTCCTGAGTTATGGATCACCCAGTCTGACTTTTGAGCTGTTTGTGATCCTCTGGAGAGATTTCCCCATTGGAAAGGCTTGGTGCAGGTATTTCTGTCTCTCAGTGGTTCCTGCAGCGCTGAGGGAATCCGGGAATCACAAAAGTGCCTGTCCACCACTGAAATTTGGCTTTTCTCTTTATTAACTCTGCTTTGTTGTTGTTTTTGAAGAACAAACCTTCTGACATCAGTTGAAGCAATTCCTGTGTATCCCTGCTGTAAGAAAAGATTCTGTACAATTAAAACTATCAGGGAATGTCTCCTGCATGCAGAAGTAAATTATAATTCCATGCAGAGAAGCTCTTATTTCTCTGTTTAAGTCTACAGTTAGAAAATAGAGAATCATCCAAATGCCACTTCATGAGCAGTGTACACTGAAATGGCCACAGGCTCTAATTTAGGAAAGTGCAAAAGCCAAGGAAAGCTGGAAAAGCTGGAGCTGGGCTCTTCCCTGAAACAATTTTGTGGGGGGGAAGGTGTCTATAGGAAGGGGAAGAAAACGCATCACGAAATTTTGTGATGGTGAAACAACTTTTCTCCTTGTAAAATATCACCCAAATTTTAGTGCAATGTGTCAAAATTTATTTTGTGTACGTCTGGAATATTATGGAAAGCCATTCACTATAATTTAACACGATATAGACAAAATTACATTTAAGTGGTGATTGCATTGTACATTTATCTGACTTTACAATAAAATAGATTACAGTAATTAAGATTATATTAAGATTGCAGTAATTGGATTTTGTTAGATTTTTTCCCTGATGCTGAGTTTTCATTGTATAAATCAGGTGAGATGACGCTCGTTCCAGTTAAAAAAAAATATTTATAACCAGGAGAAGTTTTTCCCTGCTGGAAACTTCTTTGACTTGAGGAAGTTGTGTTTGAGAAGTGGAGCTTTTAATACAGTTGGGGATCAGGGAGTGTTCCTGGGAGTGTTTGGTGGCTCTGAAGTTGTGTCCCTGTTCTGCATTCCCCAGGCAGTGGTTGGCCATCCAGAAGTTACGGAGCAAAATAAAGAAGAAAGTGGACAGAAAAGCCAGCAAAGGAAGGAGAATCCGGTGGGTGACACCTTCTGCGAGCACACACACGTCCTGATTTTGCCAAAAAAAAAGCTCTGGGTGTGTTTTACCCCAGTTGGCTCTGGGGGCTGTTGGCTGGTTCGTGGCTTTTAGGGCATTTCTTGCTCTGGGGCAGCCGGTGGGGAATCCTGGAGCCTGGAATAGGGGCTTGGTGGGTGCAGCCTGTGAGCGTTGCCCCAGTCAGTCTTGGCAAGAGGGTTTATTGCTCTCAGGAAACACCAGAGAGGTGCTCAGATGTCCCTGAGCCATTTGGGGCTGTAATTTCCAGCGAGAGCCAGTAAACCCCTCTTGTGCAATTCGTGTTTCACTGACTGCAGCGTGGGCAGCAGCTCCCAGGGAAGATGTGCAGAAGTACCTCAGGTAAATCTCTATTTCCCACCGAGTGCCAGTTGGAATTTGCTGTCAAATCCCTCTTTACTGGTAACTCACATCCCAGCTTCCTTTATCCCTGAATCATTTCCCTCCTGGATCACTCACTTGGGTTGAACTTGGTGGAGGAATCTTCCCCGTGGAAAGGGAAGCAGCCTGCAGAGCAGGAGGTGCTTCCTGCTTTGCAGAGCAGGTCTGAGTCTCCCTGAGTTCAGCATGATTTGTGGTGGAGGAGGGAGGATGCTGAAAAGCTGCTCTGCTTCCTGAAAAATCCACCACATTAACCATCCTTTGTGAGTAAACTATAAATCCTGAGTTTAGATGGCATCTGATAGAAAGTCAGTGGAGTCAGTCTGGGTCAGGCCTGGCATAGCAATTTTTAAGATAGATGTCATAAGATAATTTATTGAAAGAGGGAAGAGCTACTTTGTTGGCCTGAAAAGCCTGTAATTATTGACTATCAATATTCTTTTCTGTCAGCATCACACATAATTGGATATATTCATGATTCAGTCAAAACTCCTGACAACATCACACAACTGAGGCGGCCTCGTAAACCTGCAGGAATAATGGGGAAGTCTCTCATTGTGTGCAATCTGTGCCTTCAGCAGTCCTGGGAGAGCAGCTCTCCCCCCCCAGTCAGTTGCCTCTTATATCTTAGGTGCCTCTTTTTGCTTCTTTAAATAAAAGTTGTACTGACCCTGCAGGAAAAATACCAATAAAAGAAAGAAGGTCTCATTGTCTGTGGTTAGGATTAAGGTGCAGTTAAGCTCCAGCATTTTTCAGAACAGGCCAGCAGAGCCCAGATGGGTGTTTTTAAATAGTTGGTGCTGCCACTGACGGGCTTGGTGTCACCCCAGGCAGATCCCTGACCCTCTGCTCTCCTTTCTCCTTCTCTAAAATTGGGACAGCAGTGCTTCAGTTTGCTTTCCTGAAGGACTTGGAGATCCTGGAGAGCCAAGTATTTAATACCAAGTTTGATCCTTAATTCTTCCTTTTTAGCAAAGCTTCAGTATTACAGCCTGTTCAGATGCAGTGTGCTGGTTTGTTGTAGGGGCTGAGGGTCTTCAGGTGCTTCCACAAGCAGTCAGTCTTCCCCTTGACACGAGGGAAATTTGGGAGGGGAAATAAGTTCATCCAAAAATTGAGCTTACATGTCTGTGTTTTCTGATCTGTGCTGCTGCAACGTGGGGTGTCTTTCTCTCCACTAAATGAAATATTTTACATCTGCTGGGCTGGGGTTTTCAGAGTCCTGGTTTAAAAAGCAATCAGATGTGGACAAAGTGCTGGTGTCAGGGGAGACACCTGAGCGGCCACGTGCCCGTGCCAGGCTGTCCCTGCAGGAGCCCTGCCCGGGGTGGGTCCGAGCTGGCTGTCCCCAGGAGCTGCTGCAGAGCCCAGGCCGTGACCTGCTGTTTGTGGCTGCTCCTGGCTCCAGCCTTGCAGCCTCGCACCGGGGCAGCTCCTTCCATTAGCAGTGGCAAAGGCAGAGAAGTGTGAGGCTGTGCCTGAGGAGCCTTCTGAAATGGGCCGTGAGCTCAGCATCCCCCAGGGAACGTTCCTGCACAGGCAAACAAAAGGGAGTGCAGAGGTGACGGAGTGGAAAGGTGATTCTGGGCAAATGCTAGAGAATCCTTTTGCCTGCTATTTGTCAAGCTCTAAAAATAGCAGCAAGCCTGGATGAGGCATCTCAGGCTGGGGTAGGCAGGCAGTGCACACACAGGCCTGGGTTTGGAATCCCCTGCCCTTGGACACGGGGTTTAAAGCCTTTTCATTCAGAGGTTCTCAGTACCCTGTTAAATTTTATGTCAGGTCCTTGAATACAGATCGTGAAATCCCTGCAGGCTCCTGCCCAGGGTGGCAAATGGGAAGGGGATCCTCTCTCTGGAGGTGCAGGACAGCTTGCAGCAGTATTTTGATGCCGAGGGCATGGCCCAGCTCATCTCTGCACAGGCCTTTCCCTGTCTCCTTTCCTTGTTTTTACCTGCTCCATTTGCAGGTTATTCAGGGTAGGATTTTCCAACTCCGAGTACCACTCCAGAGTGGGGTTTTGCTGTCCCTTAGGGCCCTACACAGCACAGAGCAGGGAAGGAGGGGTAGCAGATGGGTGCTGGAGCAGGCCTGATGCTCCTGCTGCCTGCAGTGGGCACAGGTCCCGGCAGGTGATGAGGATGGTAGCTGAGGGAGGGCTGGAAGGAGGGGGTGTTTGTCTGTCTGACTCCTCCTGGTTGTCTGTCTGGGAGTCTGGTTAGGGGCTTGCAATTCATGGATGCTGCTGTCCTCTTCCTCGCTGGGGTGAGAAGGGGTTTGCTGTTTCTCAGTTCATTTTGTCACCTGATTGTTCTGTTCTGATAATCACCTGTTATCCCTAAGAAGGGAGGGGGGAATTACCAGCTCCAGCTGGTGCCTCCATAGGGATCAGCCCCCAGGAAAGCCCTGCTGTGCCCTTGGGAGCTGGGCTGCTCCTGCTCAAGCAGCAGCAGCGTTTCCTTCTCGTGAACAGTTCCTGATGTGCTCCCCTGCTGCTCCCCTCAGGTACCACGTCCACGGCAAGCTGGTGAGCTTCATGGCACCTATCGACCACTGCGCGATGAATGACGATGCCAGGTGAGTAAGAGATTAATTGTGTTTCTCAAATGGCTCCATGACAGCGTGGTATTGACCTGTTCTTCAGCCTGTCACCCTCTCCATTCCTTCTTATCAGTTCCCCATTTGTCACTGGCATCGTAGCCTGGGTGTCTTGGTCACATCTGTCCTGGCAGCCTGGCTGAGCTTTCGCTCCGTAGTTACTGTGGCACCAAACGAGAAGCTGTCATAAATCTCAGCACCTGCATTTTGATTCCTGCTTTAGAACTCCTCCGATTTGGAAATTTCCCAGTTTTATGGAATTAGTTTGGAAATACACAGCTGAGCTACCTGGTGTCTTCAGGTGGAATCAGAACTTAAAAAGAACTTGTCTTCTGACAGAAGTGGCAACTTCTAAATCCTGGTTAATGTGCATTTTCTTAGCTCAGCCAATAACTGGGATAGTTCTCTCAAGATTCACTCAAGACTTTTATGTTGCTTGTGTTTATCTCTATTTAAAGAGTAAAGGATTTTATTGGAAGACCATAATGTTTTAATGTGGTAATTAGTAAAGAAAACACCAGTGGAGTTTTGTGCAGTTACCAGACAGCTCCCCCACATATACCCCCATATTTCTTCAGCAATACACTTTAAACAATCTCCAAAAGCTGAGCTGTTTGTGGGAAGGAGGTGGAACAATTTTTCCAGTGAATGGATGTAGAAAGCTTGAGAAACATCTTTCCCCTGGGTTGTGGAAGGTGTTTGTGCTTTGTGAGGGAGAGATGTCATTTGTCTGTTTGTGCAGTGGAAACCAAACACCTGCTGCTCTTTGGCTGCTGCCTTTTGGGGGATTGCAGGGACTTAGGGATGAGAAGTAAGATGTCCTGTGTCCATAGGACCTGTGCTGTTTCATCAGTGCATCTTTCTCAGAGTTCCTTTACTCTGGCTTTTTTCTCTCCTTTTTTGTTCAAGTGACAGCAGATCCCAGCTGCTCTGATTTTTCAGCATTGCTTGGATCCTCTCACCGTGAAAATAGATGTGGTAGGGTCAAAGCTGTTCCTCCAGCTGTGTAGTCCTAATGTTTAGCTTAAATTTCCCTCTGCTGTAATTTAGGGCCATAGTATCTTGTCCTGTTCCAGGTGGGAACAGATCCTTGCTTCCTCTTTGCGGCAGCCCTTGCACATTTGAGTGGGAATTCTTGTGAAAAGCCTGGTGTTACTTCCTGGCTTCCCCCCCAGTTTACACCGTTTGTGTTTGCATCCAGACACAGAACACATCCAAAATGCTGCAGCGGGTGTCTGAAAACCAGGCCTTTTGTAGGTGTTTTGGTTCAGCTCTCCCCAGATGAACAGATCTGCTGCTCTCGGTTTGTTTGAAAAACGGAGCCACTCTCTGGGGGTCACCTCACATCTCTGTTCAAAGTACCCCTGCCCTTGGCATGAGCCACAGGACCTCTGTCCAGCACACAGCTGGGCCACTGAGGCAAGAAGAATTAAACATCTGCGGGTGAATTAAAAGGAACAGGCCAGGCCTGTGTGCTTGGGAGGGAAGCAGCAATGGTAACAGCTTCCCTTTGTGGCAGAAGCAGGTAATTTTATTGTTTGCAGGTGTGAGTTACTGGATTGAAAGTGCTCGTATACACTTCACAGAGATGAGATGGTGCTCTGAGCCTGTTTTACTTTTTTCTGGTCAGGCACTTAAAAGGCGTGACCCCAAAATTAATGCACCTCTGAACAACAGGGCCCTGTGCTGTAGTGGGAGAGGTTTCACAGTGCCAGTGAGCTGTGCACAAAATGGATGTAGAAACAGCTGGCAGAGCATTCCCTGAGTTCTACCAGTGGCTACAGGGGCAGGAAGGCACCAGGAAAATGCCAGTGAGTAAATAAATACGTGTCTGCAGATGTGGGTGGGCTTGGGGGTGGTGCAGAGTGCAGGGAGTGAGTGGTGCTGTGGTTCTGGTTCTTCCTCGGCTGTGCCCAGCCTGGGCAAACAGAAAGAGAAGAAATCCGTGTGAGGAGCAGCAGCCTGAGCCGTGCCAGGAGAAGGGGATGAGCAGTCACTCCAGATTTTACAGCCTGAATTCGAGGAGAGAAGCACACAAGGCAAATAATTGCCTTTGTCAACATCACTGCCACTTTCTGCCTCTCTCTTGCTGCTGGGGGGGATAACAGCACTGGTGAAGACAATTTATCTTCCCCTTGCCCCTTTTCCAGGCACCCTAAGCGTGGCCAGGGCTCTTTAACCTCATGCTCACGTATTTTATGCTGTAATGTGTGGGGCACTGGTGGCCTCCAGCCCTCCTCCTTTTTAACCCCTCTCTGGTAGTATTTTAAAACACACACTGAGAAGTGATTTTTATGGTTACCTTGGGGTCTGTGTTTATAGACTTTAACACGTTTATTGTCCTCTTGGGCCAAGGTTTTTCTGATCGGTCCAAGGTCATTGCTGTGTAAATGTTCTGCCTTGGGACAGGGAACCTGAAGGCAAAGCTGGGAGTGTGGTCTGGGGTTGTCCAGAGGAGAGGGCAGCTGTCTTGGGCAGGACGAGGTTGGTTGTGATTTCTCCTGGATTTGAGGGTGGCATTGTGTGGTTTCCCTTTCTTGGAACTTCCCTTGAAATAGGTTTTTCCCACCACCAGGACGTGGGATCCCTCAGTAGCACCTTGTGCAAAGAGCTGGGAGCAGGCCAGTGTCCTCTGCTTTGGGAAATGGGGCACGGAGAGGTGAAAGCCCCGATCTCCAAAGGCTTTTGAGTCCAGAGATCCTTGAGGCAGGAGCCTCAGGAAATTCCCAAAGATGTCCCACAAGACTGGGCTGGAGCTGAGGTTGAACCCAGACGTTCTGTGCAGTCACTGCCCTGAAAATCTCCTGTTTTAGGAGGTCAGACGTGTGTGCACTTGCAGAAAGCTCCTGTGCCAGGCAGATGTATTTATGGGCAGGCTGAGGCTCAGGATTCCCCTGCAGACCTGGGCAGGGGAGGTGTTGGGGTGGATCCAATTCACAGCCCAGCTGTGAGCAAGTCTGTGTTCTGGGAAGAGCTGTGTGTGGATTTGGGGTTTATCCCCTCTGTCTGTCAGCTGTGATACCCAAATCCTCATGTCTCTGCACTGTCCGTGTGTGAGGGGAACAGAGACTGAACACAGACACTGTGAAACAAGGGCTGGTATCCAATTCCTGCAAAGTCTGATGAGCATCCTAATCTCACCTCTGGAGGACACTAACTTGCAGGGAGGGACATCCTCTGAGGACACAGATGTTTGGTCCAAACACCTTTATCTCCCGAGACAACTCAGGTTATTCTGACAGGTAAAACGAGATTGTGCAAATATGCAACAGTGATCTAATCAGCTGGAACAACAGCAATATTTTAACTGGCGCTACCTTTTAACAGCATCATTAAGGGCTCTCATTACTCTTTTATTAGAGGCTCACTCTATTTCTTATCAGATTACAGAATGAACATAACTCATGGCACTGATTTGATCTCCTGTTAAAGAGGATTACAGCTTTGCATTAGCTGGGAGTGACACGGTTTATAATTTGCTGTTGATGCACGGGCTGGCGGTGTCACACGTGTGACCCCTCCCCGCGCCCCCCCGAGGGGAAGGACACCCATACATCATCATTAAACGTGGCACCCAGGGCTCTGCAGGAGCCTAAGGGAGCCTTTTCTGCAGGAAAGTCGGGCAGGACACGAGGGACACGCTGGAATTCCAGAGGGGGATTTACAACTGGGGCAAGGTGGGGGAGTAGATCCCGTTTTACGTAGGCTGGTTTGTGCCTCGGCAAACGGATCCTCATTAGGGAGGAGGAATTTGCATCCTCTATGAGCCAAATCAGGGGGAAGAAGGTGGCTCTGATGGGGCAGCGTCACCACAGCGTGAGGCAGGAATCACTTCCTCATGTTCCACATCCAGGTGCAGGAAATGGCTCCGCAGTCCCCGCGGCCTCAGGTCCTGTGTGGCACGGGAGCCTCCAGCCCTCTGCTGCTCCTGCAGGAGCAGAGCGGTGCCTGCTGGGAGGCTGGATTAACACCCAGATTATCCAGCTGCCGGTGAGGTTTGGATTAGAGCCTTTTCCTTGGATGCAGCCGGGCCCTGTGCGTTTCCCCGATCAGCGTTCTCCCTTCAGTGCGGTTGCTTTGTCACAGTGTGTCTTGCTGCAAGCAGAGGGGGGTACGTAGCAGGAAATCCTGGTATTAAAAGATTAATTTACTTATATGACATAAGAGTTTAATAAAAAAATATTTTAAAAAAAAAGGGTTGGTGAGATACCAGCCTTTAACTTGGCTCACTTTGTACTTGGGGTATTAAAACACCACGAGAGCAGATTAGTGGAGGAATTTGGGCTCGGGGATTGTCAATCCAGTGTGTTCACCAGCACAGAATTCCTGGGGGGAAGCAAAGCCCTTCCTGCTGGGAGAACTGAACCAGCAGCTCCTGTGCTGCACGGCACAAACCCCGGTGACCCTGCTGGTGGGAGGAAAACGCCTCCAAGTTCGTTTAGGCACAGCCTGGGAGAGAGCATGTCCTGCTTTGGGAAACAGAGGGAGTAGCAGGAGCGTGGAGGGCAGTGTGGAACCAAAGGAAAAGCACATTATCCTGTGAAACCAAACCTGCCTGGATTGATCCCGAGGCACCACAGCTTTGGTATTGTAGAATCCCAGAATCCCAGACTGGTTTGGGTTGGGAGGGACCTTGAAGCCCATCCAGTTCTACCCCAGCCCTGGGCAGGGACACCTTCCACTCTGAGCCTCGTGCAACCTGGCCTTGAAGTCGCCGCCCTTTGTGCCTGGTTTTGTTTGTTTTATTTAAAATCCCCCCCAGCTCACCCCGTGACTGGGTGAGCTCCCGGAGGTGCAGTGTAGCACCCATGTCCTTCGTGCAGGGCTGTTGGAAGGGCTGGGGCCGGAGCAGGGGCCGTGTGGGTTTAGCTGAAGTGTGACCCAGCTGGTGGCACTGGGCTGGAATCATCGTGTCCCCACAGCTGATGTTTGACATCCCTGGCAGGAAGACAGGCGCCTCTGCTATGGAAATTTCCTTCTTAAAGGGGAAAAAAAAAATAACCTGTTAAGGGCTGCGAGATGATTTGTCGTTTTCCCTTTGTGAGACAATTTGTCTTCTCCTGCATCAAATCTGTTATAAAACAGGCAAGCTGTGAAAGAGGGAAATCGTCCTCGGAATATGAGGAGCACAAAGAATGGTTCCCTCTGCACAGGGCACGTCCCAGCAGCATCCCAGAGCCTGCTCTGCTCAAATGCCCACCCCAGACCAGGGAAGGCACCATTTGATGGATTTCCTGGGGAAACTGGAGCTGCTGGAACACAAGCCAGTGGAGCAGCCTGGTGGTGTCTGCACATCCCTGCGTTTTGCTGGGTCTCCACATCTTCCGTGCTTTGTGCTGCAAAAGCTCCTATGAAAATGGGACTGGGACCAAAATCAGGATGAGAGAGGTTCCTCCTTTGCTCCATTCCCGTGTCCCAAGCTCCAGGCTGGGCAGGAGGCCGAGTGCTGGTGGAGGGGATGTTGGAATTGGTGGCAGGGACAGCAGGGATGAACCCCTGGTCATGTCTGGGGACAGAGCCTTGAGCTCCATCTCGCTGCTGCCCCCCTCTCCTCACCCCATCCCCACATCCAGCCCCTCCAGATGTGCACAGTGCCTTTGTTTGGGGCCAGAACCAGCTTTCTGAAATATTTATAAACCCTGTGCCTGCTCTCAGGGGACAAAGCAGAGGTCACATGTCGCTCCCATAATTTAAAGCCGTGGGGCTAAAAGCACTTGCAGAGGCACCGAGGGCCCGATCCTGACCTGCCTGGGAGGGAGGGAATGGCAGGAGCCCTTTGTGAGCCTCCTCTGGGAGCTGGGTGGGCCACTGGGGCCCTCTGGCCAGGGATTTATGGCCGGAATTTCGGGAAGAGTGTGAGTGCCACCTCCTGGGGCTGCTCGGGTTCCCTTTTAGCCCTGTCCCAGTGATCCCACGCGGGAGTGCCGGAGCTGGGAGTGCGTGCTGGGAGCTGTGGGAATGCCCAGCATTGCTTTAGGGTTTGACTGGGAGCTGGGGCTGGTTCAGCCTTTGGGTAGAAGCTGAGGATAAACGGTTTCAGCTCGTTTTGCCTTCCCACAGAAGGTGTGGAGCAGCAGTACCTGGGATTCAGAGCGGGGTAAAATCCTCTGGGTTCTGAGCACACCGAGCTCACCTGGAGCAGCTGCTCCTTTCATTTCACTCTTTAAGAGAAATACTCATTTTTATTGAGAAAGGCTTCAGCTTTGTTTTGTCTTCCTGGTACCTGCTCTGCTTGCTGGGCATTTTAATCTGAATTTCACACGGCTGGACAAAACATTTCACAGAATATTGCAGCTGGAAGGGACCCACGTGGATCGTGAAGTCCAGTGAATGATCCACACGTGGACTGAACCTCCAAACTTGGTGTTACCAGCACCCTGCTCTGCCCAGCTGAGCCAGTCTGGTACAAACAGAGTTTTCCAAGGAAACCAGCAGCCAACTTCAGTTTCCATCAGGAGTCGTGTGTTTTCCATGGGTTTCGTGTTCTATCTTCTCTTCCAGTTTTTGTGAATTAGAAATTCATAGTTCCCAGTGGAGGATGGCAGTAGGGATGGGGGATGTACTCATTTCAGTACTGCTTGTGGCGTATTCTAAATTATCTTTTTTTTGGGTAGAAGAAGAGAAGTAAAAGGTACTTGGGGAAAGGCAGAGAAATTGGTTGGAGGGTGTTTTTGCTAAAGAGCACAGCAGTGACTGGAGCACTGTTGCTATTTTAATAAAAAAACCACCCTCCAGAAACTGAATTTCCCCCCTTAATATTGTTCTTCTGCTGGTTTACAGAACTATATTCAACAAAAAAGGAAGTAACGTGACTGTAATTACCCAGGCCAGCCCAGCACTGGCTGCTCCCCCCACCACGTGCAGGCACAGGTTTGGTTTCCCCTCTGGGTATTTGGTGCTGCTGCAGGGGGAGCAGAGGAGATTCCTGGGGATCTGCTGAGAGTTTTTGTGATTTATATTTTGATGCTTCGTAGAGATGTGTGAAGTGTGCTGCAGCTATTAATATTCATCCCGGGCACTCCTCTCTCTGTGTTGCCTGTGAAATGTCTGTAGTAGCAACACCTGGGATCTGGAGGGGGAAAAACCACTCTTAGCACCCCAGCTCACCACCTGGGCTGGCTGCAGCTGCTTTTATTTAATTTTTAAAAATAGTATTGTTGACCTGGCGGCAGCAGTGTTCAGGTGGGGAGGTGCCACGTGCCATCCCCTGCCTCTGGAAGAGATGCATAAATAATTAAGCCAAGGTGCTCGCACACACATGTTTTATGGCAAATGGCTGTGTGGTTCCTGATCATTTTTTCCAGAAACAGGTTTTATGATAATACAGTAAAAATATTAAATTAGAAAATGCCTCACTAAGGGTGATAAAACCTCACTACAGTGGAAATAGGTAATTATCCCCTCTGCAGCCTAAATGACAGTTTAAAAGAAATAAAAATGTTAGTGCTCATTACTTGCTTTTGTGGGTTGCAATAAAGGGCGAGTTAAATTTTAATTCAGGGAAGACCCCTGCATCGACCTGTTCTGGCTGTACCTGAGGTGGGAGTTGTGTTAATTACCTGCTCAGGTTATTCCTCAGCACAGGCTGCCTCCAGACCTCTTTGTGCTAAAGTCACCTTTCCCCCAGCTCCGGGTAGCACTGGGTGTCTCAACCCAGTGGCTCAAGTCTGATGTTTAATATCTGTGGGTGGAGGAGAGAAATTTTATATTTTTTTAACCAAAATCCAAGTTCATTATGCATAGCCTTAAGGGGGCTGAAAGTATTAAAATCTGCACTTACCCTGGTGAATTGAAACAGAGACAAGGTTAAACCTGGAGGATTGATGAGTTTTACTCTCTGCGTGGTTAAATCCTGCTGGGGGGAGAGGCTGGGAAAGAAAGGGAGCCTGGCTGATGAGCAGGGGGGGGAAAAAAGGGGTCGGGTTATTTTGTATTTTATTTCCGGGGTGAAATATTTGCCCTGCTTTGGAGGATGCTGATTTTCCTCCTCCTCCTGCTGTCGCTCTGCCGGGGTGTCCATCCCTGCTGTGCCCTT
This sequence comes from Rhagologus leucostigma, assembly GCA_013397725.1. Lineage (NCBI taxonomy): Eukaryota > Metazoa > Chordata > Aves > Passeriformes > Rhagologus > Rhagologus leucostigma. The sequence goes on along the minus strand of VZTD01004978.1, from coordinate 361,254 downwards.
ACCCAGGCAGGCCCACTGGCATTTTGCTTCATCCCCTTCTTTTTGCCAGCACCGTTCCTGGCAGGATGAGGGAACCCCCCCCCCGACCCCAAAACCTGGAGTTTGCGTGTCACAGCCTGTCAGTGCCAGCAAACATTCCTCTGCCAGCAAAGACAAATTCTCCCTTGAAATCTCCCCGGGCCCTGCTTGCTTGAAAAATGGCTGTTTATTTAAAATCTGTGGGATTGGAGCGAATTCAGCATCGATCCCTGAACTCCTGCACCCGCACGAGAGCATCAAACCCACAAAAATGAAGACAAAAACCCAAGGGAGTCCCCTCTGGATTTTCCCAGATGCCTTTAGGGTGGTTTTTGAGGAAGGTTTGAGGCTGTTCCCTGTGGGCAGGACAAAACCACATCTTTTATTCCTGCCCTGCTGTCACTGAGCCTTCATTCCCTGCCTTCCTCGGGAAGTTTTCCTGCCATCACTGTTGAACACACGGAATTCCTCCTTTGGAAGCTGACAGGGAGCCCTCCCATGGAGGTGTCTGCAAGCGGGGACAGGGCCCAAACCCAAACATTGCTGTGCTTGGAAGGGAAAATCCCATCCGGGCACCCAGCTCTCCCCTCCGTGTGTGCAGCTCCTGACCAGAGGCTTTAGGAACTGCAGTTAGGGAAAATCCAGCTGTTTCCATGCTTTTTCCTTCATCCCCAGAAATTCCTGGTTTATAAGAATCCCTCCTTTCCCCCAGCTCATGTTCTCTGGTTCTAAAATTAGAGATAAATAACACCGGCCCACTTTTTTTTTTTTTTTTTAAGGGAAATTTGCTCCTGTTATCAGAATTGCTGCACATGGGATATTAATTGGAATCTTGTTGCCGGGTCATTTTCATTGTTTTTCAAGTACTGTCCAAGAAAATGTATGAAAACTAAATTACAGCCCCACGTTGGCCGTGTGATTGAATCCTCCTCACGGCCCCGTACATCCTATTAAAATATTCAATCTTGTTTTCTTACTTGAAGAGCCTGTCTGTAAAGGGCAAACTTATAGAAACCCTCATTCTCTGGAGATCCAATATCCAGCCACGCTGGAGTATTTCCATATTTCTGTCCTGCCTGGGATTGGGCTCACACAAGTCCCCCCCTCTGCCTGTATTTGTTAGTAAAGGTTCTCGAATGCATTTTTAATTACACGAGGCCTTTCCATTTGAAGAGTGGAGAGTTTGTGGCAGCCTCTTGCTTCCATTTTGACCTTGAAAGGTAACTTTTCCGTCTCCACCTTTTTTTTTTTCCCCAGGACGGAGCTTTATCGGTCGCTCTTTGGAAAAGTCACGAATGGAGAAGAAGCGGAGCAGAATTAGGACCTGGGATTGAGCTCCTGGTGTTCTCCCAGCTGCTCCTGCCCTCAGCTGCTCCCTCAGGCTGCCCAGGAGCAGAGCCAGCTCTCTCCAGCCTCTGGTTTGTCCCTAAAATCCTCCCTGAAGGAGCAGCAAATCCTGCTAAATCAGAGGGAGGAGTGGGGCACACGGAGCCTGGCTGGACACCCCCTGTCCAGCCTGGAATGCTTCCTCCCAAAGACAATCCATTTTTAACTATTCCCTTTAAATTCCTGACCCTGATTTTGCAGCCTGGGCACAGAGTGGGGGGAGGGACACAGTCCAGCCCCCCCTGCAGCTGGGTCCCCCACAGTTGTGGTGAAACCTTGGAGATTTGGGGGCTGGGGGAGCTCAGTGCCGTGTTCTGGTCCTTGGCTGCCTTGTTGGGAACATGTGACTTCATTTTTCACCAGTCAGGAGGATTTAAATGTCATTTACATAATTAACATGGCCTTAAAACAGAGGAAAGGTGCTCCTGTGCAGGCAGCAGCGCTCCCAGTTCGCATTCCGGTTGTTGAACACCTGCGGGGACATTTGCTGACCCTGACACGGGGACGTGCCGCGATGCTGCTGCTGTAGGAACATCCCGGGGACTTTGCCAGCCCAGCACTGATCCTGCACGGTTCTTGCAGCTGCTCGTGACTCTGAGGCAGTGGCTGTGACATCCCGGGCAGGATCCTGGCACAGGACAGAGGTGACTCCTGGGAGGGGTTTGTGGGGTTTGTAGGAAATCCCTATAAAGGGAATTTGGGAGCTGCCCTGCACAATCAGAAATGGGGCATTTCTGGTGTGACCGATCCGTGTAATGGCCATGGCCTGTCCCACAGAGTTCCCCTGTCCCTGGCTGGGGTTTGGGCACTCCGATTAAAAAGGTTTGTGAGCTGCTTGTCCCGGTGTGATCCGTGCAGGAAAGGCCCCAGCATTAAAACCCCACGGTTTGATCCCCTCAGCTCTGAAGGCATCCAGGGCAGCAAATCGGCCCTTCCCAGGTTTTTAGGGTGATGCCTGGTCCCTGCCCTGCAGCAGTGCCACCCTCCCGAGTGCCTCCTGTGTCCTCTGCAGCTCGGGGGCTCTCGGAGCCTTTTCTGCTCCTGTAATAGTTAAAAAAGTGGCTCGCGTTACCCTTTTAACGTGATAACTTCTCGCCGGTATTGTCGGAGGAGATAAGAGCCCGAGCGGCGCTAAGCAGCGCTTTTGAATTCGCTTATCAGTGTTCAGGCAGCCGGTGCCCCCCGTGCCCGTCCCTGCCACCACCTGGGCCGCGGGGACACGGGGACAGCCTGGCCCGGGGGACGAGGCCCCGCGGCAGCTCCGACCTCGCTGGGAGGGCAGCGCTCATTCCCGGCAGGAAAAGGGCCCGGACCTGGATGTGGAGGTGCTGCAGGGAAAGTGCAGCCCCGAGGAGCAGCCACCGACTGCCCGGACAGGGGGGACTGTGCCTCACCAGTGTCCCCAGTCTGGCTCTGCTGCTCCAGTTCCTCTCCAGGGCGGCGGTGTCCGGCGCGGGCACAGCTCCCAGCGTGTTCCTGGACACACAAATAAGGGTGATTTCCACCAAGTTTTCCTAATGCCGCCAATTAACAGCGAGCGAGATCTTCCCTCCCTCCCCCCCCACCCCAACAGAATATTAATTCTTTATTAATTCATGATACAGCTGCTAATTAGTACCTCCACAAATGGGCATTACACCTTAGCAAAACACTCGGAGGTGTTTTGGGGACTGGGCTGTGCAGAGGGAGGGACGGAGGGTTGTGTTAATCCTCTCCCCCCAACCCCACCACAGCAAAGAATTTCAACTTTCAGACAAACAACTTCATTTACAAGTGTGTCTCTAATTAGCTGCAGAATTAGTAAAGCAGAGTTTTCCCCCCATAGATCGGCCAAACCCCCGGGGGAGGCTCTGGAATGGAGAGAATCGCATTTCCAATTATTTTGTTGAATTGCTAATTTAGTTATTGTGCCTGGCGTAATTGTGATGGGTATTGGGTGTGCAATTCAATTTGTTTTAAATATTTGTGGGAAGGCTGATCAGTAATGGAGCTGACCTATTTCATGGCCCAAATTGAGAGAAGAGACTAAAACAAAAAACAGCTACAAAGCCCCAGTTTGTCTCAGTTTTTATTTTGATGTCTCTCATCCCTCTTAAGACTGTTGATGCAACAAAAGGTTTACATTAAAAGATGATGGCACTTTGATCTTGGGCTTTGGAGAGCTTACAGCTTTGGTACGTCTTTTCTTGGCATTTTAATATGGAGATATTTTAGGCCTAAAGAGTTTTAAACGTGATGCTGGAGTTCAGTCGGGTCTGTCCCCTCACCACCCCCCGAGTTTTAACTATCATGGTTCTGGTTTGAGAAATACGAAGAATAAACAGCTGGAGTTGTGTTGGCTCATGTGGACAAATTTAAATCTCACCTTCCACGTGGAGACCTCCAAAGGGCGTTTGTGGATCAGCTCCCGGGGACATCCTTTAGCCAGAGTCCTGGTGGGCCCTTCCCTGCAGGCTCCTACTGACACGGGCACGGAACGAGGCTGGAAAAGGTCTCCAGGATCATCCAGTCCAACCATCCCTGCCCACACAACAGCCCTGGGAAGAGGATCCCAAAGTTCTCCCACCTCAGCAGCAGTCACTGGGGTTTGGGGGTTTTTTCCCCTCTGTCCCATTCACTGTGATGTTAAAGATGACAAGAAATCGTGGAGGATGGGAATGTGGAGTGGCCACAATCAGGCTTGGGGACACCTGGGGAGTGTGACCAGGGGCAGGAAGGAGCAGCAGTGGGAGCCTGGGGAGGGGCAGAGCTGTGGGACAGGCCGGGAGCTCAGGTGAGGGCACAGCTGACCTGGAGGGGTTCCACAGAACCCTCCCTGTCCTGGCCTCGAGCAAAGCTCAGCTCCTCCGGCGTGCCCAGGACAGGGGTGACAGATTCCACTCGCAGCACCAGAGCTGTAATTCGTTCTTTTTATTAAAAGAAATTGAGGTAAGTGAAATACTTCAGCACCAGCGAGAACCGTTCGTACCCAGGGGGTTTCCCCCGCCCTGCCCCGCCCTGTGACCCCACACACACCTGGGGACATCACAGGTGCTGCTGCCACAGAGCCCCAGCAGGCCCAGACCCCCCAGGACTGGTGCCAGACCCCGATGTCAGCCAACAGATTTTTTTGGAGCTGCTTTACCCTCAAATTAAGTGGGGCCTGACCTGGTGCTGTAACACTGAAATGGGGGGGGCTGTGGCAGAACAGCTCCAGTGAGCACGGGGACACTTCCCATTGCACCTGCAGATGTCCTGGAAAAGGGACTCTGGTGGCACCACCACGGGGGGAATCCTGGTGACAGGGGAGGAGGAGCCCCGCAAGTCCCGGTCCTGCCTGGCTGACACATTCTCTGTCCGTGTGTCCTGCTGCAGCCCACCCTGGCGTAAGCAAAAGCATCTTTGGGGCTTGTTCAGGGGGCTCTAGTGGAAAAAAAAAAATCTCTTACATCAAATTAGGGTTCTTAACTATTAAGAAAAAGCAAGTCCTGCAGGTGGCCGAGCTCTGCTGGCCACGGGCAGGGGAGCAGCGACCCCGGGCTGGCACCTCCAGTCACTGGCACCACAGGCAGAAGGGCTGCATTGCACTTCAGGAGGAAACAAGGAGAGGTGAGAGGCACTGGCACTGGCAGCATCATTGATTAATTCTCTCGTAAGAACAGCCCTTCTGAGGTACCATACTGCTGACCTCCAGCCCTTCCTGCTGTACTGAAGGAGGGGCTGTAAAATCTGAAATTCTTCCAAGACCATCATTGGTGCGAGCCCAGGACTGCCCAGACCGAGCTCCGTAACAGGAGCTGTGTGAGGGGTGGGTGGGCTGTGCTTCCCTCCAGCACTGCGGCTTCTCTCAGCTTTTACTACATAAAAAACGTGTAGAAAGAAGTTGGGGGTCTGGGTTGGGTCAGCCTTGGGGGGACCTGGGCAGCTGCCACCCCTTCCTGCACTTACCTGCCACCCAATTGTTCCTGACCTTTGGAATGAGATACCAAACCCAACGTTTTTTGACATTCTCAGGTGAGTAAGGGTGGCCCCTCCCCAGCCAAGCACAAGCAGCTCTGGGGCAGGGCAGGAGGATGGAGAAAAGCTCTCCTCAGATCCTCACACTGACATTTCCTTCTGCAGCTCCAACCCCACCGGAGGATTGGGCTCTGTCCTTTCTCCTCCCTCACCTCAGCTGCCTGGATCTGCCTCCTGCTACCCACAGGAAAGGGATGAGCACTTACACCAAGGATACACAGTGGGGCTGCCCCGTCCCCTTGCCCTGAAAACGAGCAGGGAAGGGAGAGCAGAAACGCTGAGCAGCTGCACTTTGGTCTCTTGTACCTCCTCCCAGAAGGGCCTTTCACACAATTCACAGCCTGTTCTAAAGGAACTGGGCACAAAGGCAAAGCGAGGCGGGTTCAGCCCCCAAAACCCTGTCCCCAAAAACCTTCGCAGCCCTGGGGAGCCCGGGAGCCTCCTGGGGGCACGGGGACAGCCCCGGCCACAGCAGCTGAAGGCCGGTTCTCCTCTACCTACGAGACAAGACAGACGTGGGACACACAAATCAAATCATCACTGACAGAGGGGGACACACAAATCGCCACCGACAGAGCCAGGGGCTGCGGGGGGCCCCGGGCAGGGGACGGGGGGACATTGGCACTTGTCAGCGCGGAGCTGCCGCTGCCGGGCGCGGGCGGGAGGAGAGGAGAGGAGAGGAGGGCAGGGTGTCCCTGGAAGGACAGGGGTGTCCCTGAAGGACAAGGGTGTCCCTGCAGGGGCCCTGCCGCGCCAAGGCCTCACGGTAGCGGAGCACCTCCATGGCCCGCGGGGCCCGGCCAGCCCCGCTCTGTTCAATAAATAAGGTACAGGAGGACAGCGGGGACTCAGTTCCTCAGGCGCTTGTGTTTATACATTTTCCTCGTGCCCCTGGCCAAAGGACACGCTTCCTCCGGTCAGCCTGGTTTGCAAAAAAATAAAACTGTCACTGTTGCAGCGTTCCCTGAGCCTCCCCGTGGCGGTCCAGCGGACAAAGGGCAATTCCCAGCTCCCGGTCTCTCCTCCGCGGCGCCGGGCAGGGGCAGCGCGGGAAGCGATGGAATTACGTGGAAGAAGGCGAGTCCATTTTGGAGAGGATCCGCACGACCTCGGCTCGCTGCGTGGGGGAGATGTGCTGGGTCATGTGCACGATGGAATCCATGGCAACCTCGGGATTGGCCTGGACCAGGCTGCGAAGAGGAGACAGGGGAGTGAGGCAGCCCCGCTCTCGAGCTTCCCACAGCTCCCAGCAGGAATTCCGGGGGGGAGGCTGGAATGTGGGGCTGTGGGAGGGAGGACACGGCACTGGGTGGGCTGGGAGCAGCTGGGAGCTCCCTCAGGACACTCGGTTTGCTCGCAGCAGGCGGGTTCGGCCACACGGGGACTGGGATCCCGAGCGTGGGAGCCTGGGTGGCCACGGGGAGGGCCCCTGCCGAGGGCACCCGCACCCCCTTCCGTGCACTCACCTCCGGATCTGCTTGAGGATGTAATCCCTGGAGATGTATTTGATGTTCTCCTCCACCACCGAGCGAACGCCCTCCTCCTCCGTCAGCTGCTTCTCCAGCCACTCCACCAGGTCCTTGTTGCTGTCCCACAGGTAGGCCTGCCAAAATCCCACAGGTCAGCCTGTACCCCAGCCCTGCCCACTCCCCAGATTTACCCCTCAGTTCCTGGACTGGCAGCTGAGGGTCACGCATCTGGCTGGGGATCCCCACAAACACACCTAAACATCAGCACAAGGTAATTTATTTCTTTTGCATCTCCTGCCATAAATGTGATGGAGGTGCTTGGTCAGTGCTGCAGAGAACAAGCTGCATCGATCCCAGGAGCTGTCCCAGATAAATCCCAGTTTCCCCGGTTATCAGCTCCCCAAATTCTGGTGGAACATGGCTGGCCTGAGATGCAGCTGCTCCGGGGCTTCCCCCAGTGCTAAAAACCTTCATGGGACCCACAAGCCCCCATCACCTCCAGCCTGCCCCTGTGCTGGTGTCCCCAGCGATCCCTGACCCAGCCCCCAAGCAGCTCCTGGGGAACGGCAGAGCAGGTCAGGGTGTCTGGAACCCTCACCACAACCCCCTTTTTGTCTTTCACAAGATCATTTCACCTGATATTTGCTAGATAGTTGGCTGTGTAATAACTCAGGAGTGTGTGAGCCCCTAACAGCCTTCTCTTCTCTCCTCTCCTCTCATTTTCTTTACAAATCATTTAAGAATCGTTTTGTTAATGGTTTCCGGAAAAGCAAGTACTGCCATTAGCACTCATTCATATTTATGTCATTTTATTTGGGTAATTAAACACAAAGCTCCTCATTTAAAGGTGCACTATCCTTCTCTGTTATCACTAACCAAGTCAAAGGCAGAATGACAATGAGCTGGGGGCGGTGACGCCGTGGTGGCACCTTCCCTGGCACCCCCTGCTGCAGCCAGAACCTGCCACACCTTTGGGCCACAGAACCAGGGAATCACAGAGCCATTAAGGCTGGAAAAACCTCTGAGATCATCGAGTCCAACCATTCCCCCAGCACTGCCAAGGCCACCACTGACCATGTCCCCAGGTGCCACATCCACAGGGCTCTTAAATCCCCCAGGGATGGGGACTCACCCCTGCCCTGGGCAGCGGTGCCAGGGCTGGACAACCCTTTCCATCGAGAAGTTTTCCAATATCCAACCTAAACCTCCCCTGGTGCCTGAGGCCGTTCCCTCTCCTCCTGTCCCTGTTCCCTGGGAGCAGAGCCCGACCCCCCGGCTGCCCCCTCCTGCCAGGAAATTGTGGAGAGTGGACACCTCCCCCTGTCCCAGGCTGCTCCCAGCCCCGTCCAGCCTGGCCTTGGGCACTGCCAGGGATCCAGGGGCAGCCACAGCTGCTCTGGGCACCCTGTGCCAGGGCCTGACCTCCCTCACAGGGAGGAATTTCGGGTTCAGAGCCCATCCCAGCCCCTGACACACTTCAAACCCCCCAGGATTATTTTATATCCTTTCACACGATGTCTCTGATTGTCTCAGCCCAGTGATGTCACTTCGAGATTTTGCTTATTTCATTGTTTTTCTCCTAATTCTGATATGAAACTCGTCGGGTTTCGCTCCCTGCCCGTGCCCCTGCCAAGCAGCAACATTCCCTGCATACAAAGGAAGATTCCAGGGAAGGGGGAAGGAACCCAGCCCGGGAAGCTGCGATACAGCCACAGACCTGTGTAAAGCTCCATTTACCCAAGAATCCCAAAGCTTTTAGTTTAGGAGAATATTTAATACTCTTATTAATCATTTTTAATCCGTTTGCTTTTAATTAAGAAACAGCATGATGCTTCCCTATCAACATATGCCAGGGAGCAGATTAATTGTGGCTTAAGATAACTCTCCTTGATTGGTGTAATGTATTAGCTAACGAGCTGCCTGCTTTTGGAGAGCTCAGGCTCTACCTTGGAAAGGCTGCTGCCCTCCAGAGAACATCCCCCCTTCCCTGGAACCCCTGGGTGTTGGGGACTTTAAAAATGGAATGGAAAAAAAACAGAATAAAAAAAATAAAGCAATGAAATAGAATAGAATTTAAAAAAAGAAAAAAAGTAAAATAAATAAAGTAAAATAAATAAAATAATTAAAATAAAATAAGTAAAATAAAATGAAACAAATAAATAAATAAATAAAATAAATAAAATTAAAAAGTAACATAAAATAACAAAGTAAAGTAAAATGAAATAAATACATACAATTNGTGACAAAACCAACCCCAGAGCAGCTCCAGAACTTGCCCTTCAGAGACTGCAGGTTGAGCACAATCATCAAAGGAATCCCCGTGGTCTCTGTGGCCCATCCCTGCCATGTCCACATTCCCCAGGGAAGGAAGGGATGGCAGCCCTGGGAAGGGGAGTCAGGGTGGCTGCTCTGGGGGCAGCAGGAGAGGGGGCCCAAGCCCCCTGAGGCCTGGGGGGACACGGCCTGGTGCCACCGCTCCCGACTGACCTTCACTGTCCCCTCCACCTCCACAAACCAGCGGCGGAGCATGGCCTGGATCTGCCCGTCCGTCAGCTCGGGGTTGGCCTCGTGGATCTTCCTCTTCACCACGTCCTCCAGCAGCAGCCGCCGCAGCCGCCAGTAGAAGAAGGTCCGGGAAGTTTTCCAGTCCAGGACGTCCTGCCCCAGGCACAGGCGGAGAGGGGGAAAGGAGTGAGGGACAGCACTGACATGGAGGAACAGAGACACCTCATTCCCAAAGGGAAATCCAGGCTGGGACCTGTTCTGTCCCCTGGGCACAGGAGGAACATGGAGACTCCCACGTCTGAGCTCGAGGGATTCCCACCCTGTCACAGCACTGGGTCACCAGGAGCTACACAGAATGCTGGAATGGTCTGGCTCCAGCCCCATCCCACGGGATGCTCCGGGATACTCACGGTTATGGCCCCCTTCTCCTGCATCCTGCCGGGGGTGTCGTGCAGGTCAGCGAACTGAATGGCCACCTGCTGGTACATCGGGATCAGGAACTCCTCCCGCTCCTTCAGCTTGGCCTCCAGCTCCTTCCTGTCAGCCGGGCTCAGCTCGGGGGTGCCTGAAACCAGACACAGCTCAGACCCTGGGGGAAGCTCAGGGGTGCAGCTCCAGGCAGTCCAGAGGATGGAAAAGCCGAAGGACAAACCCCGGAGCATCAGCTCCCAGCAGTGCCCAGCAAACCTCTGTGGTCCAGCCCAGATTTTGTGCCACAGACACTCAGGGGAGAGCTCTGAGGGTGTGTTCACCATGGAAACTCTACTCCCTTTAAATGCCAATGATCTGAGCCATCAATTAAGTGACATTTACGGGACTTACTCCTAAAAAAGAATGATGTCCCAACACGCTGCTCATTTAGCAGGAAACACAGACCATGGCACTCCACCGTCACCACTGCAAGCTCTCCTTTAGGCTGGCGCCTGCCACAGCCCGCTCCAGGGGCTCTGCAATCACAGCAGGAAGCCAGAGCAATCCTAACCCAACAAACCCAGCTTAAACCACTGGGCAGAAGCTTTACAGAAACCCCAAGAGGGACCAACTTCACCCAGTGCAGAATCCAAGGCTGGAATTTGCTGTCACTGGGCCCAAACGGGCTCACAGAGGGTGATCAGACAAATTCGTGCAAGGAAATTCCAGCACAGGCTCCTGAGCATGAAGATCAGATATTAATCTGTTCTCAGGAAGCCTCTAAACCACAGCTGGAAGCTGAGACAGCATCCTGGGGGCAGCATTCCCGCTGCACCTGCAGGATGCTGCTGCTCTTTCCATGGCTCATTCCCACAGACACGATAATCCAAGGCTGCTGGTCCAAAGGGATGAGCTCCCCAGTGCCCTGAGCACTCCAGTGCCTGCTCACACACCCCACGTACGCATTTTCCCAAGGCACAGGCCCTCCAGACAAAGATCCTTCCCAGGGAAGGAATGTTTTTTCTGTGCCTACCAATATAAATGTTACCTAACCCTTCAGATGCGAGTAAGAAGGTTTTAATTAAGAGAAGCTCCCCTTATAACCTTCAGAATAAAAAATTATCTATATTTATCCACGCTGAACTCCCAGGCTCCCTGGCTTTAATGGCAACACGAGCACTTAAGGCAGCCCCGCCGGTGAATTCCGGCCCCTGCCACCGAGTCCACCCAGCCAGGCCCAGTAATGATTTAGGTGAGATTAACAAATATGTCAATGTCTATTTTCTGCTTAATTTAAAAGCAGCGTCTATAAAGATTTTTGACTTCTGAACCCTGTTCTCCTGGAAGAAAGAAGGTAACAATGAGGAGGGGGGATAAAGAGTGATTATCCCATCATCGATCGTTTGTCAGGAGCATTTCTTATTCACTGGACTATTGTAAAAAGCTAAGCTCTCGATCAATCCCGTAAGCCCCCTGTACAATTAAATATCTTGGAATGGTTTTCTTTCTTTCCTAGTCAGATCTCGAGGCCTCAGGGTTTTTCAGAAAGCCTGGGCTTTATTTATTTATTTCTCGGGGAAAAAAAAAAGAAGTCTCCTTCCACAAATCTTATCCTGGCAAGGAGAGGGGAGTTAAAATATGGGATTCCTTTGCTCTAGAGGTACTTGACAGTTAATGAAACTGTTAAAGTTTAAATCATAGGAACATTATAGACCTCTGGGTATGGATTGGCTGCTAATCAATAGGGAAACAAAAGGAGCAGTGCTCGGAGACAGCCCCGTTCCGTGAGGAGCGAGCCTGGCACGCAGGTGGGGCACGGCAAGGAACACGTGTGACCTTCCCAACTCGGCAGGGAGCACAGGACACTCTCCAAGGCAGCTCCTGAACTGCCACAAAACGTCACATTTCTCTCGGACTGCAGTTAGCTCTGCAGCCTCCACGTCACTGTGGCTCTGGAGAGCCCAGGGATGGGAAGGGGCCGGAAAACATCCGAATTCTGCTCCAGGCACCTTCAGAGCCCACCCACGGTGGGGAACACCCCAACACCTCCTGGTTCTACACTCTCTTCTCTTTTTTAATCAGTAGCAAAACTGCCTTAACCAAGCTGAAAAGAGGCCCTGGGGAAGCAGCAGCTTTGGGGTCCCACCTCATTTCCACACCTGCAACCACAGCCCCACCCGAGTCTCACCTTCTCTTCTTCTGCTTTTAGCAAAACTCTTGCCAGACACAAACTTTTTCTCCCCTGTGAGGGTGATGAGGCCCTGGCACAGATTTCCCAGAGAAGCTGTGGCTGCCCCTGGATCTCTGGCAGTGTCCAAGGCCAGGTTGGACGGGGCTTGGAGCAGCCTGGGACAGTGGGCGGTGTCCCTGCCCACGGCAGAGGGGTGGGATGAGATGATCTTTAAGGTCTCTCCTAATCACAGCCATCCTGGGATTCCGTGAAATTCGGCAAAGGCAGCAAAAATGCCAAAGGTGTCCAGGCTGCCCAGGGAACTCTCCCCAGCCCAGCTGGAGGGAGCTGCTCCAGAGGGGACAGGGAAGGTCACAGGGAGCCCCTCACGTCCCTGGAGAGACAGGCATTTTTGGATTGTCTCTTGTTTCTTTAAATGAGACGGGCTGTAATTGCTTCACTAAATATTCAGCAGGATTTATGTCGGAAAGGTGCAGCATGAACAGCCAGTGAAGGTCACACATGCTCGTGGCACGGGCTGGAAATATCCCTGTACAGCAGCTCCCTGTGATTCCCACCCCGTCCCTTCCCACTCTGCTCCTGAGCTCTCATCTCTGAACAGGTGAAGTGTGGCAGGGACGTAATTCCAAAAAATTCCTCCCTACAGCCCTCCTTGGAGGATATCCCAGGCACCAAGGGCCGCGGAGGAGCTGACAGAAAGCAGGATTTGCTCTCGGAGCCTTGTGATTGTGAATTAGCACCAATTCAAATGCAGCAGCACCTGCACGTGGAAGCAGCTACTGAAACCAGCATCACCTAAAGCACAAAGCTACAACCTGTGTTTACCCAACACTCCATGAGAGATGGAATCAAAAGTGCAGCGTTTCTCCCAGTTTTTCCTGAAAAACTGGCACTTGGGGCCAGTTCTGGTCCTGCAGCCCAAAATGTTTATTTTCAGAGAGGAACTGCTGTGCTGAAGTGGAGCTGAGTGATGAATACTTGAGTGTTCACTCGTTATTGGGAAATTTAAAGACAATTTTGGATGCTCCTCAGCCAAATAAGGTGTGAACCAAGCCCCCACAGCACAGACTGACTGCCCTAGGACATTAAATAAATAAAATTGGAGGTGCATTCCAGCACACCGGAACACCTCACAGGATCAGCAAGGAGGACATTCCCACTATCACAACATGCATCAGGTGAGATTGGATGCTGCCTTTTTCCTGCAAGAAACGTGGAAATGCAATACCCAATCTTGCTCTAACTGGAGCCATTCTGCCATTCCTTTCACTCACATTCCACCCCATTTCTGCACCCATCTCTCTGCACCTCTGACACAAGGTACAGAATCCATGTGGCACCGCTTGTTTTCACTCCACTCCTACCTGTTTTAGTCTAACTGTAATAAATAAATAAAATTGAATCTCTGTATTTTAAACTCTGGCCTGAGGCTCGCAGCCTGCATCGTTCCTACACTTCTGGGTGTCCCAGTTGGCCCTGCACACCTATTCCACGTGGGAACGTGCTCTGGGGCAGGATAAGGGCCATCCTCTCTCCCCCTGCCCTTTGCTCCGCGCCGCCTGGAACAGCCCAACTCTGAGTGACACTTTAATAAACCACGGGGCTAATCAACACTTCAGCAATCGTGCTGGAGAATTGATAATGAACAGATTTATGTCAAATTATTCAATATCTGCCAGCCTCCCCTGCTCTCCCGCTCCCCGACTGCCAAGTCCAACCCTGGCGTCTCCCGACCGAGCCCGCGTGGGAGAGCCTCTCCCTTGTGCCGCTCTCCGGAGCTCCGGGGAGGGATGACAGCCACTCAGGGGTTAAAGAGAGGCAGTGAACCCCCAGCTAATGAGTAAGAATTCAGCAGGCAGTGTAAGATAAATGGAGCTTTCTCTGCTTCTGCTGGAGTCAGCATGAACTGCGGCCCTGCGGCTTGTTTGTGGCAAATGGAGTGCGCGAAATATCAAAGGGCAGTGATCCAGAAGAAGACCGACTTTGACAAATTTTAAATTGGCCAGAAAGAAAACCAGCAAAAAAAAAAAAAAAAAAAAAAGAAA
>VZTD01004978.1:257442-347216 GCA_013397725.1 Rhagologus leucostigma | reverse complement strand
AGAAAAAAAAAAAGAGAAAAAAAATTTTGCAATTCAGTGTGTCCTGCAATCTTGGCTTTCCTGCTCTGGTATGGAATTAGTGGCAAAACAACAGCAATGATCACCCGATGCTGGGAGCAATTACGATCCATCTCAGGGAGATGCTTATCAGTGACTGAAGCTTTTAGAGCTCTCCCTATGTACAGTTGTAAGTGACTTGCTCTTGTGTTGCAGTCATTTTAATTAAAGTGTATGGAGTTTGCTGGGAGTAATTACCCTGTAGAGGAAGAGGGGGGAAAAAACCCCGACCAGGCTCCTGCTTCCTCACACGGCGCTGGGTTTTTGAGGCTGTTGGCACAAAACTCTATCCTATCTTTCCCTGTGGTTTTTTTTCAGGATTCAACGGTGGCCTGCACATGCTGGGCATCCACACAGGTGACCAGGGTGGGGAATGAGGACAGCGAGTGAAGGTGATGCTCTGCTCCCCCTTCCTGCAGGATTTCCACACTCCAGCCTTTGTCCGCAGTGTTCCGGTGGCTCCGCTCCTGGGGACGGATCCATCCTGGGGCTCTGTCTGGAGCAGGGGGTTGGTTTGCTGTGGCACAGCCAGGGGTGTGTGGGGAGGTGAAGGTAAATACTCCCAGCAGCAGCAGGGCTGCCCTGCAGGGCCATTTATCTGCAGGGCCCAGCTGAGTGCTCAGCACATTCCCTTCCCTAAGCACACATCTGATTTCTCCTTCCCTGGAGATTCCTGCTCTCCCTGTTGGACAGACACCCATGGGAGGGGGAGCTGGGGGTTCTGCCTGCCTGAGGAACTCCACTGAACACCTCCAGAGAGGTTTATTTGGGACTCTGAGCTGAGTCCCCATGATTTGGGGCAGTCACCGTCCCTTTGCTCTGAAAGGGACACTGTCAAGTCTGACAGAGGCCAGAAGTGAGGTTTTCTGAGAAGAACCTCCTTGCTGCAACTGCAGACTTTAAAACTGGGATTTAAGTCATAGAATCATAGAATAACATAACGGTTTGAGTTGAAAAGGACTTTAAAGATCATCTCATTCCACCTCCTGACAGAGGCAGGGACACCTTCCACTGTCCCAGGTTGCTCCAAGCCCTGTCCAACCTGGCCTTGGGCACTCCCAGGGATCCAGGGGCAGCCACAGCTGCTCTGGGCACCCTGTGCCAGGGCCTCCCCTCCCTCACAGGGAACAATTCCTTCCAAACATTCAATCTCACCCTGAGAAGTGGGAAACCATTCCCCCTTGTCCTGTCACTCCAGACTCTTGTAAAGTCTCTCTCCATCCTTCTTGTCATCTCTTCAGTGAGGAAGGCCACAGTGAGGTCACCCTCAGCCAGCTGCCCACCAGCAGACACAGACAACAAACCCATCCATCCATCAGGGTAACCATGCCCACTCTCACACAGTTACACACTGTGTACTAGAGCAAGATCAGAATTTGGACAAAACTTGGATAAAAAGTTGCTGCCTTGTGCTGCTCCGCAAAACCCAACCTGCCAACCTGCTTCTTACCCAGAAAACAATCAGCACAGGCAGAGAAAACAAAGAGTCAACGTAAGACCATTAAAAAAGAGAGGAAATCTCTTGGATCAGTCAAAGGCATGGGCAGAACCTGCTCTGCAGTCAGTGCTCTGATCCCAGCACCCCCTCACCCTTCACCCGTTATTATTCTCTTCCCGAGGCGTATCAGGAGGGTTGTTTTGTATATAAATTGTTGCCCTGCCATAAATTAAAAAAAAAGCCAAATAATAAAATGTAACTGCAGCAATAGCCAGGATTTATCAGTCATTTGCAGAACACTTTTCCTCCTGAAGGATCCCAAAAGGCTTTATAAATTCAAGCCATACCCACATCGCACGCTTCTCCCTCCACTGAAATGTAGTCAATTTTGGAGGTAAAAGGAGGCTCTGTAAGATTATACTCTTATAGTAAGAGCTAGTAAAGAACTATTTAAAGAGCCTATTCCCCTGAGAGAGAACACATCTGATATTAAGTGCATTTTGCTGAACACTCTGTATTTTGGGATGCTGAGTGTACAGCAGGTGCTGGGATCACTCGGAGCGGAAGGCACGGTAATAACACGACCCTGGCCGTGCCAGCACTGAGCTCTGCTCATCCCACCCTGTTTACAGAGACATGGACAATATTCCTTATTCCCTTGAAACTGAAGAGCACACGGATATCATTACTGCAAACCACCCCAGACACTCAGTGACAGTCCAGCAGCCCAAAATGTCTTTGATCAAACCCTTGGTTACGTGAAATGAAGCCCGCTCAAGGTTTGGCCCACAAGGTTTTAGTGAGCTGAGCAGTTGCTGAGCTGGAAATTAGACTCAGGCCTTTGTAATAGGGGTCTGTTGTGAGATCCAGTCAATAAAATATAACAAAAAAGAGAAATCAGCTCAAAAAACCACTATACTGCACACCCTGGGTATGCTGAGCACGCATGAGTATCATCTCACATGTACACACATGCACTGCTCTCATCTGGTTTTCTTCCCAAGTCAGACAACAGGAAATAAAAATGAAAATGACTCTGTTCAAACGCCTCAGTGCCCCTCTGTAAGGGATGCCCCAGGTCCCAGTGCCCCTTGTGAGGGTGTCCCACATACCGAGGCGCTCGGCCAGGTGGGTGTACACCGGGTCCACCCTGCGCATCGTCTTCACCAGGTCCTTCCTGCGGAACCGGATCTCCACCGTCCCCTCCGGCTCCAGGATCCCTCCTCTGGAAAACAGAAAAAAAGGCACTTTTTGCACCTGACTTTCAGGTCATCAGACACAAAAGGGAATGGTTCAATGTGTGTGAAAAGTAAGAGAACGGGGAGGGAGACAAAACAAAGAGAGAACTTTTAGCTCCGGTTTGTCCAGGCCAAAAAGGCACACGAGGTTCCACCCGGGGAGTGCCCAACCCATGGAAACTGTTCCAGCCCACAGGGAGCATCCCGAGCAGTGCCAGCCGGTGATTCCAGGGAGGGGGATCCGTACCTGCTCTCTCGGTCCGCGTACATCTCCATGTGCCGGGGGTTGATGGTGGGGTCGATGACCACCCAGGAGCCGCCCCGCAGCTCGCCCTGGGGCGGGATGTAGATGAGCACGGGCTGCCGGTACTCCCGGAGACCGTCCACGATGTGAGCCCCGAACTTCAGCACCTGGTCATACATGTCTGGGAAAGGACACACAGCTGGTCACACATGGCTGGGGACAAGGACACAGAGCTGGTCACACACGGCTGGGACAAGGACACACAGCTGGTCACACATGGCTGAGATAAGGACACACAGCTGGTCACACACGGCTGGGACAAGGACACACAGCTGGTCACACATGTCTGGGAAAGGACACAGAGCTGGTCACACACGGCTGGGACAAGGACACAGAGCTGGTCACACATGTCTGGGAAAGGACACAGAGCTGGTCACACACGGCTGGGACAAGGACACAGAGCTGGTCACACGTGGCTGGGACAAGGACACAGAGCTGGTCACACATGGCTGGGACAAGGACACACAGCTGGTCACACACGGCTGGGACAAGGACACAGAGCTGGTCACACATGGCTGGGACAAGGACACACAGCTGGTCACACATGGCTGGGAAAGGACACACAGCTGGTCACACATGGCTGGGACAAGGACACATGACCTGGACTCACACCTCATGAGTGTCCCAGTCTTGGGCACTTCCAGGGATGGAGCAGCCACAGCTTCTCTGGGCACCCTGTGCCAGGGCCTCAGCAGCCTCACATGGAACAATTCCTTCCCAACATCCCATCTAAACCTACCCTCCTTCAGGCTAAGGCCATTCCCCCTGCCCTATTGCTCCATGCCCTTGGGAAAGTCCCTCTCCAGCCTGCAGGACGCTCCCACATCAGTTCTGCTCCCAGGCATGGGACCTTCTCTCCGGAAATCCAGTCTGGTGACTTTCCATGAAACCCCATCTACGCCAGGGCTGCAGGTCCTCAGTTCTCAGCTGCTGCTCTGCACCACATGTCCTGGGGATGAGCCATCCCTGAGCCCACGAGCATGCCCACAGTTTAGGAAATCAGGCTGGGTACGTCTGTACTGCCCAATTTCAGACTTACTGCCCTGGACCTCTCCCACAACTCATGTAATGTGAATAAAATGCACCTAAGGGCAGCAGAGTTTTTCCAGATCTTCATAAAAATGTGTGTGGGGAGGGATGGGGAACAGCACTCTGCTCTTCTTCCATTAAAATTTGTTTAAGGCATTTTGCTCAAAATTAATAAGAACAACTCCACTGTGTAAAGACAGTACATTGAAAATATCAGCCCCAAAGGTGATTTAAATAAAAGAGAAAAAGGGAAGGCAGAAGAATTTCTATGAGATGATATAGTTTCTAATGGATACAGTTTGTAATGGAAACAGGCACTCTTGAATATATATATTTTGTTACATATAATTATATCTAGAAGTATTAAATCAAAATACAAGAAATGAAAAATAGTTATTAGGCTCATCTAGCCCACCTCTTTGTTCACACAGGGCCGCTTCTTCCACAGTGCTTTTGAAAGCTCCCATTTAGAAACCCCAAACAATAAATCTGCTGCTTCTTTAGGGGCATTTCCACAGCCAAACAGATGAGATTTCCCCTCAGAACTCAGCCAAACTTCCCCTCCCTCCCCGTTAATTTCATGTCACTACCCCTTGTACCACCCTACATAACGTCTGCACTCCTCCAGGCTCCCTGCAAACAGCAGGAGGATTTTCAGTGGGGTTTGTCCTCACACACGACAGGTACCCATCCCTCATCTCTCTTCCAACCCCCTCCATCATTCGGGTTCTCTGCTTGGACCCTCCCAGTTTGCCTCATTTTTTCTGGCCATTAAAATACCAGTGCAGAGAAAATGAAGGAGCTGCATTCATGTACCTCACACCTGCTGCAAGAGGAACAGCCTGAAAACACTGAGACACTTTGATTCATCTAAAATCCTTCTATCCCTCGAGAAAAGCCTCATTTCTGGGGAAGAAAGAGACTCCAGCCAAGGTCCCCTTGTCATTTAACCCTCATTTTAGTGTTCAGCATTAACACGAACATAATTAAGCAATTAACTCTTTGTGAAACACACACTCTTTTGTATTTTATATATATATACAAACAAATATATATAAATATGTATTAGTACCACAGGCACTGATATGATCTCTCCATTTCATTCCCAAGGTCATTGCCCAAACACCCAAGAAAAGGAATTTCATGTTATTTAAGAGATATCAAATGCTGACAAAGGGAAGAACAATTTATTCCCTCTAATTGGGAATAAACATAAATCCCAGCAGAGACAGTGGGGACTGAGAACCAAACAAAACTCCAACCTTTCCCTTTGTCCTGAGCAAAGAAAAAGACTCAAAAGGGGTGACAAATTTATTACTAATTATACAATTATTTTATTATGTAGTGCTAGTAATAAACCACTTGAAGTACTTTCAGCTAATTCTAGTGTTAAGAAAATAATTGCTTGATTCAAATTATTTTAACTGAATTAATTCTTTACTAGACATTTTTTACTAGTGCTACATAATAAAATAATTGTGTAATTAGCAATACATTTTTCACTCCTGCCACGGGTATATATTTTACTCAGGTGAAGTGCAGAGAAGAGCAGCACTAATTGTTTGAACAGGGCAGAGGGAGGAGGAGCAGAGAAATTGGGGGAACTTGATGCTTTCTCACAGCTCCAAACCTCCCTCAGGGTTACCAGGTGGCATCAGGAAATACTTTATTTCCCAGGTGCCAGCAGGTGGCCAGGGCAGTGTTTCTGTGCCTATGGACCTTTTGGGATCAGCCTTCCAGGAGGATGAGCTTCACCCCTCCGTGGTTCCGCACTCAGCTGGTCCCTGTGGGACCCTGCAATCCAGCACTGCACCGTCCTGGAATGTCCCAGCAGCCTCGGGATCCTGAGCGAGTAACTGATTAAACCCTAATATTTATTATTAAATAAAACCAAGTGCTGGCTTCCCTTGCACACTCAACCAAGGCCGGCGGAGCTGCTGCTGCTGCTCCCGGGGCTGGAGACACCCTTGGTGTTCCCAGAGCTGGCTGTAAACTCTGCTGGGGAGCATTTCTCCTTCCTGACCCTGACTTCCAAAGGGTTCCCACAGTGCTCCAAGCCAAAATTCCTGTATTAATTTAAACCACAGCCTAATCTGAGCAACCTGGCCTAGTGGAAGGTGTCCCTGCCCACGGCAGGGGGTTGGAATGAGGTGATCCTTAAGGTCCCTCCCAACCCAAACCAGTCTGGGATTCCAGGAGCAGCCACTTGCAAGGCAGAGATGCTGCAAGATGTCCCCAGGAGAGCAGAGCTGGCTTTGCAGGAGGGTGGGCAGTGCCCACAGAGCTCTGTCCCCTTCTCTGCTGCCCTGAACCCAGAGGCCCCCCCTCCCAGGGACACCCAAGCTGCTGGAGCTGTCCCCATCTCTCTGTGTGTGTAAATCCTGGCACTCAGAGCCCTCCCTGCCCCTCTGGAGCTGGAGCAGATCCCACCAGCCTGGCTGGAACACCAGACGGGACCAAGACACCCCATAAACCCACCCCACACAACCCCCACAGCCCAGCACCCAGGCAACCCGAGCTCCAAACCGGCCTTTTCACTTGGCTGAATTATTTTATACTCTTTTTTTATTGTTATTTATAACCTGTCCCGGGCGAAAACGAGAAGTAAAACAGGAGCCCCCGACGGCGCGCGGCGGTTTAATGTCGGGGGGATTTGCATGTGATCAAACCCTCCCTGCCGAGCCCAGGACCCTGGTGCTAATTTTCCAGGGAATTTCACGCTTGATGTCTCCCCGTCGTGGGTCACCGCCGGTTCGCCCAAATAAACCCCTGCCAAATGGCTCCTCCATCGGAATATTCCAGCCAGTTTTTTATAATTTAATTTTGCATTATGCTCAGGAGCCTTCTGGCCACGGAGAGAGCTCGTTGGGGAAACCACCACCACCACCACGAGCTGCCTTTATTTAGGGCGTTATTTATTTATTTTACAGCAGGAGTTAGACCTCCCAGGCTGACTAGGAAAGAGGGGGGTTCTTTTTTTCCCTCTTTTTTTTCTTTTTTTCTCCCCCTTCACTAATGTCAATTTTCAGCATAGCAAGAGCTGTCTCTAATCTTTTCCTACTCATTACACACAATTTTGGAGTCATTTTACCCACAGTGCAGTCGGCTCCTGGCAGTGTGTTTGTGTGCACTGAGGGGTGGCATAATTGTTTATTTTCCCTCCCCGCATAATCCCCAGCCAGCACTGAAACCAAAACTGCAAACAACTCCCCAAGGGACACCGAGAGTGTCAGGAGACACCAGCAGCAAGCAGGAGGCTGGAAAACGCACGGAGCAAGGTGCAAACTGCAATGGCTCTGTCCTTCCCTCCTCCTCCTCCTGCCAGCTGGCTGGAATAAG
The DNA here is from genome assembly GCA_013397725.1 of Rhagologus leucostigma. Lineage (NCBI taxonomy): Eukaryota > Metazoa > Chordata > Aves > Passeriformes > Rhagologus > Rhagologus leucostigma. The sequence goes on along the minus strand of VZTD01004978.1, from coordinate 339,811 downwards.
TTGGGATATGCGACGTAAATATTAACATCCTTTGTGCCTGTTCCACCCAACTCCAAAGCTAAAACTCAGTTTCTGAGGAACCCAGCAAGGCCAGATCTAGCATTTTAAGGTAAAACAATATTTAAGGACTAAATAAGGTAAATAAATGAGGTAAAATTACATCAACAGCTTCCCAGTGAGCTGTGTGGCTGGGAAAGCACCTCGTGAAGGGAGTGCAGTAGCAGCACATGGCACAGAATCCACCCCCAAGGGCAATGGGTGTTTTCCAGATGGAATTTTGCCATCTTTTGCCACCTCCCACCTTTGCATCTGCAAACTCAAAGGCTTTGCCTTGCGCCCAGCTGAGGAGCCAGCAGAGCCCAGCAGCCTCTGCCACCCTGAGAACTTCCACCAGCTCAGTGCTCCTGTAACTTCTCCTGATCTGACCTTTTCCTTCTTTAAATTTTATAGTGTCAATCTCACATCCTCGGCACTTCACAAAATTTCAAGCAGCACCCTGTGGTGCCCTGAGCAGCCAAGACAAACCTCCCCCAGGACAGCACCAAGCTGCTGCTTACCCTTCATTCCCCCGGAGAAGCCTCTCCAGTTTGCAAAGACCATCAGGGGCAGCCCTTCCCTGTTGAAGTCCTTGATTGCCTGGGCTGTTTTGAAGGCAGAGTCAGGGAACCACACCTGCCCAGCCTGCTGGATTATCTGGAGGGAAGAAAAATCCACTGTCAGGCCTTGAAACACATAAATAGAACAGTTAAAACATAGAAAAGTCATCAGGAGCTGTGATGTGGGATAAACAATGACGAGCATGGCACGTGAAATGTGTAGGATCTGCATGGCCATGGGAGAGTTGGGACAGTCTTTTTGTCACCAACTTCAACAGCAGCATTCCCACTAACTTAGCTAAGGAAAGAGGGTATGGAAAGCCTGACACTGCGATGCTGTAAGGAGGGGAAGGAGAAGAGAAAGAGAAGACATGGAGAGGAGAAAACCCTGGTGAGATGAAGCAGGGCCAGGGCTGTGAAACCAGGCGGGGGAACAGCAAAATGACAGAGCAGGAAGGCCATGGAACACTCTAGTCACAGCAAGAGAGCAGGGAAGTGATTTTTGCTTGACACATCTCCTGGACCCCAATCCCTGCCCCTCCCCTGAGTCCTGAGGGAAGCAGGACTGCTGGGGATGTGTCTCCTGTAGGAACGGCCACGCAACAGCCCAGGGGCTGCTCCCAGCAGCTGCCAGGCGTTCCCAGCTCACCAGGAATGGCTGCACATCGGTACCACAGGACAAACGGGGACAGGAGCACACGACCCACCCACCTTGGCCTCCGAGTCCAGGTTTGCGGGATCAGCGGGAATGCTGAGCTCCACCGTCCTCGTTTCCACGGCAACCACTCCTACAGGTATTCCTCCCAGCCTGCAAACAGGTGAGACACATACAATTCCCACTCCTGCTGTTACACAGTCAGACAGCTTTTCCAGTTCACATCCAAACACCCAGGAGAGGCAAGTAACGGGAGCAGCATTCTGGCCTTTTGCAGAGTTGAGGCACGAGGCTGGAGAGTTCCAGAGAGGTCACCGTTCTCAAAGCAAAATCTATTCCAAAAATGAGCACGTTCCTCTCTAAGAATTTAACGGAATAAACCAAACCCAGATTTTGAATGATAAATCCACGTACCCACTGCCCTTCACCTGCCATCACCCAGATTTCAGTTCTGATGGTCTCGACCATGGAAAAATCACAGAATCCCCGAATGGGTTGGGAAGGACTTAAAACACTTCCTGTGTTTTCCCCAGATCTGCAGGGAGACTGCCAGGTGGGAAGGGTGCAGGGACAGAGGGCTGGGCAGGAGTGCAGGCACCAGGGAGGATGCCCAGCTCTGCCCCCCAGGGGATCCAAGCCCTCCTGAACACAAAAGCCATCGATGCGCCGGCGCCGCCGACCCCGCGCTCCCAGGACAGTCCCAGCAGGGCCCCCGCTCCCTCCACAACCACCCCAAGCTGATGACACACGGACAGGCAGGGAAGAGACAGGGCCCATGTGCACTGAGGGGCTGGAAATATTCCCATTCCCTATGATTAAGAGTCTGCTGGAACCCCGTAATTGCAGAAGCCGTCTTAAATCGGTAACTTATAACTTCTATATTAGGGCCCATGTGACCTAATAAAGAACATCTTTATCCAAGTATTACAGTTATTTATTGAACTTGAAAACAGCTCAAAAGAACTTCTGTTTTCCATAATACTTCATATAAATTTTATCAGGCTAGCACATGAAGATGCTACATCTTGTTTTATAGTGTGTCCCTGGACAAGTTGCCATAGAATAATAAAAGACAATTTACAGCCAACAGCACACATATTCCAAACATACATACAAGAGATGAGTTTTGGCAGCACTTACAGTAACAATCCCAGAAGAATACATTCGTATTTGTTTTTTTCAAAGTGCCACTGCTTTTGAAAGGAGTCTGTTTCATCTGTGTTATATATCCCTGCTGTGTGAGAGTCCAGGGCCACTTGGAATTTGTCAGAAGAAAGGAACTGCAAGTGAAGCTGAGCATGGACAGAGAGCTTCTGGCTTTGCCAAATCATTGATTTCTACCCTTGGCACACTGCTTAGCCTGGAAGCCTCTAAATTATAGAGTTACAGAGCCATGGAATGGGTTGGGTTGGAAGGGACCTTAAAGGTCATCTCATCCCTTTCTTTCCAACTCTTTCTATTAGGTAGATATATATACACAGAGAGAGAGAGAGAAATAATCACAGGAATGTTGTGTTCTAGAGAAGTGCAAAGCATAACCCACGCTTGATTTCTAGAATTGTCTAAAAGACCCCTCAGAACTTACCTTGCTCTCCCCACCACGACTGTCTGTGCCCAGGGCTGCATGATCTCCAGGAACGACCCGTGGTCAAAGAACCCACTCAGCCACTGCCCTTTCTGATCTAAAGGGATGGGAAAAAAAGGAAATAACAAAGGTTGAAGGAGAGAGGGAAGAAAGAAAACAGAGTATCAAAGCAGCAACTCAAACTTGCTTAAAAACGCCAACTGGAGAACATGGCACTGTCTTTTTATTTATTTAATTTTAAATAGATGACAATACAAGGGAACATTAGACAGCTGAGCATTTGTCTGCCTTCAGCCATCATGTCTTATTTCATTTCCTAGTCTGCATAAAGACAGCAATTTATCAGCAAAAGCATCATTTATTGTTAAACGATGGGGTTCGGAGAGCAGAGGGACTTCCCAGCTTTTAAATAAATAACTCTGCTTTTTTCAAGACTACAAACATTTGTCAAAAGGCAGTAAAGTCATTAAAGATGGCTTTCAAAATACCTATTTCTATTTTAAAACTTATCTCACATTCTTCTCTTGATCCTGCCTAATCTTTCCTTGAAAGAAGGAATGCTGAAGAGACCCAGGAACTAAATATGAAAATTTCAATGATATTTTAGAGTCAATCAGAGAAATCACAACTCTGAGGGCACCTGCTTTGCACTGGGGCTTTAGGAAGCTCTGCATGAAAATAACCCACAAAAAAATCCCCCCCAAAACCCCAAATCCCTCCCAGCTTCACCCCTTGGCACAGAGCTCCCAAGGAACTCTTTCCTCTGAACAAGCACTTCTGCTTCTGCAAACCCAAGTCCAAAACCAATTAAAAAGTGGAGATCCAAGCGCGCTAACCTCTGCTGACTTAAACAGGATGGAGAGTGTTTTATCAAGCCCAAACTTGTAATTACTGTGTTCTACATTCCTTGCCTCTGTGGCCCCACTGTAAAATGTGACCATCCATTTCAAAATTATCTCTTTATCGCGAGCCCAAAGCTGATCGTTTAGATTCTGGCCTCGTGTCGGGCGTCAGTTTGAAGAATATCACGGCAATATCTCCTCTAATAAATGGCTTTAACTTTTCACCTAGGAGATATCTGCTTTAACTTATCACAGGGAATCATCTGCTTTCCTTAACGCTTCCACTAAATTAAAATCTGAAGTCACTCGATTTGGAAGCCGGCGTTTGCGGCGCCCAGACAGCTGGATGAATTGCTTGAGAGATGATGAAAAAATATTATCCAAAACCAGAAAACTTAGTTTATCACAAATCTCATTTTAGCCCCCCAAACTCATTAATAACAGCAGGAGTAATGGTCACCCAGTTTGCAGCTTGCACAACCCCAGTGGTGCCAACACAACAGCTCCCCGAGATCTGCAGGAATATTGTGCTTCCTTTAGCATACAGACCCTTTGTGGATGGACTTTCCCCTAAATCATAAAAAAAAAAATCCATAGAAGTAACTATTCTAAGAAGTAAATATATCATCTATAAAAGTATTAATTGGAGGTGTCAGGATTTAAATGCTACTTTCAGATATTATGTATAAATAATATTATATATTAATATTATTAGATATAAATATTTATATATTAGATCCATATTGCTTAGAACCACATATTTTACAGATTCTGTAATATATTTGGGTTGCAGACATCTGGCAAACAGCCTAGAAACAAGAGGAGAGCTGCTGCATCTCCTGGCCATACTTGGGTTGGGGCGTCCAGCCAGCATCCAGCGAGGATCGTAGGGGGTCTTGGTGGGAACAAAGTCGATGGTTCTGTCTATAGGATCCTTGGCTTTGAGGACGGGAACAGGGCTGTGTATATTCTAAGGGGAAAAAGGGAAACACTGAAGGAAGTGAGAGCCCCCCTTCCCAAAACCCTGCAAACAAAGCCAACAGCGGCACCTTGGAGCTCTGCAGGCCCAGGAATTACCTTTGGCATGTAGGAAAGCCACTGCAGAATGGTGTAGACTCCCTCAAAGTCATCACAGACCGTGTCGTGTGTCACCCCGTTGTTGTGCATGATCTGGATCCCTCCCAGCTGGTTGTTGGAGGTGTAAACTTCCCGTCCAAGCACCTGGGGATGGAAAAATGGGAAAGCCATCAGTGCTGGCTAAGGAGGTACACACAAACCCATCCCTGCAGCACCTCAGGATCACTTGGGCACAAAAGGATGGAGCAAACCTCTCACAACACAGCTTCCCAAGCCCTGTGTGCAGGTTAGAGGTTCTGAACAGTGATCCCTAGCAGACAGAAGGCGAGGTTAGATGGGATTTGGGAAGGAATTGTTCCCTGTGAGGGAGGAGAGGCCCTGGCACAAGGTGCCCAGAGAAGCTGTGGCTGCCCCTGGATCCCTGGAAGTGTCCAAGGCCAGGTTGGACGGGGCTTGGAGCAACCTGGGACAGGGGGAGGTGTCCCTGCCCAGGGCAGGGGGGTGGAATTGGATCTTTAAGGTTCCTCCCAGCCCAAACCATTCTGGATTCTATGATCCCCAAGGGGAATGATACAAATGGGGAGATTGTGGCAGTTTTCCCACTTGCCTTCCCCAAGCAGCAGTGTGACCAAAGCTCCTGAGTGCTGAACCCAGCTCAGCTCACTAATCCCAAATTGCTCCAAGAAAACTGTAGGGTGGACACACAACTGGGGAAAAAATCCAGACTAAGGCCCAGCAGCTCCTCTGAGAGGCCGGCCAGAAGCCGGCTGGGGCTCCTCATTCTCTTGCACAGCTCCATCTCTAATCTGAGCCTGGGCAGCGCAGCTCTTTTCTCATTCTCCTGCTGTCTCTTCCCATTTGCCCTCTCCCTGACTGATACACTGATCTCTCGGTCACTCGGCTTTCTGCTCCACTGACTCCATATTACTAATAACACCTCTGCCACGGCCAGTTTACCTCATGAAGGCAGGAGCACATCATTACAAAATAAACTCATAACTTTGACATTCTAGCAAATACATGCCGTTTGTTATTTTTATGGGTTGAGTCTTTCTAACAGACAGAGGACATTACACACCTGCTTCATTTGGATCTTAAAAACCCCCTCAAACACACACAGACAGCCTGGCCTCCCCCAAACACCCGGCACAGCTCATTTTGGGGACAGAGGAGCTGGCAGATGCCAGTCAAGGTTTATGTACAGAAGAAACAGAGGCACAGATGTTACAAAACTAACCCCAAAATACAGAATTCAGCGTGTGTGTTTCAGCACAGGGACGTTCCTGGGTCTCCTGAGCTCAAACACCTTCCTCCTCCTCTAACAAAATCAGTGCCAAGCAAACCTGTGGTAGAGAAGACAGCAGCATAGATTTAGGTTCAAGGATAAGAAAAGCCCAGGCCTGCAGATGCCAGGCACAAGCCTAGCTAAACGCTTCCCACAGAGGAAAATAAAAATAAAGAGGATTTAAACTCCCCCTCTCTGAACTCATGCAAACGTGCGTACATGCAAAATGGGCTCTGCTCCCGCTTATCTGGAGACGCTGCCGACAGCTCAGGTTTAGCACTGCTGACAGGCAATGAAACAGCCTAATATACCACTGCTCTCGCCCTTAAATCCCTTTTTGGAGATGAAGATAAACACACAGCTCCTTCTCCCGAGTGCTCCGGCCATTCCAGCAGAGCCTGCAGCGGCTGGGAGATCCCAGCGCGGGACGGAGCCAGCGCCGCACGGACCCGCCGGGGGCAGGGGCAGAGGGGCCCCAGCTGCAGGGAAAAGCTGCTCTGAGGAGAGCCTGATCCGGGGTCTGGATGAGCTGGATGTGCACAGGTGAGGGAGGACACGTGAACTCTGGATCGGCCTCGCCCTCGGCACAGCCCGAGCTGCTCCAGCCCCAGACTGGCACTGGGCACTCAGCGGGTTCGGGAGGATCATGGAATCCTAGAATGGTCTGGGTGGGAGGGGGCCTTAAACTCTTTCCATGAAGGAATTCTTCCTCATGTCCAAGCTGAACCTCCCCTGGCAGAGCTTGAGGCCATTTCCTCTTGTCCTGTCATTTGTTACCTCAGAGAAGAGTTTCAAAATACGCCAAAATATTTGGGCAGCGTTGCCAACTCTGAGTTCATCCGATCTTCCAAAACCCATTAGGAAACCACATTTCTTGTTACTTCAGAGGATCTTTTGGCAAGCACGAGCAGAGCCAGGATTATAACAGCCTCCAAAGGATGGTCCTCAGCAGGTTTATAGGCCCGTCATGTGCATATTAATAATTTTCTAGCACTCCAACCCGTGCTGAGCAGCTGCTTTCTCCTCTCAGCACCTGAGCTGCTGGAGAGTTGGGACATTCCCTGCAAAGCTGGGCTGGCTGAGGGCTGGGCTGGCTCATCTGTTTCACCCAGGATGAAAGACCTGAAAACATGACAGCTTGGAGGGCTTGAATGGGAATCATTATGTAACGTAAGTGCTGTTATTATTCCGAGCATATCATGTGTTTATATCAAATATAAGTGCCAGATTTTTATCCAAATAATTTCAATAATTGCAATTCCCACCCCACAATTTATATTGTCTGCCAGAAACACGAAGCAGAAGAGGCATATGCACGTCCTATAAATAGCCTATTTTTCATAAACAGGCAGAAATGATGGGAATGAATGTCTCATCAGAAAAAATGTGGGGAACACAATGCAGGAACTTCAAACCTGACTGCTATTATATGCAGTCAGACAGAGCTCAGGGCTCATTTCCAGCTCTTCCCCCGCATGGATCACGCATCAGAGGGGGAAAAGTGGCAAGAGGGAAGAGAGCCCAGCTGAGCACAGAGCCCTTCCCGAATGCACAGCCCCTCTGCCGGGCAGCGGGAGCACAGACAGCTCCTCTCTGCCCTTCTTGCATTCCTAATCCCTGAATCCGTGCAGTTCCTGCACTTCTAATTTACGAGCGTTCGGTGGGGGACCCTTCTGACTTGGGAACAGATTGGCTCGGTCTAATGCTCGGAGATTATTAAAGGCAGAGCTGTACTCCACTATCAAGTCTACAGATCTTTTATTTAGAAGATATGGTGCTCTAAATGCACAAAGAGCTCCCTGTCACCTTCACATTAAAGCCCCTAGTGCCTGGTAAATGGAATTATATAGCTGTCATCTCCTTTCCCCAAAGTTTTAAGAGTACAATGGGCTCATTTTTTCCCACTCCATCCCAGCTTCAGAACTAAGAGACCTACTTTGTATTGATTTAGAGTCTCGGAAATAAATAAACCTGCTTCTCCAATGTGATTCACAAGAAATTCATGATACACTATTGCATGATATATTTCAAGCTGCGGCTCCGGCTCTTTTTTCCCTTTGGTGAGTGATGGGGGAGGTGGGAGCTGGGGGGAGGTGGGGAGCTGACAGCCTGATGGTTATTGGGGATGGCTCCTGACTGCAAATCCACAGGCAGGTCCTGCCGGTGGAGTCTTTCCCTGCTTTCATTTGGTGAGGTCAGAGGGGGAAGGGGGGAAAAAGCAATCGCACGTCACCTCGCAGGGAGCGGGGCAAGGTGCATCCAGGTGCATGTGGAACTGCAGCTCCTGCCTGGAGATCCCAACACTCCTCACAGGTAACACAGAGAGCAGGGCTCCACAGCTGGTCACACCCACAAGAGATTCTCTCTGTTTGCAGCATCACATATTTTTGGTGGGAAGGCTTTTCCTCCTTGCGGTTACTGAGGAGGATTTTGGAAAATTTCTGGGTTGCAGCAGAAAAATCAAGTTTTGCAATCTTGAGATCTGAGCTACAAACTTGAGATCAGACAGGCTCCAAATGACCTCTAAAATATTTGTTGTACATATTAAAAATAAGAATCAATTTGGGAAGAAAAGTCAGCTGGGAAATAAAAACCGAACAACTTTTCATTCGGCCCAAAAAATTCCAAAGGAAAAGCTCATCCAAACTGATACTTTTTCCTGAAGAGCTCCAGTTTCAGTGAAGTGGCATTTCCAAATGAAAAATGTCTTGTCAAAACCCTCGTGCCCCTCTCTCCTCTCCCTGCGTGTGTTTTGCTCAAGGTCACTCCCTCAGCCAGTGGTAAATCAAAAGGACTCAATACACTTTGCAAACTAAAATTACAGCCCCTATTCTACATGGTGCCAACACCCATAAATCCCACCTGCCTCAGCCAGGGGTTCCCTAATCTAGATATGAACCCCATAAACAATATTAATGGTTGTCTCCAACTTAAAGATCTTGGTCATTTCCTTTGTCACCTTCTGGACCCCAGAGAACCCTGTTACTCGGAGATCCCCGGGGCACAGGCTGCAGTGCAGGGACCTCTTTCACCAGGACAGTAAAACTCTGTTCACTTTCCAGTGTGAGTTGAGGTTTAGTCATGAGAAATGTTGCAATTCTCCAGTTCTGTTCCTACAGTTCCCATCATGTGTCCAGGATCACAGGGAATTTCTCCAGAAAAGACTCCAGGCAGGTGACCCCGATGTCCTCCCGGGGACACCCCAAGAGGGATGGGCAGGACCAGTTATTCTGGGACATGTTTGAAAAGTTCAGCTCCTGTGGAACATTAGGGAGCAGAGTTAATGCTCCAGTAAGGACAGACTCTACAGGATCTACAGGAGCTGGGATACACCCCTGGGGAAGAGATTTGGACAGGCAGAATACGGGCCACGATGCTAAACTCCTGTTTAGCAGGAATGAACACACACAGAGCCCCCACCCACACAGATAAACTGAGCAAGATTCGTATTAAAAATGATAGAAGGAGGGAGAATAAAAAAAGTCAACAGAAATCTATTAGACTTTCTTCCCTAAGCAAACACCAAGGGACTGATAATGCCATGCCTGGAACGTAAATTGTCTCTAATGGGAACAATACACAAATATCACCACTTAAAGAAAGGCAATTAAAAGGGAAATGCAGCAACGGAGGGTGGTGGTTGTTTATCTGCACTGAAGCCCGAGCATCCATCCTGCTTGCATCCACTGCTCCTCACAGAGCAAGGATCTGTGTGTCACCAGCAGTGCCACCAACCACACCCCCTCCAGCACCTAAAGCCTCTCATGGGCAGGGAAAGAAAGGAATGAGCCTGGCTGTGGTGGGTCTGAGCCAGCGACCCACGTCAGGGACACCTCCAACAGCACCACGGTCCTGGGGCAGCTCTGGGAGCTGGAGAACCCAACCTCCACCACGAGACCACCCTTGTTCTCACCACCTCCACTGCCACAACCACCCAGGGCAGAGCAGAGGGGCCTCTCCTGCTTCCCCGGAGTGGGATAACCTTGGGCATCTCCAACCTCCACACGAGGAACCAACACTTGATGCTGGAGAGTGCTGATTTCTGGTCGACATTTCCCACCCCTCCTTGCTTAGCATTCTCCAACACCCTGCACCCATCCGGATCTTCCCAATAGTCCCGCTGTGCCACTACAGAAAGACTCATATCATGCATTAATAATTATAATGCTTCTTTGAATGACAGGGCTGGCACTTGCTGTTCTAACTCACATGATTGCTCTCACATGATTGCCTTGATCTAATCCCAAGACTGGAGTCATCTTGAGCAGATACTGAGCTATCCCTGCCTTGGATCTCAAAAAAAAAAAAAAAAGGCTTTCCACAGTACGAACCCCAAACAGCACCAGTCTCACAGCGCTTTTATTTATTTTTGCAGATTGTGAAATTGAAGGGTAAATATTACTGTTGGCAATCACTGCCCAGCCTGTGTGAGCCTCCTGCTCCTCAGTGAGCCCCTCCACGGAGCCTCAGAGCTGCCCAGACCTCTCTCACATGGGCACAGCCCCCTGAGCAGCCCTGACCTGTTGTCTCATCCCGTTACGTGAATTGCAGAGCATCCAAAATGTTCTGCAGCACAACTCGGGGCTGAATTGAAAATACAAAGATATTCTCTTCTGGCCTCACGCAAAGGAATCCAACAAGACCAAACAACACTTTTTTTTTTTGACCCATTCTGGTCAAAAAAGTCACCCCACAACCAGGCAGGTGACTGGCTGCAGGCTGGGAAATGAACTATGCCTTGAATGTTTCCCACTCCTGGCAGGTGGGATTTGTCCAGCTCATCCTTGGTGCTCTCAGATGCTCTGAGCAAACCATGGGGTGCACAGGGCCTGATGATTCAGGCAAGTCAAGACCAGAGAGTTTGGGGAAAAATAAAGCTAAAACAGGAGAGAGAGGAAGCAAACCAGTGCCGGTCAGAATTCCATCACCTCCAGAAGGGACGGCAGCTTTGGGGCAGCTCTTCATCACCATCACAAAATGAAATGTTCGAGAGCCTGGCTGAACATCTAAATAGCAAACTGATGTGAATCCTGCTTGGAGCAGTTCCTGGAAGTCTCAGCTAAACCTGGCTTCCCTCAGGAAAAGCCTAGAACGTGTATCTGCAGGGAAAATGTGACTGAAAGCCACTATTTGTTTCCATTAACACAACAATCTCCAAGACAGGATTTCTTTTAAACACAAAAGACAAGGAGGAGCAAACTGATTAAAAATAGGTCAGCAGCAGGCTCTGGAACATCCTTGGGAGGACTGAAACGGAATGGAGCCCTGGAAGCTTGAACCACATAAGCAAGGCAGGAACTGGGAATGCCGGGCTCTTTGGTCTTACTTCCATTAAAAAGAAAACCCAGGTGTTGGTGCAGGGCACAGCACGTCACATCTGAAGTCACCCCGTGCTCAGGTTATGACGAGGGAAGGGAGCGAGGAAGGAGGAGGAGGAAGGTTTGGGGGTGGAAAAAGAGGGAGGCAGGGGAAGTTAAAAAGAAAATAAAAAAATCTCTGCCTCAGCAAAAGTTTTCATTAAAATTTTAGACAAATGATCTCTGTGTCCTTCTCCCATGCTGCCTGGGGCTCCATGCTATTTCTATGCAAATAACAACCTCGTGGTTTATATCTTATTATTTCCACCGGAGCTGCGGCGACATGACCCGAGACGTGTGTGAGGTAGAGACAGCGACAGAGAGAGAGGGAGAGAAAGAGAGGGAAGGGAGGGAGGGAGATGGAGTNAAAAAAAAAAGAAAAAATTGCAGGGATAACGTGTTTATTTCAGCCCCTCTCCCCATGTGAACCAGCATCTTTTAAAATTCATTGGGCATCAGGCGATCATGCACAATCCATCTGCTTTCACTTTATCATTTGCATTTCATGCCTCCTGGCTTTTGATGTGCTGATACTTTGATGCAGTCAGGAGACGCGCATTATCATTATTTCAATTTGCAGGGGGGTCAGCGGGCTCGGCACAGGCGCGGCACACGCTCACCGAGAGCAAGGAAATGGCATTTCCACCTCTCCACCCCCTGCTGAAATGCACTGGGGAGACAAAAGGGGCCCAGCTGAAACACGGCCCCGTGTCCCCTGCGCTGGCACCGTCCCCACCGCGGAGCATCGCACCTTTCCCCAGCTCCTTCCCCAGGACAAACAAAGACAGCTTCATCAGGAGCACAGGACACCCTGCACAGCCCTCATGCAGTTTCCTGTCAGCCCTGCCAGGGAATGGGGCTGGAGAATCCTTTAACCCGGGTGTCTCCCCGGGATGTGCCTCTCGGCGCACCGGCGCAGGGACAGGCGGCACGTGAGGAGCCAAGCCCAGAACCCAACAGGAGCTGCAGCTCCAAATGACACCGACCTTGAGCTCATCATCTGAGTTAGAGGTCACCCTCTGGCTTTGGCAGCTGGACCTTTCCCTCTACACCTAAACCCTCAGGCTGCTTTTACATAATGATAACGAACGAGACCAGCAACGGCTCTGGCTGCACATAATGTTTGTCACCATTCCCCTCTGCTCCCCTTGTAAATTAGAGAGAACCCAGCATTTCACAGGGAAAAAAAATAAAATTAAACAACTTCCCAGAAAACCCTGACTGCTCTCTGAAAGCCCAATTGTCTCCATTGCTGCAGAAACAGTTTCGTGCTGCACATTCTGCTGGCGGAGAGGAGACATTTTGAAGGCGGGTTTGCAGACACAAGAAGTGTCAGCGTTGTCCTGCATCCTCTAGGAACACACGTATGTAAAAGTCAGCGATGGAGAAACTGTCCCAAATCTCTGACACCTAACTGGGAAGAGCTAAAGGTGGCAGTTTCCATGTGTTTGTCTTTGTTTCAGCCATGCTCTCTCCTCAAGCCCCTGCCAGCCCTGACTCCCCACCTCCTCCAAGGGAATGAGCAGCACCAAGACTGACTCACCCCACACAGAACAACTGCAGTGGATTTCCCCTTCTGGAGTCTCACCCCTGGGAATGAGCAGGAACACATCATGTACCACACACCTGAGCAGCCTCTGCACTCCTACGAGGGGAGACTTGGCATAACTGGCCCCTGGCTGGCAGTGACCTGACCTCTGGCCCCAAAAAATTCAAACTGGCCCTCTAAATCCAAGGTACAAGGGTTTAACAGGTTTCAGGGAGCACAGGGTAAGTCTGAAGGCAACCCAGACTCCATGGCAGGAGGATGCCAATGGATGAACCCTCACTGCTCACTTCACATCTTCCAGAGGATCAGCCAGACTGAGCTTGGACATTCCAGTCCCTACTTCAGACACAAGTTCCCTACTTCAGACACACTTCTGGGGCACAACAGCAGCTGGATCCCTTCAAGAAGCCCTGAGCAGAACTGCAGGGACTGGAAACTGAAGACCACATGAGGCAGCAGACACATCACACACAGCCAGGAGCGAGTGGGGAGTCCCAGGCTCCCACTGTTCAAGGGCAGGCAAACACTGTTGGGTCTGGATAGGATGCAACACGTTCCTCCCTCACCTTTAGGCACGTAGAGGTTCAGAGCTGACACAAACATCCCAACAGAGCACGGAGGAGGGAAAAGGACACACGGGATTATTCAGCCCACTGAAATTCTCAGGATGGGATAAATCCCCCCCCCCAGAAAGCAGCTCCTTCTGCCTGTGCCTGCTGACAGATGTCAGGTGCTTCATTTAGTCCATATCCTTAATTTTTAAATGCCTAAAATCTAGTGAGATTAATCCAGCCCTGTGAAAACAACCATTGACTCCACAGGCAGGGAGTGCAGTTAAACCTGGGAAGAGGGGGAGAACTGAACAGCCTGGCCCTGCCATCTGGGAAACTCTGCAGGGCCCCGATCCCCAGCAAGTGACAGCTGGAACCAGGCAACTCACCGCACTCCAGCAAGCACTAAACTGACTCAATTTCTTTTTAAAGGCTGGATCTTCAAACGCCTCTTTTCCTCCCATTGATGCAGGTGTGTGTGATGTGTGTAAGAGATCTAACTGAGGGTGCTGCAGCCTAGAGTTGATAGGATCAATGCTTCATTTTCTGCAGAGCCCCCTTTATTCAGGGGAATAATTCAACAAGAGCCTGTTTTCCTTTATCTCCCATTGTCAGGCAGGCACTCCTGGAAACACAGCTTGCCATGGAGCACAGCCACCCCAGGTGCTGAGAGTGCCTGAGAACAAAGCTGCTCGATGGGGAAGGGCACTCACAGCACGCAGCCCCAACTCCAGGGAAACAAAGCCCTCAGGGAGAGGGATGGGAGCAGAGAGGGCTGGGAGCTGTCTCTGCACCAGGCAAGGAGCTGGAGGCTGTGGGATTAATGGGTTTGGGGCAGCAAGGGAGAAAATCTGCCTCTGGAGTGGGGGAAAAAAAGAGCCACTTTAGTAGTGAAGCTGTAAGTTTTCTTTGTGACAGGCCCAATTATTCCTCCTGTCCCCACAGCCGAGATTTCCAGCAGGAAATCTCGTTCCCAGCCTGGAAAATCAGCATCCAAGCTCCTCAGGTTCAGTGCTCCCCAGAACTAACACAGTGCTGTGGGTGACTGGAAGTTCAGGTGATTCTGCCCCACACATTTTGGAACACGGACTTCCACACCCTGGGAACAGCCCTGTTTCCCCTCACAGCACTCAGTGGGTGGAAGAAGACACTGCCTGGACACTGGGCTTCTCCACTCCTGGTATTTAATCCGTGCACACAACCTCTGTTAAAAGCTGCTTCCCCTCCTTCCTTCCCCTGGCTGCTGCTCAGGCCCTTCAACGTCCTTCCAACCCAAACCATTCCAGGACTCCCTGACAATCCCCAGCTCCATTCTGAGAGCCGTGAGGACTGAAACGTAAGGACTTACTTTGTTGAGGGCCCCACAGCCAGTGAGGATGATGTGGGAGTTCTCCACCTGGATGGTTCTCTGGCCCAGCCGGACAAGGTAGGCCCCAATCCCAATTGCCCGACACGTGACCTGGAAAAAAAGGAAAAAGAAAGAAAGAAAGAAAGAAAGAAAAAAAAAAAGCAATGGCATTGATTTCTGTCTCTCCACACAGCCCCAACCTATTGATTCAAACATTGAGATAAAACTAGGTGTGTTTGTAGTACAAGGCCATAAAATCTACTCTCGCCGGAAAATTCCAGAATCCGTTATTTTGTAAAACACAGGATCTGAACATCAGTGTATTTTATTTTAAAAAAAAAAAGAGAGAAGAGAAGCAGCAACTTTCAGACTGAGAAAAGACGAGGCTAAATGACTGAAGTGTTTCAAATCGAGCGTGGAGGGGACCCAGCCCTGCACTGGTGCCAGGAGCATTGCTCAAAGCCTACAGGAGCCCATTTCCATCAGCCAGAAGGCTGATCCCAGATGGATGTTTGGGATATCATCACAGCATTTTTAGCTGAAACAGACAATACATTCGAAGAATAGAAAGCAGTGGGGGATTACCAAGCTGATGGTGATAACGCTATCATAGGCTAAAGATGATTCTCCAGCAATCATGCCACATGCTCTGAGGTTCTCTACTCCAAGTCCGTCCTCCTTCCCGATAATATCCGTTATCTTGTACCTGAGGGAGACACAGACAGCCTTTGAGCCACAAGGTCCAGTGATTTGCTGAATCAGTTTGCTACAAAGAAAATGAGAAGTGACTAAATATCATTAAGGTTCCAAGGAGAAATGTGCATAAAGCCCGGGCAGGGGCCGTGCAGGGCTCATCCTGCAGCACCATGGAACGCTCCCACAGGAGCAGCCCTGCAAGAGGAAATGCCAAGGGAGAGGAATGCCTGGGAAAAGTGTCCTGTCATTCCCACAGGACGTGAGGAGCAGGCTGATTGTAGGAAAAAGGGCAAGAAAGGAAGGGAATGCAGAAAAAGGGAAAAAGGAAAAGAACAAGGATTACAACGAGGCTCTTACCTTTTCTTCACTTCCTTCTTCCATGCCTCCACCCCTGCCCAGTCCCTTCTCACCCACTGCTCTCAGACTGGCTCCCAGCTTTCCCACCAGGCCCTTGCTAAGCTGAGGACTTGAGCATGTGCTTCAGAGCCTCCCTGAGAAGCCCCCGGCTCACAGGAGCTCGCTCTCGTCCCCACACCCAGCACCCGCTTCAGTTCTCCCAGAGCCTGCCAGGATTGGTTTAATCCTGAACACATCCTGATCGTTCTCTGCAGGACCCTCAGCCATGACTGGGGGCCAAGAAGGCACAACCCTTAACTCCCTGTTCCCTGCCCTGACCACACAGAGCTTTGGCTTCCCACACACCTGGATCCTAAGGAATGTCCCAGCTGAAGATAAGGACATGCCATGCATCACCCAAGGATGAACAGAAAGCTTTTCATTCCTACCTGGACTCTCCATTTTCCTCCACGTGTTCACAGTGAACAGAGTTCAGGGCACTGACTTTCTTATAGTCTTGAGGAGTCAGGTACAAGTATTTGTATCCCTGCAGGGAAAAGCAGTTCAATCATCCCAATCCCACCCGTAGTCCCTTCCTAATCTCCACAAAGAACCTTTGACAGGGGCACACTTTAATTCCACAGAGCGATAAGAACATTCTCTCAACACTTGAGATGCAGCTGATGCCACTGAAAGTCAGGAATGGTACAAAATATTTAGCACTAACCCCTTTTGGATGCCAATCTGTTGCTTGGGAGATCATAAAATCCTAGCATGGAATGCTTTGTCTTAGAAAGGACCGGGTTGCTCCAAGTCCCATCCAGCTTAGCCTTGAACACTTCCAGTGTTCCAGATCCGATACCAAGCAGAACTTTGGAGGTGACAATCTGGCAAACGTTTACTCTCCCCTCTATTAGAAGAGGAGGTGTCAAAAGACTCTTGCAGGCTGTTGCAGCTTCCCTGCTGGTTCCCGTGCCCCCTTACCTTGTATGGGTTGTCTGGGTCTTCCCAAGCCACGTGGAACATGTGCCGGATCTCCTCGGCCAGACCGATCCTGGCCCCGCTGTTGGCAGCCACGTAGATCCGGGGAATGCCCTCAGCCCGGGCCAGCTCGGACGCCCTCAGGAACAGCAGGTCCTCCTGAGGCCCGAAGGAGCCTATCCTGTAGGTGATGTCATTGCCAATGACAATGATATCCCGGCCCTCCGGATACTCCGGCGTCTTCAGGGTCATCTTCCAGGCCACCATCCCAATCTGCAGCCCAAGAGCAGAGAACAGCAAAAATAAACGTGTGTCTTCAAGGTGTGAAAGAAGGGAATCACACAGGGATCACTCCTCTCACTCGGAGAAATGGTCTCTTGGACTTGGCGTATTTCCCTTGAGAACTTGGCTAACAGCAGCTCTGACGTGCTGCCAGTGCAGAGCACAGCTGGAAGCACTTGATCCTTCTCACATTCCTTGGAGCACGTTCTCCACTGCTCTCATCCCACCAGGACACTCACACTGGCTCTCCCTCTCCCCACTCAGGGATTTATCACAGGTCCAACACGTTCTGCCAACTTCCCTCTCCCAGGGAGCAGTGTATTCCCTGTGCTCCCAGGGTGAGGAGTGATGTGCTGCTGCACAGGATTCCTGACCACCTGCTCAGGCTTCCCCACAACCTCGTCACCCTCACCCAACCCTCGTTTTAACCATCTTTTTATTTCGTTACTATCTCCCATTTCCCCCCCGTCCTTCCTTTTATTTCTTCGTCTCTTCCCTTCTCCCTTCCCCGATTTTACAGCAGGGTAAGCAATGCCTGGGTAAGCACTGCTTTTTGCTGCATATTTTTCTTTTCAGAAATCACGGGATGATCTCTCCTGGCCCATCTCCTGGAGGATCAGCAGCGTGTCTCCCCTGCCTGCCCCATCCTTCAGCCGCCGCTGCGGGAGCCGGCCAGCCCGGAATGCCATTAACAGATGGGAATAGCAGCGTCCCTTGAAAGCCACATGCATCACCCAGTCCCCGCTTGCCCAAGGATCATAAGCTCTGAGTACACATTCCTCAAGCCGATTGCACATCCTCTGCAATCAGGAGGGCTGAGACTCTCATTGTGGAGCCTCGGAATTCTGAACATGATGAACTAAAGCGGGAGGGGCAGAGGGGAGAAGCAGCAGATAGATCTGTGCCATTTAATCCACATCCAAATGGCACAATACACAGCCCAGATCCAATCAGCATCTGCAATAAGATATGCCATAATAGGCTCATTAAAAAAAATAAAGAGGCAGAGGAATTAATCAAAGGGTCATTGGAAGTAAAGCAGGCAGCAATCCAAAAATATTACAGCCAGCTACTGGCAGAGCCTTCCTTACACCTCCCCTTCCAAGAGCTGAGATTGCAAGTTAACAGAGTGTTTCAGTTCACCTTCTCCTTGGATTCCTCCACTCCTACTCTGACACATCAAAAGGGAATAATTTCTTTGTCTCTGAATATTTGTAGATTTACAGTTCCACCTCAGCATCCAACTGCGGGGTTTGGAACAGAGACATGCTGCAGCATCTTCAAAGAAGGGAGCAAAAATCCCTAAAAGTCAGCAGGATGCTTTGCTAAAATACCAGTACTGTTGTCAAATTAAAGGAAAAACTCACAATGCTGTTTTAACAAGTGGATGCAGGTGTGAGTCTGGCACAGAGACCAAGAGACACACGGACAACCAGTCCAGAGGCTGGGAGAGGAACCTGACTGATCCCAAACACAGCCAGAGGCATTCCTTGGACATTTGCTCTTGGAGTTTCATAGCAGACAAAGGAAGAATTGTGGTGGAAAAAAAAGGAGAAAAGAAGTAAGTTTTCTCCTTCTGACCCAACTGTTGGAGGAAAAGCGATGCCAGGGGCTGGATTTTGAGCCTCTGTTCTCACTCTTAGCTGTGGCAAGTTGGTGATGAGAAACAGCAGGTTAAAAAGTCTGCAAATCCAAAGTTAAAGGCTCCAAGATCAGCCTCTAGGAAACCAGGGATACAGAGATGTCCACCTGTACCCCAGCACCTATTGCAGCTCAGTTCTTTACCATAATTTAAGACTTTTTTTTTTCCATAACTAAAATCCTTCAGTGGGCACTTCCCAAATCTTTCTGGTATCACCTCAAAAAACAGCTTTAGTCACTGACAGAAGCCCACAGGGAAATGGGGTAACATTCTCTTTAAAGTACACCATAAACTTCTCCAAAAATAGCACAGAATTACCACTCAAAGACAGGTTTTTGCTCAAGTGGTCGTTTCCTTACAGCCACACTGATCCCATCAGCCAGGACCAAAGGACCAGTGACGGACCAATGAGTCCCCAGGGCTGGTCCCACAGTACATCCCACCCACCAAGACATAAGAGATTTTCCTCATTTTCAGCAGATTGATGATTTTTGACAGCACAGGAAACAGCTCAATTTAAGGCACTTCTTATTTAGAAAATTCAGATTGTAACAGCAGCGTTGGAAAAGTTCCCTAACCCAAGATCGTGTGTCTTCTACATCAATAAAGTCCCCTTTACCAGTGCTCACCAGTAGAGCAGAAAACAGTCTAGCCAGGGCACAAACTCCTGAGAACAGTTTACAGCTGATAAATATGGAGGAACCCTATGCAGTTTGAGAAAAGAAAGATTCAAGTGCACCACTTTTAACTTGGGCGTCTTCTGCCTCCCCAATTCATCGCGTGTTCTGTGCCATTTATCCAGTAATAAAAGCCATGGGGATCTGCACAACTAAGGATTTTTTTTTGCTAGGAATTTGCTAGATTCAGTTGAAATTTATGGCCAGTGGAGGACGGCTTTCTATTCCAGAAAAAAAAAGGAATAATGAGATTTTTAAGTTAACGGCAGTACGCCAAAAACTGGAGAGTTCCCAGGTTAATTAGCAAGGCTGAGCTAATCACCTAAGAGCACTGGCAGGCAATAGTAGGCGATGGTGAGCAGCCCTGGCTTTGGAAC
Organism: Rhagologus leucostigma; assembly: GCA_013397725.1. NCBI lineage: Eukaryota > Metazoa > Chordata > Aves > Passeriformes > Rhagologus > Rhagologus leucostigma. The sequence goes on along the minus strand of VZTD01004978.1, from coordinate 319,975 downwards.
AGGCTCTTTTGAAGAGGCAGCACAGTTTGGAAGCGCTGCTCCTGCCACGGCTCCATTCCCAGCACACCCAGGAGTGAAGAAGAGGCGGAGGAAAAAATAAAAGCAGGAACCATCTTATTTAACTGTTTTTATGTTGGCAAAATGATTTGTGCCCCGGTATTTCCATAAGAAGTGGGACCATTATTCTCCTGTAGGAACACATTTGGTTTGAAAAGTATCAGTGGGCAGCACGTGAAAATCAAAGGGGATGAATTATTCACAAGCCCCGATCAGAAGTGATCATTATTTCTGATGCTCCAAACTGTGATTAGGATTCAGTGCTCAGCTGTCATTTGCTCCCCGAACGGCCCCGGCCCCGCAGAATTGCACGACACACAGAGATGACACCCAAGTTTCAGATGTATAATTTTACACACACCTTCTCCCACTCCATCTTGGCCTTAATGGAACCATTAAGAGCCAGTAAAACGGGCGCGCTAACGAACGGCGCTTCCCCGGCGCTCGTAAACGCCACTCGTTTGACACCCAGTGTCAACACTAATCATGGCCTAAAATTAACACCAAAATTGACTTCAACATTAATTGCACTATCGATGGGAACAGTAATACACACACTGATGCAGTTCCAAATTGACTGCCGGTGGCAGCCGGAGCTGTTGACAACAGGCACCGAGGGGAACGGGGAAGGAGCCGATCCCAGGCTCCCTCTGGGAAGCACGGCAGGCTCCGAGGAGAGGGGAGCCAATGTCAGTGGCAGCTCATGCTGGGGAGAGGGAGCTTTCCAGGCTTTCTGGCAGGTTCTGTAATTCCTGGAGAAGCAGTGCCAACAGAATCACAGAATGTCCTGAGCTGGAAGTGATCCACGGAGATCATCGATCCAGCTCTCAGCCCTGCATAGACACCCCGACAATCCCACCCTGCCCCTGAGAGCATTCTCCAAACACTCCCGGAGCTCTGGCAGCCGTGACCATTCCCCGGGGAGCCTGTTCAGTGCCCCATCAGTCTCTGGGGGAAGAATCTTTTCCTGCTATCCAACCTAAACCTTCCCCTGGCACAGCTCCAGCTGTTCCCTTGGGTCCTGTCACTGGGCACCAGAGAGAAGAGATCAGTGTTGGTCTATTCTACTTCAGGTGCTGAGCCTGGGGACTGGAGGCCAGGCTTCGTTTTATGTATTCACATCCAAATTTGAGAACCTGAATGTGGGTATTTACCTGGTGCAGATGTAGCAATTTTGGCATTTCATCATTTGAATCTGTTGCCTGGAACTTCAGATCTAAAAGAGCAACTCTCTGCATTTACACTGTGCAGAGCCTTTGAATTTTCATCTGGAGCATGAACCAGCTCCCAGGAAAAGGGCAGGGTGCACATGGTTTGCCAGAGGTATTCCAGCTCCATGCCCTGACAAGGGTGGAGTGCCAAAACCCAGGATTCCTTGTTGGCTCTGGAAAAGGTGTCCCTCAGCAATCCAAGCGTGGTCGTGGCAGCCCAGCCAAGCTCGCTGGCACGATCTGAGTGATGGGAGGGAACAGCTCCAGGATGAGATGTGACCAAGTGCTCAAGGAAAGGTGCCACAGAATCCCAGAATCACTGGGGTTGGAAAAGACCTCCAAGTTCATCAAGTCCAACCTGTGACTGATCACCACCTCGTCAACCAGACCAGAGTGCCACATCCAGTCATTTCTCGGACATCTCCAGGGATGGGGACTCCAAACCTCCCTGGGCAGCCCCTTCCAAGGCCTGACCACCCTTTCCATGGAGAAACTCTTCCTTAAGTTACAGATGGGTAAAAGTACATTACAGAGAGCAACAGACAACCTTCACCACGAGCTTTCCTGTGGGCAAGAACATTCCTGTCCACAGCATCCATGTGACCCACATACTCCTGTTCAAACATCTCTATGAAAATAGAGAATAAAACTGTGCCACTTCTTCCATCTCTGTTCCTGGAAGGCTTGGATTTGAGGATTTTAAAACCCTCCAAGAAGTCTGCAGCTCTCAGTGCTGTTTTAATTCCCTGTGCCTGCCATAAAATGCAGGAACAGGGGGTGACAAAGCAGAACATGCAGCTCAACGATTAAGCTGTGCTTGTATAAAATGCATTAGCTACACCTTTTTGCCTCTGGCAATCCGGAAAGCCACCAGAGCAGCATTCCAGGAGCCCTCTGCCATCCTGAATTTCCCCTGGCCAAATCTTCCCAGCTAGCCAGGAAAGGTGCTGGAGCCAAAGCTCCAGCAAACAGCTGCGATTGTGGATTATTTCTGATGCTCGTGCTACTGAGGAGGAAAAACTGTGACATCTAGTGCCTGTGGGGAAAATGACACATTTTCCATGGGCACCGGGAGAGGGATGAAGGGGGATGTGGGGTGTTGCTGCAGGCCCTCCTTAACATCACTTTCTCCTTGTCCTTGAAGATTAGTTGGGTCTTATCAGCAGCTGGTGCTTTCCTGGTGCCAGAGGACCAGGGGAAATTGTAGTCAAAATACATAAAGTGCTGTAGAAAAGCATCCGAACGCCCGGCTCAGGACTGACAAGGAATACATTGAGTCCTGCAAGGGGCTGAGGGAATTACCTTTCCACACTGAGATTTCTGCTAATATGCTAATCTTGGGAACAAAGCCCTGGGCTTTGAAGGGGGTGTCACTGTGCTCCGGGTCTTGTCTCCCACACGGTGATGTAAACAGTGGTGGATACACTCCTGAACTGCTCTGGGCTCACCCAATTCCTGACTCTTTCAGAGATTTCCCCATTTTAGCACAGCCTACCTCAGGGGTGGAACGGGATGAGGTTTAAGGTCCTTCCAACCCAAACCAATCTAGGATTTTGTGACAAAGTGGAAAAAGAGGGGTTCTCTGGATGGTCAGAGGCTGGGAAAAGGCCCTATTAGTGATGGTGCTGTGCCCCAAGGGCAGGGCAGGGGAAGCAGCACTGCCAAGCACCTCCCGTGGCCGTGACAAGGACCAGGACCCTCTGCTCTGGAGCAGCCAGAGCTGTCTAGGAATAAAGAGCAACTTGTATTTTCACAGTCCATTAATTCCTTGGCTACTTTGTTGAGACCACAGCTAATTACTGCCGTGGGGTGGTGGGCGAGGGGAGTGGTTGTGAGCTATGTGAAGAAAAACCTCTCGGACTGGGAAAAGTCTTGAGACCTCGAGATTTTCCTGAAAATACAGATTTTTGCCCAAAATGCTGCTTGAAAACTCTGTGAGGACAGGGAGAACCCCAGCCTGGAGCTCCTGCCCTGCCCCGTGTCAGAGCAGGGATTGCAGCTCCGGCTGAACACGCTGCCCACAAATCTCCTGGACTTTATGCTGGTTTCTCAATTCCTCCCGTCAGCTCAAACACTCAGGGCACTCAGCTCAGCTGAATGCTGTAAGAGCAGGAGTGCCTTGACCCCTTTTCACAAGGAGGAAATGTAACTGCCAGGAAAGCCAAGCCCTGGCTGCGAGCAGCCGATCCCCCGGTGCCAGGGATCCCACTGGAAGTGTGGGAATGGCTCTGAGTCTCCGATCCAAAACAAGAACAACAGGAACAGGAACCTGAATGCATCCAGCAGCAACAACATTTACCACAAGCAGAAGTTCCCAATAGATATCTCCTCTTTTCTAAAGAGCACAATGGACAATCTCGCCAACGACTTTGAATTCAGAAAATCAGCAACGTTCGCTAGCAAGAAAGAAAAGTAATAATAAAAAAAATATCACATTTACCTGGGAAGTTCCTATTTCAACCTGTCAGTCAGCCCACTGGAACCAGCTCTGGATCTCTGGGGCACAGACTCCACTGTGGAGTTGGAGGGACCTCAAAGCCCATCCAGCGCCACCCCTGCCACGGGCAGGGACACCTTCCACCATCCCAGGTTGCTCCAAGCCCCGTCCAACCCGGCCTTGGACATTTCCAGGGATGGGGAGTCCACAACCTCTACAGCCCCTCTGGGCAAGAAGACATTTGATAGATCACATCAGATTAGATTAATTTAAATACCAGCACTCCACACATCACAACAGCCATGTAATTTCTTTACAGACTGAGCACAACGAAGTCTACCAAGGGTTAAAAAAAATCTCCTAATTTTTTTTTTGGTGGTCTTTGGGTACAGAATCTCTTATAATAAGACTATTTGTATTCATACTGGCAGAGTAAACACTACATGTTCATGCCCAGGCAGCTCTGTGCTTGTAATTTCAGCAAGAACAGAGCGACGTCCCTGAGGGACTTTGCTATTTCCCCAGCCACCATCCACTCAAACGCTGAATGAGAGCGGGGAAAGAGAGAAAGATGATGGCACAAGGCTCCCCAGCAGCCTCAGCGTGCACTGGGAACGCAGGGAATAGCTCATTCCAGCTTTAATTAGACCAGTTAAAACATTTCTCCTGCAGTCCAGCAGAAGACAAGGCCGCAGCGACCCCACAGTCACCATCAGGGCCAATCTGCAAACATCCTATTCCCAATCTTCCCCTGACAAGATCCATGCAGGAAATGATGAGGAAAACCCCTGTTTCCTCTCATCACTACCTTGATGTTTTTGAACAGGGCCTTTGCAAACCTTAAGTTGTGTATTTAGGAAAATATGGTTCGACAACACCGAGAAAAAATAAATGATACCATCACTTAGAACTGTTCAAATTTCAATTACTGTAGAACATTCACTTATTAATTCCCACAAAAAAAAACCCACACCTTCTAGTGGTTATCTTTACTCTGCAGTCATTCCAAAGCTGCAATCTTTGTCTTCCTAATGGGAAGACACCCCAGCAAAACACCACCATGAGAGCACAGCCTCCTCCTGCTCGAGCCCCAGGAGTGACTCCACCACCCCCAGCATCAGCTCGTTGTAACTCTTGAGTAAATCCTGCTCTAGAGAGTGATGTTCCACACACCCTGATAAAAACAGTGTGGGGAGGATGGAAAGGGAAGCATAAAATAGCTTTTTCTGTGGTTTGGCGGGTTTTTTTAGCAAATGAAAATATTTCTATTTTGTCTTGTAAAACACATTTTGCCCAAATACAAACCCCAGCTACCTGGAACAGCTGAATGAGCATTTTTTAATTACGAAGGAAACCCAGCATAGGCACAGGTTTGAAATGGAATCATCATTTACCATGGAAGTTAAAATACCCATTGTAGGGAAGGTATTAATTTTTAATGAAACAAAAATCTCATTTTCAAGAGTGAGATTTCATCTGTGAAAGGCTGAATGAATAGATTTTGTGCCTGGCTGGTAAATTTTCATTACGATTGTCAAACCCAGCCTAAAGCACAACATCTTGTGGGGCATGGAGAGAGAAGCACCGTGAAAGGAAGTGGCACTTGCCTCATTTCCTCCCGGCAGCCTGTTCATGTGCACGAGCTGGCCCTGGTCATCCAGCACCAGCTCCGTGTAGGTCAGGATGTCCGAGGGCAGCGGCGCCGGTGGCAGGAACGTGTGGTCATTCATGGAATTCCACAGCTTGATCAAAGACTGGGGGTGGAAAGAAATTCTCCTTAAGAACATCACCTGCAAATATCTGTATTCAATCCACTCCAGCGTGGTGTTCCAAACAGAATCTGGGATTATTCCCAACTCAGTATTCCCGACAGGACATCGCAAAATATCCCTCCTGCCAGTGTGACTGACAGTATTCCAGGGATATCACCTACTTTGGGATTTGAATCACATAACGGTTTCCCCCAAAGTGAAATCTGAATGATGTGGTGCAGGATAGAACCCAGCACATCAGAAACACCATCCAGGAAGGGCAGATGACAAGGTGGGAAAACAAAGAAACGGCAACAAGACAGGGAAGATGGTTTATGGTTCAGTTTCTACTGTTTGACTCATTAATGGAACCCCAGCAGCAGTTTATCCTAATTTCATTCAAAGTAGACTCAATCCACAGCTGATAATCCCACGGGACCACTGGAGCCACTCCAGGCCCCTGGCTCCCCTGACAACGAGGATGGCAAAGAGAAGAGCAACAAGAGCCCAAAGAACACTCACCTGCCGGAACATCTCAGGAATGTCATAGACATAGGATGTCCCTAAAGTCTGCGCCTGGAACCTCTTGGACTGGAGCAGGTCTTTGGTCACATAGGGAGTGTTGATCAGCATCCCGTGGAGTGGTCCCTGCTTATCTCCATATGCCTGGAACATGATCTGCAGGACAAATCAAGTCCTGGTTAACCCACGGGTTCTGCACACCGAGCTGATCCAGCTCTTACCAAACATCCCCAGGCTACTCCAGCCCGACTGTCGCTGCTCTCTGCAAGGCTGCTGATGCTGGCACAGCCGGGCACCCCGTGCTCCATCACGCACTGCTGCCCTTCGGAGACACCTCGGGCCCGTCACCCCTGACTTAATGCCCACCCCGGCGGAGCACGGAGCGCACAGAGCCACAGCCCCAGCACAAACCCGTGCCTGAGACGAGCTCCCGCTCCCCAGCGGCTCCCGTGACGCGGCGTCTGCGCCGATAGATGGTGATGGCTGGGAGCAGCCCGGAGAACTCCGTTATTTATGGAGCGGGATCCGCGGCTCCGCCGGCTGCGCCCGCGAGCCGGGTCAAGACTTGCATATGTCATTGGGATTGAAGTTTTGATATTGTAAGTTTAAAAGATTTTCCCAGAGTAGCAACATGAATTATCAACTGCCGCGCTTCACAGCACTATATATTCCGGGCAAGCAGGATTTGGAAGGGAAGCTTTTCAATGGAGAGACAGGAGGAGATAAAAACGGGATAAAAACGCCTTAAACAGCCCAAACGCTGCTTAACAGGGACACACCTGGCAGGAGGGACATGATTAGGATGTGTTTAACAGAATTTATCTAATTGGAGATGAATTAACTGAAGAATTCCACAAAATTCGGTAAAGCCTATTCTTGTTTTTAGATAAAAACAGCTGTTTATGCTCTCTTCTGCACAAACATCGATTTGGGAAGCAGCTCCTTTAACGGGAGAAGCATTTGTTCAGGGTAATGAGTGTTTGTGACAATGCCTGTCTTGGGATCTGTCAGGATCTGCACTTGGGGCCCAATTCTCCTTAAAGCTCTGGAAAGCTCCACAGCAGCTCTGTGGGAACTCAAGAAGTCTGTGCTGAGCATCACCACTTATCACGACTGAGACACAAGAGATCAGGGTCACTCTCTCACCACCATTTTCCCATTCTTCAGAAGTCCTGGAAGTGCCCAGCACATCATTAATATTTGAATTTTTTAAAAAGATTTCTGCAAGTTCAAAAGAACCCTCTGAAAACACAGGAAGAAATCCACAGATCTGAACTCGTCCTATAAAACCTCCATCATGAGGGGGAAGTTTCCTAAAAATACCAGTATGTTTTTTCACTAGAACCTGGTTTAATATTCTGAAAAACAAATCAAATTTAATACTGGAAAAGTTGCTAAAGCCATACACACATGAGCCCATTCCCCAAGCTTTAAATAACGAAGCTCATCCGTTCAGAGTTCACTTGTGACCTTCACAAGTGACTGACCCAACTCAAGGGTTAAGCTTAGCTGCTGGAGATTATTAAAATGTTCTTTTCTTTCCTCATCTCCCCTCAAAGGCAGGAACAAGGTAAAACACACTGACACTATCTGTTCTGGGATCTCAGAGCTGGATGGACTCCACGGCCAGCAGCTCGCTGGAAAAATTAAATGGAAAAAGGGGGAGAAAAGGTGACTCAGCACTTTGTGTTCTACATTCCCAGTGCCCAAGTGATTTATTCTGCTGCTTCTCCTGCCTGGCAGAGAGATGATTACAGAGGGAGATGTAAACATTTCTCTATTTAAATATTTTCCATGCATCCCATGCTCCATGGATTTTAGCATATGTAGGTATTTCAGTTAACCACACTGCTCCTGCACCATGAAAAACAGAAATACCACAAGAGCCACAACCACTACAAAAGAGCCCATTACGCTTCATAAAAATGATATAAAAGCACCTTCCATAATTTTACATCATCCTACCCAGATCATTCCCTATATCTTTAGAATTTAAAGGACAAGTTCACAGATTTTTCTTCTATCTACTGAGGGAAATGTATAATTAATAATATTTTTTATTACGGCCTACAGGATGAGCATCAGCAGCGATTCCTTTTCTAGTACATTTTTGAGCACTCTGAGGAACACTCTTTGGGAAAACAGCCGCCCAAATGACTGAGGGCACGTACAAAACAACCACAAGATTTGACTGACTTAATTGATCACATTTTCACATCTGCTGCTGCAAGTTTATCTTTACATTCTCCTTCCTTTGGCTAAGTTGAATGGCAATTTTGTGTTATGTTAAAATGTACTGTGGGGCTTGGAGCAACCTGGTCTAGGGGAAGGTCTCCATGCCCATGGCAGGGGGTTGGAATGGGATGAGCTTTAAGGTCCCTTCCAACCCAAACCATTCTGTGATTACCTGGAAACACCACAAACCACAGAAGAGCTCCATCAGGTAAAATGCATCCCCTTCCCAATTTTCTCATCCAAGCCCGGATCCGTAGGGACGCACCTGTCCCGTTCTGGAGTCTGTCACCTCCTTGTACAGGCTGATGTCCAGGTAGTATCCCGACTCGTTGGTGAGGAAGAGCCGGATGGGAATTGCCTTCCCCGTGGGCGTCAGGCGGATGTTGATCTTCAGCTCGGCCTGGAGGACACGGAGCTTCCAGAGGCGGCTCCCGTAGCGCATCACCATGGACCGCACCGACTCCTCGATCTGCAACACGGGAAAAGGGGTCCCTCAGCAGGCCCTGAGCAGCCTGCTCTGTGGGAGATGTCCCTGCCCGGGGTGCAACGAGTTGGGCTTTAAGGTCTTTCCAACCCAAACCATTCCGGGATTCTTTCTGGATCCATCCACTGCTCCGTGTCCCCTCCACCCCACTGCTCCAAGGTGATAAAGAAGCATCACACATCAGCACATGCCCGGTGCAGTTACAGGACCTCGGTGACCTGTCCCTTCTCATCCTAAGCCTTGAGACAGGCAGGAACTCCACCTGGGGACTACTGATGTAGTGGGACCGTGCTGGATTCACATTCCTGCTTCCTCATGGCATCATAGAATCCATAAGTTGGAGAAGACCTTGAAGATCATCAAGCCCAACCACCCCACCCCACCCCAGCACAGGGACCCCCTTGCCTCCCCTCCGCAGGCATCTTTCACACCTGGGAACCACAGAATCCAGGGAAGCCAAATCCTTGGTAAGTTCTGTAGCCCTTGCATGCACAATAATCACATTTCACTGCCTGCACGGAGCTTTAAATCAACAAAGCAATTACCACTTGGAGCTGGGCCTTCTGCTCTTCTATTAAACTTTATAAAATACTACTGTGGGCAAAGCGCATATTAAAAGAAGGCAATTTATATAGGCTGGCCTAAACATTTTTCCCAAAAAAAGTCTCTTTTGCACAGCAGCTCAAGGAAAAGTCATGGTATGTAGCTGAGGGCAGCTCAACTTCCAGGGATGAATATTCCACCTTCTTCTGAACTTCCTGGGAACCAACGGCTCTGGATGCGCCAGGAAAGATTCATTCAAAAGCGATTTAAGCCACCAATTTTTAATCATGATTTAAAAGTCAGCAAGCAAGAGAGAGTTATTTTGATACCCAATTCATCTTTTTAAACTTTCAGTTGTTCTCCTCAGGAAAGGTCAGCTCTCATCTTTGGGTACCCATGAACTGAATGCTGATTTCCAGCTAAATTCAGCCTGGACTTGGGGCTTGCTTTGTGGTGATTCTGCTAACCACAAACATCCTTTATGCCTGAACACTTCCATTTGTGCATCTACAAAGCTTAATGTTCATTTATTTATAACGTTGATCTCTGTGGTTTTGTATCAGAGACTGAAAATGAGGCACTTTTGTAGCTGAATTTACAGAGTCTTTTTAAGCTCCTAATTTATCTCATGTTTCATTTGGATGGAATCTGGACTTTTGTAACAAACAGAAGAGCATTTACATCTGCTTCCTTATTAAAACTGTTTATCTCAAACACACAATGAAAAAACAGGTTTAGTTTCAAACACAAAACATATTTCTAATCATCGTCCCTCAGTTTACACAGAGGAGCTGAGCTGCACAACAAAATGGCTTTAAACTGCCAGAGGGCTGGGTTAGATGGGATTTTGGGAGGGAATTCTTCCCTGTGAGGGTGGGGAGGCCCTGGCATAGGGTGCCCAGAGAAGCTGTGGCTGCCCCTGGATCCCTGGAAGTGTCCAAGGCCAGGCTGGACAGGGCTTGGAGCAACCTGGGACAGTGGGAGGTGTCGGGTTGGAACTGGATGAGCTTTAAGGTCCCTTCCACCCCAAACCATTCCATGATTCTGTGATTCTATGAACAAAAGACCATTTAGTTCTGACAAGTGAAGCCCTGGAAAGACAACCGGCCCCGAGCTGGGAAGGAGCTCCCACCTTGGAGGGGTCCATGATGACGGTGGGCACGAAGTTGAGGAAGATGTGGTTGCAGTCCGTGCGCACGTTGGTGTTGTTGAAGGCCACCTCCAGCTCATCCATGGCCTCCAGCAGCAAACGTTCTCCCTCATTTTGCAGGTACTCAAAGGAGGCTTCCTGCCAGAGATTGCCAACAAACCATTGACTTTTTACTCACAAATCACAGCCCGAGAATGCAAGGTTTGGAAAACTGCAGAAGGACACGATTGAGAAAACAGAACCCATCGGTGTCACAGGATCTGCAGATCCTAAAGCAAATCCATCCCCAGCACAGAGCCAGTGCTCCCAGTGCCTGGATCCCACACCTGGCTGCCTCATGCCCTCCTTTAGCTCAGAGTAAATCTGAAACCAGACAGGGCAAGACACTGTTGCCTCAAAATCTCAGGATTTCTGACTCTCCTCTTGGGCCCCTGAAAAAATCTCCGTGGAGTACGGAAATAGCAGGACTTCAAAGGGACGGTTCTGCAGAGCAGCACCAGCAAGGAGAGGGCACAACCCCCAGCACTCCACACAGGGAATGTTCAGTTTTGGATCCTGCAGGTCCTTAGGATGACCCTGGGTTTCATGCAGCGCCTCGGAAAGGGACAAACTCACCTTGGTCACCAGGTCCGAGTGCCGTATGATGGCCCTGACGAAGAACCTGTAGTCTGTCACCTCTGTGCCCACCTCCACCTTGGCTGCCCCCAGGTACAGGTGCATTTTGTGGTTGGCACAGGGGATGGCCGTGAGGTCGAAGTTCCTCATGCGGTTCAGCTCCAGCTGGAACGCCAGGGCCGGCTCCAGGTGCCGGTAAATCCGGTCCTCCTCGAACTGCAGGGGCCATGGACACAGCAAAGGGTGGGAAAGAGAGGATTGGAAAGGTGAAACACTGAGGGTGAGAACTCGATAACACCCCTTTTGAAATTTCGTATTTAATTCAAACGCAAGAAATTCGAATGAATCCAACCCAGACTTCTCACACAGTCACTGGCACAGGCAGCTGTGAAATTGCTGAAGTGCTGAGAGCATAATACAAATTGCAGGACAGCAAGTTCTCAAATTAACCCCTCTCAAAAACCCCTCTTTTCCACAGAAACCAGAAGGTTTGGTCTGATTCTGAGTAGTGAATCACCACCTTGCTTCCAAGGAGCAGCTGCACAAAAGAAGGATAAAGCCAACACTCGGAGAAAAGTATCACGAATATCCAACTCACCTTATCCCGGGCACGGAACGTGAAGAACTTTGGGAATTCCCTCTGTTTGAAAATAAAAACAGCAGTGTTAGCCCTCCCACAGTAAGCATTGATGTCCCCAGAGTGCTCTCAGGCCGCTCCTGGGGCAGCACCACAGCACAGGAGGTAACAGAAGTTGCTCCCAGCTACTTTTTCAACATCACAAAGGTGGTGGAAAATCAAGTCACCCCCAAGAAGACAGCAGAGGTAGCTTAAACCTGCTCTCACTAATGCAACAGAGGCTACTTGATTGGCTTTAGATTATTATTGCCAGTTATTAACAGACAACACCATGGAAGTGCCCAGACAGAAGTGGGAAACTTCTTCTAGTTCTGTTCTGATTAAGATTCCTGTGGAAATGTTCGGAGTGATGCGAACACTCTGTTACAGATGCAGATGTACACAGAACAACGATTTTATTCTACAGCTCTTTTCATACCATTACTGCCAGAAATACTCTCTTCCCAAGGAAAACTGGGAGTTGTAATCAAATAACTTTATTCTCCTGTATGGAGCAGCAAAAACACGGCAGAAGTCCCCCAAATACCACTCAGTTTCTGTGGTTTTCTGTCGCACAGATAAAACCCTGGCAGGGCCTTGAGAGTTTTTGGGAATACTGTACAAATCTTAGAAGAGGAGAGAAAGCCTAGACAGCATCCTGTCCCTCCAGTTCCATCCAGGCAAATCCATCCACTCCTCTGGAATGACACTTTTACTGGGCAGAGGAGCTTCGGTCAGTGCTCTGCACCACACGAGAACAGCAGTTGCCTGTGCTGAAGGTGACCTGAAGGGACACACACAGCTGGCCAGAACTGTCTCACTAAGCAAAAAACAGGGACTCTGACCCGGAGTCACTGAATTTCTGGCTCACATTCCATTATCCATGAAAAATGAACAACCCCAGCTGGAGTCAGGGCAACAGCCAGTGATTCCATATAAGCCACCACTGAGCAACACAGATTTTAGGGCTAAAAGTACTATTCTAGTCAGTGATCTTCCTTCCTTCCCTCCTAAGTAAAACAGCACCCAAACCTCACCTGATGACTCTCAGTTGAGCAAAATAACTTGAGTTTGCCTGGAATATCTTCCAAAATAACCAGAGGTACAAGAAATGCTGCCTGAAAACTCAGGCTCACCCGAAACACTCATTGTCTGTGAGCATCATCTAAGAAACAAGCTCATGTTTCCTCACTTCTCCCAATCCCTCCTACCTGTCCTCCCCTGCATGCTGCCAGATTCTCCCACCATCTCCATGCTCATTCCATCACTAATGGAATTGCTTCCAAGGCATCTCGCTGGTGTGGTGGGCAAATATCACAATTAGATGTGCGCACACACAAAAATCCTCAGTGCTCTGGTACCAAAATCCAAAAGAGTGCTCCATTTCCTAGGCAGAAGAATTATACCCCTGCTGTGTTCTAATCAACCAACCATCATCAAGACAATCAAAATAATTTGCCTAAATTAGCCAATCAAGACACCCTGCAAACCGCAGAATGCGAAAAGCTACACCAGAAATCATCATAGTTGATTATTATACTAATAATCACGTTAAAAACCTAATGAGATGAGGAAATTGGAAGCTTGCTGGAGCAACTCTCTATTACCTCAACATGCTGGGAACTAATTATATAGACTGTAATTAAAACAAAAACAAACCCAAGCCCAGGCCCTGGCTAAGTTAATAGTTGGTCCAGGAACGAGGGGCTGGGATAGGAGACAGTAATAAAGAGTGACAGAGCAGCTCCCAGAGGTGCTCCACAAACTTTGCAGCCAGATGACACAGCACACTGAGGAGCCAGCGAGAGCTTGGGGATGATTCCTTCTGTTCTGTGCCTCCTTTCTGACCTCTGACACATCCCACAGCACTTACTCAGCAGCTCTGTCGTTTCATTGCCCCAACGCCCATTCCGTTCTCTAAAAACTTCCTATTTTAAATCTAAAGTCTGTATTTTCTTGCTAAAGGTCCCAAAAAACTCTCCATAGAATCCAGCTTCTTACCTAAGCCAGTGACTGACACCTCTGTACCTGTACTGTGAGCAACAATTCCCACGTGGTGACTCCCCCACAGGTTCAAACACTGTTTCTGCTGATTTGTAAACTTGTTTTCCCTTCGTAAACCTTCCTAGACCAGCTGTGTTGAGCACAGGATGAATTTCTTGCACTTCAAAGGCTCCTAATAACTTCCAGAGTTGAAAAGTAGATACCCAAGAGATAAAAATCTGGTTTATGTCTCACCTAAACCAGCCCTCACTGATGCCCAAGCCCTGGGGAGAGGAGTAATTCTCAGCAGTAAGAGCATCAAACACTTCCCACATCACAAAACCACTCTGCAAAATTTAACAAGTCCCTTCAGTGACTGCTCTAAGTTATTTTAAAATCAAAAGAAATCACCACACTGCATAATACAAAGGTTTCACTGATAATTGCACTTTAGAACAGAAGACAACACTGAAACACACAGAAATCTTTCTTAACGTGGCTTCCTGAGCTCAGCCAGGTAACGAGAGAGACTCAGAACCTCAGTGGCCCCCCCGAATGCCACAGGCCCAGCCCGGGTTGGCAGTCAGATGATCAAATAAATACTTCAACATTTCACTTTGACACCAGTGTGGGCATTCAGTGCCTGCCTGAGATCCAAATGAGAAGCCCAGAGCTCCCTGCGTGTCTCCTGGCCTCACGACAGGAACGCCACCGTGTTCCAGGCCCTTTTTACTTACATGGAATCTCTGATCCACCTCATAGTTGACCTGTTTCCTGAAGTCCTTACAAACGAAACATACACACATAGGAAGAAAAAAAAAAAGCAGAAGACAGCTAGCAATTAGGATTAAAATCAAAAATTAATTAATTCAAGAATACAAGAGGCATCAAGATTGTTTACAATCGTAAATTAATTTTCTTAAGCGAATTCAGGAAAACCATCTCAAGTTTTAGAGCTCAAAAACAGCGAAGAGAGAACTCGATATAGTAAATACAGCATTTAATTTGGGGAAAAAACATGTCAGATGCCAATGGTATAATGAGCTAGAAAACAAGAGTTCTGAGCATCAGGAGAGACGCTGAAATACCTTTTGTGCTACAAGGAAAGTCAGCCTCCGAATGCCGTGTTCAATCAGGACTGATTTCTGTAAGAACAAGGATGGAAACAGGTGACTGGGCTGGCAGAAACAGAACAAACTAAAAACATGAAGTCCTCTGTAAAGTGAAAAAGCTCTGCAGATTCTGCTGCCTCTCAGTTCCTGCTCCACTTCAGCCTCCTCAGAGTGAGGATTTCCCACCTGACGCTCCTTTAGCAGCATAAATACCCCAATCCCTTACACCTGAGCAGGTAAACAGCTAAATCACAGAACACTGAATTCCAGCTGAGCCTGCCTTAGCAGGAATGCAGAGGAGTCACACCCAAATCCTGCAGGAAATATCCTTGTTCATTTGCCAAGATTGCTTTTTGAAGGGAGCGCAGCATAGACGTGGCAAGGTCATGGAAAGTGATGGAAAATGAGTTTTGGAGCATGAAGAGGAAGCATGTTGCTCATACTAGCCCGTGGATAACCCAGTCCAAAGGACACATCCAGGCTCTCAGCCCGGAGAAGGCTTTGGGGGGACCCCATTGTGACCTTCTAGTACTTTAAAGGCATTAAAACAGAAGGGAGAGGGACTTTTTGTATGGGCAGAGAACAACACGAACCAGATGGACAAGGGTTAGATGGATGTCAGGTAGGGCCTTAATGTCCCTTCCTACCCAAACCATCCTGAGATTGCAGAATTCTACACTGCAAAGGTGATACGAGTCAGGTGTCAAGTTATTTTCTTCAAACAGATCAGAGAATATCCATTCTCGTTGCTTCTTCCTCAAATTCCCCTAGGCCCCCTCTTAGAGGAGTGCTGCCATCAGTATCTGCCACGCCACTGATCCTTTAAAGTGTTAAGATCTCGTAATTCTCCTCTTTGTCAAACTTTTTTCCTTCCTCCTCCCTTTTCCAATTTAAAAGCAAAGAACACAAAAAGGAACAACAACTCAGCTCAAGCAGGAACAAACCAGCCCCTCTCGGCACAGACTGTGATGTTTCACTAAGGTTAAGCCCTCTGAAAATGAGCAGCAGTGACTATATTCATGGCAAGAGGAAGAAAATAACTTTAATAATGCCATGATTTAAAAAGCAAAAATTGTTATTGCTTTTAAAATTCCACAAGTGGCAGACAATAACAGCAGAGCAACAGGATTCTGATTACATGGTAATAATGTGGGTCTCCCAGCAAGGCCACAGCTATTACAGAGCGATTAGCCATCAGCACCTGGAGAAACTCCATTTCCACTGACTGCCTCAATCTCCTCCACAAGTCATTTACAAGTATATGATCCTAATTTCTATTAAAAAAACCACACACAACATGCTGGGACTAGAAGATTATTTGGACAATTTGGATCAACCTATTTGATAGTTTAATGTGGTTTTGGATTTTTTTTTTTTCATATTTTATTTCTTTCCTTTTCATCCCCTCCCATAAAATGCCTGGAGCATGATCAAGCAGATGAAAAGCAGAACTAGTTTTAATTCTTAGATTTGATTGTTTTCCTTGTTTAAAGAGACAGGAAGATGCTGAAGCCACGTGGATGCCACTCCCATTTTGGAACCCCTCATTTCTGTAGGATATGTTCCCCCCTCCCACACTGAGAAGCTGGAGGTGTTCCCTCAGTGCTCCCACACCCAGTGCAGTACCAGGAATCCCAGTTCCTGGTGGGATATCCAGCCCCACAAGCTGGTGGAATTCTTCACACCTCCAGAAAAGTAGGTGCAGGCAGAGCCCAGAGTGGACACAGGGAGGCTGTTCCCAACCCAGGCTGTCTCACAACTGAGCCAGCACTAACATTTGGGACTCTGAAGTGTATCCCACACTTAGGAAGGAGCAACAGAACATGCCAAGTAATTCCACCTCGTGCCAGGAATATCGTATAAGGTGGATGCTCCAGCATGCAAACAAGGACAATAAATTTTAATGGCATTAAGACTATGGTGATACGCAAATATAGGACATTTTTATGTCATTTTCCATGGCTCTGTTACTCATACATTAATTTTACCACCAGGGAAAGGGATAGAACACATTTTTCAGAGCATCTGGAGAGTTACTGAAGATGGACCACAGGTGTTTAAAACCTTCCAACTCTTTCATCCCATCAAAACTTAAAGAGAAGAAGTCCTGACCTGACAGATTAGAAGGAGAAACAATGACCTGGTGGCTTCAGAAAGCTGCAGCTACATCCAGCCAAAGAAATGGGAAGGCTTTAGATGGGATAAATTAAGGATGTAACTGCAGCATGTTTGTTTTGAAATCAAACAAAAACCCCCAAACCCAGGGAACATACAGACTTTTCCCAGAACTGTCCTGCACAACCCCAGAGATGCAGAGGGAGGATGCAGGGACCTTACCTTGCTCTGGGTGAACTCCCTGAACATGGCAGCCAGGCTGTCGTCATCGACGTCGCTGTCGGTTTTGATGGCAACGTTGAGGATGTGGATGGGCTCCTCCCGGGCACTCTGCAAGGACAAGGGAATATTCCCCACGGTTAAACAGTTAACAACTTAACTCCTGCCAGTCCTCAGAACAAGCTCCCTAAATCCAGCTTTAAAGCAGAGATGCCCGGGGGGAAATGACCTCAGTGGAGCACCAAGGAAAACTGTGAGGGAAATCCTTGACCAAACAGCCTCACAAATCTGCAGCTTCACAGAAGTCAGTGTCCACAAACACCGAACAGGAGCTTCCTTTGGAGAACTCAAGTCTGAGGATCAGACAGGGTCAGGGCCTCTCTTTACCAGGTGCAGCACAAGGACAGTAGAGGACTTCAGCATCAAGAAAAGTAATTAAATTAATCACACTCAAAGTGTAGGGGAAAAACAACGTGAGTTTTCATATCTACAACACGAAATAATGTGGAAACATCGATTACATTAGAGCTCCAAGCAATTACAGTCAGCCTTTAGGAGCTTGTGGTTAACTAGGAAAAACAGCATGGACAGGAAATTACCTTGGTGAGGTGAGGGGGATGTAGAGAGGGATCTGAGGACTTTAAAGTTGACAGTAATATTCTGGAAAAGGCTACAGTGCTCACACACATCAGGATCAATAGATCAGCGGAAAACAAAGCCCTGTTCTGGACACAGATTACATTCCAGCAGAGCTTCCCTCTCTTGTGGAGCAGCTACCTGTGTCTCTAAGGGAAACTGGACTTCTATCCCTACGGATTAGGGACCACCTGCTTCCTCTGCACCTGTTCTCCACATCACTGAAAAAACTGAGCAGCTCCACTCAGCTTTTCCTCCTAAAAACAGTCCCAAGAGGTAGAACAGCGGGAAGAATCAGGATTTAAGGTGACTGGGAAGGGTGTAGGACAGGAAACACGGCAAGTTAGACACAGGACTAAGGGGGCTGAAGACGCAGCTCAACATCCTGGTGCACAGAGAAGGTCTGGAGACTTAATGGTGGGTTTAAACTCTCAGTTACGCTGCTGTGGATCCAGTAATTCTGCTGATGCTGAAAGCCATAAACTAAATTTACATGGAGAGCAAGAGGCTGAGCCGTAGCTTTAGAACAGAGCTGGAAAGCGGGCGCCTCCGCCGAGTCACCCGCTGTGGAACGAGCAAGCAAATCACAGCCATAAATACACAAAGCTCCTAACTCCTGCCTCCAGCACTCCAGCCAGGGAGGAGCATCCGGCCTCAGCCCTGCTTCCAGCCTCAGAGTACCTTCCAGAAAAAAACCCACCCTACCTTGTCTTCATCATACAGGGAAGCGTGGCCGGCCTCGGGAAACGTTGGGCTCTGCGGGGGAGAGTCGCAGAAGCATCCCATGACTTCATCAAAGATCCTGGAATACACCAGGGAGGGACCAGTCACCACCACACTGCTGCCAGCACACGGAGCACCCAGCACTGAACCCAGCAGTCCCGGGAGGAAAGGGCTCCTTCCCTTGCTGGGCTCAAAGGTGAGGAGGCAATTCCTCAAACCAGAGTCTGGATCGTCCAACATTTGTCAGAGACCTCCTGGGTGCAGGCTGAGGGCTCTGCTGGGGGGTTTGCCCACCTCAAAAGGTTGGAAGCACAAAGAACTCCCCACACACACATCCACAGAGCGTTAGGAGCAATCAGCACGTTCCCAAATGGTCCCCAACCAGCAGGAATCCGGGGTGCTGATCCCTCTGGCTGCAAACTGGTCCTACAGCAGCCTGAGACTGCGGTCAGCCCCAGGAGACACACACAGGGATCCAAGCAGGGAAACACGCTCGGGACCAGTCTAAACCTGACTCTAGACCTGGCAAAGCCTTTGCCCAGCTCTGTCAGGGCCCGGGTGGGGAGGTGGCCACAGAATCAGCCCCGACCCTGCCCACACACCTGACGAAGTCCTCGAAGGTGCGGAAGGAGACCATCCCGCCCATCCGCTGGCACGGCGGAGTGAAGGAGTTGTCCAGCAGCACGTCGCTGACGCTGGCCACGTGCACCATCCCATAGTGATTGAGGTTGGAAGAGAAGGACATTCTAGACAGCAAGTCAACAAGAGCACAGTCAGTAGGGACAGGGGAGGGGGGGACAGCACTGGGAGCGGGTTTGGGCACGTGCTCTGACCACCTGGAGCGTGGCTGTGCATCCAGCAGAAACGCTGGATTTCTCAGCCTTCTCCAGAGCCCCTGCCATGCCTCTGGTGCCACTAATGCCCTCACCTGGATGTTGTCTCAATGTACAGGAACACTTAGAGTTAGCAAATAATGTTATAATCCCTTAAAACAGGTATTTCTTGAGATGACAGGAGAATTCTGACTATGCAAAGCTGAACTTATTTTTCCTCCTGTCTTTATGTCTTGCTTTACAGGTGGAATATGATTCAAACAGCACCAATTCTAAGATTCGACACTTGAAATGTTCAGTACATTTTTACAAATTAGGTTGAAGCACACCATGCTGTATTATCTTATTGATTCCATGATTCTTCTCATCAAACTATAATTTGCACTCCTCAAATGCAGTGTGGTACAGTGACTTCTCCAAAACTCTTTACTGAGTCTCACAATCACATTCCTACCCTTTCTGCTCAAGAAACGACTGGACGTGGCACTCAGTGCTCTGGTCTGGGTGACAAGGTGGGGATCAGTCACAGGTTGGACTCAATGGTCTTGGAGGTCTTTTCCAACCTCAGTGATTCTGTGATTTTTATGTGTTTTTAAAGACTCACAATGTCGTGGTCAAGACTGGCAGAGGAAGTTTCTCACACAGTGAGGAAAAAGCACACAGTTAGACGGGACCTTTCTCTGGTGACCACAGCTGGGGTTTGCCTTCTCTGCAATACTCATCACTAATTTCTGAGCTGCGCTCCTGCCGCAGCCACTTCACAGCTTTGCTGAGATTTCTTCCTTTCCACACACCAAACCCATTGTGATAGGGTCCTAAGTACAGTGTTAGCAAGTCTAAAGTATCATCAGTGTGATTAATAGCTCTCCATGCTTAAAGTCACTCTCTGTTTCCGCAATTTATCTCTGATTAAGAGCCGTGAGACTTCCAAGCCCATTTTTACTATTTTTCCCTAAACAGGCTTGTAAGCAGTAATAAATAATAGGTATTCACGTTTTGAAAGAGAGGAATTTTTCAGGACATGCCTTGGTGTACGTTTCTTACAACTAATACAAAAACTATCACAGAACAGGAACTGAACAAAAAGACAGCAGACATTTTTCATGTATTATTTAAAACAAGAAATACTTTTCAACCGAGACACAGGAGGAAAAATTAGCGTCCAAACCACAACAAAACATGCTGTCAGCTGTTTGAGATGTAGATTCATCTATGGTGTGAGGGAGGTGGAACAGCCTCGACAAATTCTAAGCTATGTATGGACAAGAAACCAGGGTAGCAACAGGTTGGGCTGGGAGGAACTGCCTGGGGTCACTGTGACACCCTGCCAGAGGGTCAACACGTGGGAATCCAGTGCCCAAAAAGGACCCTAGAACAGCACTTTGCTGCGTACCATACTGCAGATGAGCTGAGTCACCCAGCAAATTTAATTTCAAAGACTGCTGCACGCAAAGTTTTTTTTTTTTTAAAGAAAAGCTGAAAACATGTTTTAGACAAAGGGAGAGGAAAAGGGAAGGAAAAAGAAGAGTTACGGTTGAGAGTTTCCCAAGTAAAGAGAAGGGCACTACAACAAAACATGTTAAAACATTCAGGATTAGGCTACTTCTTTCTAGTCTGGCTTTTGAAATTTGAAAAGATGACGAGTACCGTACCTGTTTAGCGTGGGGATGTTCCCTCTGTAATCAAACAACCACAGTTAGTCACAGACTGGTTAGTGAAAGCCATCATAAAGAACCATCATCAAGCTGATGCACAGACCAGCAACATGTTTACAATTGACTCTCCCAAATTTGTCAGCTGCCAGGGAGAATTCCCTGCCAGGGCCCTGGGGAGGCACCCACCGCCTGACTTCACTTGCCACGGGCAGAGCCAGGCCATGCAGAGAACATGCAAACAACGAAATATCCCAGGAAAACACTCAGCATTTGCAAGGTACCCCACGTTCCTATTTCACCTTTCACCGTCCCCACTTCAAGCCCTTTGCACACACCGAGTGCGAAGCCAGACCGGAGGGGAGCTCGCTCTCCCTGACAGAACAGCAAACAGCAGAGATGCGGAAAAAAAAATATATAATGACCATCTCGCACAGGAAAACTGCAACAGGTTCAGGAAAACAAGCCAAATCCTCAGTGCCAACCCTCCAGGCTGAGCAGCAGCCCACGCACAGGCTCCCACAATGCAGGAACAAAGCAAACACACACAGCACCATGGAATACGTTGCATTTTCAGCATTCAGCACTAAAAAGAACAACCTTAAGGCTAAAAAGAACAAACTTAAGGCTAATTTCAGGAAAACTTTAACAATTCTTTTATGACATCAGTCCAACTCTCCCCGTATTTGCATGCAGACCAGGACTTAGTGATGCACACAAGGCAGAGAGGAGTGAGGGGCACATTTTCACACCAGCAGGACAGCAGCACAGCCCAGCCCACACCAGGAACAGCCAGGAGAGTGCTCCATGCAAGAAGGAAAAACTGCTGGGGTCTGACATGCGAAATAGCAAAGATTAAATTTTAAAAAGTCCTTGCACACAGGAGGCTTGTGCAAAGGGATTAGCAAGAATTCAAAGACGGAAAGGAGAGCTTTGAGGAACATGTGAGTGGACGTGCACCCCCTTCCCTTCAGGAGATCAAACCACAGACTTTTTTGACATCATAGAGCATAGGCAAGACCCCAAGTTACTGAGCAAGAAGTCTCAGTGCTCAATGACCAGTGTATTCCACGGTCACACTGTTCAGCAGCCTGCCTGCCCCGCTCCTGTCCCCAAACTCTGGCCACAGCAGAGCCACATTCACTACAAGGTGATATGTTGGGTGCATTACTGGTAGAGGCACAAAAAATTCCCATAATCTCCTTAAAGCATATGAGGAAAAAAATACCTAAAAACATATCTGTTATGGTAAATAACACAAGTATTTAATTTTTGGGGGGGTTCTGGGGACAGACCCTGTGCTGCAGAGCCTGTGGTCAGGACAGAACGGGCCTCGAGCCCTCAGGGGGTTGGGACTATTTTTTGAGCTTGGCAAAGAGTGGGAAAGCTGCATGTGATCTACTTCAGTTGGAAAAAATAGTCTGGAGAGGACTGGCAGTTCCTACCCCCAGCAGGAACACTCCTGTGGCCGTCCCTGGAAGGCTTTCAGAAAAGAGAGGGATAAAAAAAACAGTGTAACAAATGTTCAGTTCAGCCTCAGAAAGGGCACCCCGGCGCTGTGCTCTGGGAGCCGTCTCCTCCCGCTCCATGTGGAGCTGAGGGGGCTCGGGCAGGAATGGCAAGGAGGGAAACAAGACAAGGAGGAGTGGATTGAAGCTGAAAGAGAGCAGGTTCAAACGGGATGTCCAGAAGGAATTCCTGCCTGTGAGGGAGGTGAGGCCCCGGCACAGGGTGCCCAGAGGAGCTGTGGCTGCCCCATCCCTGAAGTGCCCAAGGCCAGGTTGGACGGGCTTGGAGCAGCCTGGGATAGTGGAAGGTGTCCCTGCCCGTGGCAGGGGTGGCACTGGATGATCTTTAAGGTCCTTTCCAACCCAAACCATGCCCTGGTTCCGTGCCAGGGCCAGCCCCTGCAGCCAGGGCCACGTCAGAGCCCCCAGCAGCACCAGGCCCGGGGGTGACACGGGCACAGCGATGGGGCAGGGCTGGCACTGCTGCCCACAGCCTCACACCCTGCTCTCCACACCAGCCCCAGCCCTTCTCCTGATCCCCCCTCAGCTCCCTAAAGAGCCCTTCCTGACCGGGAACGCCGATCTCAGCAGGGTTCTGCTCCAGCCCCGTGCCAGCTCCGCTGTCCCCATTGCTGCAGCACCCCCTGCACCTCCTGGTGACTCTGAATTCGGTTCCCCTCGCCCCCTTCTCCTTTTCTTTCCCTTTTTCTGTGTCAAACAGGAGCTCTCCCCCCACACCATGGCCACGCATGCAAAGCTCCAGCTGCGAGCGAGTGCCAGCGCAGGGCAAAGCTTTGGAAATGAGGCAGCAAAGCGGAATCAGCAGAGGTTGGCTCAATAACCCACTTGTAGTTATTAACAGCAGTACCACAGGAGAAAGAGCAATTCCACTGGCTCTGACCAGTGCCATTCCTCTTATGTTTCTTAATTTCTGTAGAAGAATCTAACCAGAAGGCTGTGAAACATGCCTCAAACCATACATTTTGATTGGGTTTTTCCTCTCCCTCTTTCTTCCCTCATTCTTCTGCTCCCTCTGTGATTCAGCCAAGCTGAATCTGCTACAGAAGTCCAATTTGCATAAAATTATCATCGTTCCATTCAGTTTGCTGCCCCTTCCACAGCCCCTTCTTTGCTCTGCTGGAAGATTTTGCCCTTTCCGAGGCAGGCAAGCCAAGGGAACGGCAGCACATTACTGCTGCCTGCTGCCTAATTAACATCAAGCCTCAGCACGGAGCTACAGGGATTTACAGGTGTCCTGGAATCATTTTCCCCTCCTCCCTCCCTATACAAACCACTCTCACAACAAGGAGGGGACCTCAGGCTCCCTGACACCCCAGGAGTTATCCCTTTGGGGCTCCACGTAGGGTCAGAGCCCACAGCAGCACAGTTGGGTCACTCCTGGCATCCAAAGACTGATGCCAGAGGCTGTTTCAGCAACTAGTCCACAGAAAATGCTCTCACTTTGTCAGAAATACAAATTTTATGAGTAGATCATTGTTAAATGATAGCAGGAAGAAACCTCTACACACTGCTCTAAGTGTGAGTTTGGGGTTCTTAAGAAAAGCACTGTTTGGGACCAGGGATATTTAATCTGGCTTTCACCCTTCCAAATGGTTTCTACCTGTAAGCTAAGGAAGAGGCTGACAAAAAGGACCAACCAAAATACCCCATAGATGATAAAACATCAGGAGACAGCAAAGGAGAGATCATGCACCACTCTTAAGCCTTGAAATCAGCAACACCAAAGTCCAAGGAGGGCATGAACAAACATCCACAAGCACAGAGGGAGGAGAGTCCAGGCAAAACCAAGCACAAGATAGTTGAGACATTTATACTGATGGAAATACCCTTGGATGGGGCTCTGAGCCACCTGGTCTAGTGGAAGGTGTCCCTGTCCATTTGCAGGGGTGGAATGAGATGAGCTTTAAGGTCCTTCCACCCCAGGCCATTCTATGGTTTGATGGTGCTGATGAAATACAAAGCAACTCATGCCTAGGCTTCAGTTCCACCCTTGGAAGCACCACGGACAACAGGATGCAGTCCCAAGAATGAATTCAACCCAGACAAGGCATTTGCCTCCACATCCAGGTTTGCTGAGTGCGTGCATTCCCGGCTCCAGAGGCAAGCAGGGTGTGCTGGTATCGCACATCTGGTTTGTCCAGTCCCCAAAGTCACACTTGCCTTAAAGCTAAGCAGGCTCACTATCAAAACTTAATCTGCAGTGCTAAACCCTTCCTCACTTCCTCCTTCCAGTGGTACATCCTGATCCAAGATCCCTCGGGACATCTCAAGGCCAAGTGTAGCAGCTGGGGGTGTTCCACGGGACAGAGGGAAGGTGTGGGCTCAATGGGGTTGGGAAGGCATGGCTGAGGCAGCAGGGACCAAAACAGGCTGGGTTGTGTTTCAGCTTCCTCTGGGGCTCAGCAGAGCAGAAGGCAGAGCCCTGGGCTATCCCGGCCACACCCCAAATTCGGGATATATCCAGCACCTCTAAGCCACCTTGCCAGCACCGGCCTCAGCATCTGACACAGGGGGTACATCCAGCTCTGAGAAAAACAGGGATCTGTTCTGTGAGAGCACATTTACCTCCGAGTTCTTCCCTCCTGATCCTCCAGCACATCTGTCACTGGGGAAGGGGGGATGAAGGGAGCAGCTGAACACCCTGGCTGGGGGAGCTGGAGAGAAGGGGATGCTTTGGGAGGAGCAGGGCAGCAGCAGGCTCCGAGAGCTGGCTACAGCAGACAATGTCCCAGTTTAATTTAAACCTTACAGCTTCAGACATAAGAAAGGCTGTTGGAAAGCAGGAGAGGAGAGGGGATTAGAAAGAAACACTTTTGTTGAAAAAGCACTATAATTCCCTCTCCTCCACACACAATGTTTCTTTGAACAGAAGATTTTAAGCTAAGATTAGGCAAGGCCTGTTCCATGAACACCTCAGAAAGGCCTTTCAGTGTCTGTCACCGGGGCTGCCATCCTCACAAAGGAAGCTGAACTCTCCGAGCACCAGTCAATATTCCACCCTCTTCCCATCTCAGCAGGGCCGGCGGAACAAGCGGGGAGCAAAGCACAGCTCTGAACAGGGCTCATTTCTTCCTCCCATCTTCTCTCCCCAGGCCTCTGGCTGGCTGCACGAGGCAGGTTATCCCCAGGCAAGGCTCTGCACTCAGCACTGGTCTGCAGTCCCCTCTGCAGCGTGTGGCCATTGGCATCCCAGAGATCCCCTCGGATCCAAGCCTCCAGATTGGATTTCTGCTCGGAGAGGGCTCACAAACCCCATTTGCTGCCAGATGGTGACACTGCACTCCTCATCTGCCCTGCACCGGGCACCAGGAATGCTGATGGATCCATAAAGCCCTCTGTGATTCCCATTAGAAGCTATTTTTCTCCCTGTGACTTTCCCTTGCCATTCAGTGGGGATTCCTACATTAGGACGTTTTCTGTTAATTTCAACAAATAATTCCCCAAACAGTTTCTGCCCACAAAACCCACCAGGAGCAGGTTGCACTTCTGTAACTTTGTCAGCAGATTTAACAGCTTTTCTGTCCTCTCTGCTTCCCTGTGGGCAGCTGATGGCTATCCTTCCATGGCCAAAAATACAGAGTCTGAGCCTGAGCTGTGATCAGGCAGCTCAGAACGAGTGACTGGGATTGTTTCTGCCACAATTAAGTAAAGGCACAGCAGGGTTAAATACCAATAAGAAAGAATTTAAATATAAATTTAAAAACCTAATTAGAATTTAAACCATTATCAGTTTGCTGTTTTCTCTACGTGAATACTTGCTTCGGTAAAATTTGGGCTCTCAAAGGTTCACAGAAATCTAACATAAAGGGGACCAGGGTTTAAAAATATCAGAGGAAGTGGTGAAAAATGTGTGGCATCGTGTAACAGCAGCTCCCAAAGGGAATGCTCTCCTAAGGGCTCTCTGGCATCTGCTCCTGGTTCACCAGCCCTGCAGAGCCTCGAGGGACATTTTGGGATATTTTGGCTTTGGGGTTTGCCCTTGGAACGCACTTTTAGCTTTTCAGCCTAAGAATTCGTGCTACAAAAGATACAGAAAAGCACATGATGGACATAGACCATGGTCAAGAACAACAAAGAGGACTTGAGCAGGACAATGTCAGAGTTTTGAGATTTCCATATCCTGGGTTTAACACCAGGTGTGGCTTCAGAGCTCCTTAAACCCACACACCTGTGCCACCATCGGCCCCTGGGCACCCTCCAGCCACCCCAAAGGGAGAGCAAGAAGCTGTCCCAAGCTCCAGGAGCCAAATTCATCACTGGCAGCTGCAGACACCTCCAAGGAGCTGAACCTGCCCCCGGCCCTGCTTCCCTCTGCACAAGGAACACAGAGCATTTTCCATCACCCAGCAGCCTGAGGGGCACAACTGAGCTCAGAACATTGTCCCAGCCAATTCAGTGTAAGGGGAGAGGAGATTTCAGGACAAAGAGCTGTTCCTGGAGCAGGGAACATCTCTCCTCTTCCAAC
The DNA here is from genome assembly GCA_013397725.1 of Rhagologus leucostigma. Lineage (NCBI taxonomy): Eukaryota > Metazoa > Chordata > Aves > Passeriformes > Rhagologus > Rhagologus leucostigma. The sequence goes on along the minus strand of VZTD01004978.1, from coordinate 293,087 downwards.
TGACCTTGTCTGATTAAGCCTGTGCACAGAGCAAAGCAGTGGCCAGCACTGGCAGCCCAAAAATCCCCAAGCAACAAAGGTAACTGAGGCCAGCAGAGAAGAAATGGAGGAAGAACGAAGGGTGGAAGAGAGCATTATTAAGGGGTACTAAAAATAGGATGCAATTATTTACAAATATTCTAGAAATGTAGGGACCAGATGAGCCCAAACATGTCCCATTTGTACCGAGGGTGGTTGGTGGGGCTGGCTGGGGACAGCCATTCATTTCCAGCAAACCAGATTCTGAAAACCATTTCATGAAAGGTACTGATGGATTCTCAATGAAGCGAGACTGCACCCCACCAAAAATAAAATCAGGGAAGAGATGTTTGGAAACAAAGGAGGGAGAAAGGGCCGCGGTGCCCGGCACGGACCAACAGTGGCACCCGGCGGCCAAGGGGACTCACTGCGACCTCAGAGCCAGCAGGGAGCGAACCCAAGTGTCAGCTCCAACACCCTCCTGGGGAAAACACGGGACAGACCGACCCCATAGACACCCAGAAACAACCTGCTCCAGTGGAAGGGGGTTGGAAGGAGCTGAGCTTTAAGGTCCTTCCAACCCAAACCACTCTGTGATTCAATGATTCAATGTTCCTGTAAGTTCTGATAATCAAGATTTCTTTTTTAAAATGAATTAGAGATGCCACCCTTCTCTGGGCAGCAGGAGTTGATGCTTTTGGTTGTAGTCACAAGAAATGCTAAACTGACTGAAAATCAAACTATGTCAGCCCCAGCATTTTACATAAAGCTCTCATTTGGGTCTGCTCTGCCAAAAAAATCATGTGCTACAAACGATGTCACCTCATCCAGCAAAGCCAGGAAGTAGAGAGAAGTAGAGCCACACAAACAGTTAGAAAGGGCTGGCAGGAAGGGCACAGAGATTGTTTGACTGTTATGTAGTAAGATTCCGATTAACTGATTATCCTGTCTGGAACTGTATCTTTTGGAAGGCTCGGGATTCAGCTAGAACCGACATTCTAGAGCTAAGTTATGCCCCAAGCTGAAGTTAAACACCAGAAAATACATGAAAACTGTATCACGCTTAAAAGAACCCCCTTTCTCCACCAATCCCACGGCAAGTTTTCTTTGCCAGGGCAGGATGAGCCCCTCCTAAATCTCCAATTCCAGAGGCAGGTGATCTGACCTGTTGGGATGGGAGGTGGGCAGCATGAACTGGAATTCCACCACGCAGGTGTTGTCCTTCAGCTGGCGGTGCTGGACACTGTTTAACTCGTAGGCAATGTAGGCCCTCCGAACGTACACCTGGGGACAGAGAAACTCCAACAGCTGCACTGGGCCGAGGGCAAATAATACACCAGAGATCTCGAAAGTATTAAAAACCAAACAGATACCTCCAAATGAGCAGCTAGATAAACTCTAATTCAACCAGAATTTAAAGTTATCGTTTGAGGAAGGCCAGAACCATCAGGGTTATGACCACGTCCTCTGACAGCAGCTTCACTTTCTCCTTTCAACCACCTCAGTCTTCACACAAACATAACTTGAATTTGAAATTTCACTCAGTTATCAGTGTTAGTGCTGTTAAATGCCAGATTCCAAGCACGCCCAATTACACACAGCCTACAGCTCTCTTGGAGCTTGCAGGGTGACAGTGCTCAAAACAAACCAAATCCACAGAAACATTAAAAATACTATTTTCTTAAAATGGGAATAAACTTACCTCCAAAGCTGCCATTCTTACCACCTGGTTACTGTGGTAGAAAAAGTTGGGAAGCACATCAAAGATGGATGTCTCGGACAAAATGAGTTTCTACAAAAGATCACATTAAGCAGACGTTTAAAAGAGAACTCTGTCTTTCAACCAGGATCAAGCAATAAAGAAAAAAACCCAAATCAAGCCTGGCTAGTTCAGATTTCTAAGCTTTTGCTGTTGTTCATCAAGGATTATGACTTTTTTATATTAAACCACAGAAAACCTGAAGTTGGAAGGGATCACTGAGTCCAACTCCCTGCTCCTCACAGAACCACCCAAAACTAGACCTTATGAGAGGAGCTCATCCAGATGCTCCTGGAGCTCTGGCAGCCTCGGGGCCATGCCCATTCCGTGGGGAGCCTGGTCAGTGCCCCAGCACCCTCTGAGGGAAGAACCTTTTCCTCATGTCCAATCTGAATTTTCCCCCCTAACTCCATTTCCTCGTGTCTGGTGACCAGAGGGAGGAACCAGCCCCTCTCCTCCGCTGTCCCCCGTGAGGAAGGTGCAGAACTGGCATGAGGCAATTCCGACATCGGCGTAGGGATGAAAACAAAAAGCAGGGGAAAGCTGACACCAGACCAATATAACTTAAAGCCACAAGGACCTGGGGACATGAAGGTCCGTGAGAAGGAAGCAGAGAGCCAAGGAGAGAAGGCTGGTGGGTACCTGCAGGTTCTCAATGCAGAACTGGTGCCCGTACATGTCGATGGCCGACAGGAAGATGGACTCCACCTGGTTGTGACGCAGCTCGTAGGAGGGCAGGTGGGAAGCAATGAGAACCTGAGGAAACACAGGGAATGTCAGAGAAAGGAGCCACGCTGGGCCATCAGCATGGGGCTGTCACCTCCAGGCAGGACCAGTCTGCTCCATCCCTGAAGAGGCGGCCAGATTCTCTCTGCGGCGCCCGGGTGATGCCGCAAACCCTCTCCCCTCCCCGGCCTCATTTGTGTATCTGCTCTGTTTGTACTACTGGCAATTCCCCATAGAGAAAGGGAACAGCTTCAATCAAGTTCCATCAGTGCATGTGATTTAGCAGCGCAGAGCTGCTAGTCCTGGGGATTGCCTGCCCGGCTGGTAATTGGGAAGCAGAGCTGGCAGGGAGCAGCTGTGGGGAGGCCCACGCCGGAGCCACGCTCTGCTCCCGAGCAGGGGACAGAACAGACACCAGTGCCAGGTATTAAGTGCCCAACACGAAGGATGCAGAGATAACAAATGGGAGCAGCTTGCAGGGAAAATGAAGTGGAAGAGCAACACAAGGACTGCAGCACCATCCCCGGTTGCTGAGGGGAGGTTCAATAGCGGAATGGTTCAAGGACACAAACACAATCCTGAAGGAAACAGAAGGTCACTGAGCAGCTTCAAACACCCTGTGCATTTTCAATAGTCAAGCTTTGAAATAAAAGGAGAGACCCTCAAAGTGTGAGCTTTCCTGCTTTAGACTTTTAGGCTGGAGGTAGGGACTGTGGAGTGAAGGGAGTGATCAGACTCTGGGGTCAGCGTTATCAGGAAACCACTGCGCCCTCTCACCCCTTCCTGGCAACAGAGGGAGGGTTGAACTGAACTGCTGAAGAGGAAGCTCACAACAGTATCTGGGTGCCTATGTGACATTCAAATTCGTTCTGTACCAGACTCTTGGAACTGACAGTATCAAGAGTTTTTCCAATTATTTCCAGGTTAAAACAAAATTGACAAAGCACAACCCAAAGATGGAAGAAAACCTGCCAAAGGGCAGCATAATTCTTTGTGGTAATTCCTCAGCAGCTGCAAAGAACATCTGGTTCTCATGTAAATGGCTCTCCCTGTTCTCTGCACACATGGATCCACAAGGATTGTAAGGCAGCTGAGGAACCTGGAGAGCACATCCTGGCTGTTCCTGCACAATCCAGGCGGCCTGTGCTGGTCAGGTTTGCACATGACAAAGCCACCAAAAACCACAGTGACCATGCATTTCCACTTCCTCCGTCACACAAACCACGGGCTACTCCCAGTTAACTCCTGTGTGAGGCAGACAAAACTTTTCGGAGGAGCAGGGACAAAGGAATGCATGTTAAATTTAAATATTACAGTGACTGGGAATGCGCCGCAATCTTCGCCTGTCACCACGGTTAATCACTGTTAAATGCTTCACTGTCAAAGTGCTCACAGTAACCTGCTCTCCCCCTTTGCACAGTGATCAAAATAAACATCAGGAGATGTGGATTTCCCAAAGGAGTGAGATCCAGGCAGGAGCAGCCCCTAGGGATCCGGGCAGGGATCCCTCACCTGCCGCGCTCGCAGGGCCACCTTGGCGTTGGTCGTCTTGCTGAGCTGGGTCAGCTCTGTCAGGATATTGATCAGCTCGTCTGTCAGGGTGGGGTCACGGCCACAGAGCTGGTCCTGGGAACAGAGAGAAGAGGAAATGCTTAGGACAGAGGGAAAACATCATCTGTGCTCCCTCAAAGGAGTTTGAACCTGGAATATGAACACACACTCGGGGCAGGGCCACACCATCCCCAGAAGTCCTGACCAGAATTATCCTGGAATTCTGTGCTGACAAGGATACAAATATTCAGCATTCAACAATTTTACACACATAAATAAAAGGTGAAAGAAGGGACAGGCACCATCTCCCATCCTCCTATTCGTAGCACATGTTTTGGCACCCAAACACATGAGAAATGCTGACTTGTCAGAGAGACTCATAAAACCCTTTCCCATTACCCTGTTTCAGGTTTGTACCCGAAGTTTCTCCTAGCACCAATGCAAAATTCAAAGAGCATAAATTGTAGCCAGACACCTTGTGGAGCACGTAAAGGTCAGCAAACCTTCCCCATGAAGGGTGACCAGAGTTACACTGCCAGAGAACCTCCTGACGTCCACTTAAAAAAACACCTCAAACCCCAAAAATCCCCACAACTCCACAACCACAAACCACCCACAAGCTTTGGGCAGCTTCAGCCAACACCAGAAAAAAGATCTGTCATTCCTCTGACAAGGCTAAGCAAAGCCAACTAAACCCATGAATAATGTACTGTGTTTCCTGCCATGGTGCAGGACTGACTCCATAATATTTCTTCTAACCAGAGAATCCTGGATCTGAGGAAATCCACAAGCTTACCTTACTGTCTAAATTGGCTGGATAAAACAACAAAACTGAAGAGCGTAACTTCCAGTGTTAATGCTGTTGCAAAACTCTTCTGAATTCATCCATTCAAAAAAATGCAAACAGTAAAGAGTTCCTTCCAAAAATAGTTTCAATTCCCATGAATAATCCCACAGTCTTCAACACTTCTTGTGAGCCTCTTCCCTCCCACCCCGAAGCTGGAAACCCTCTAGGAGCCTCTAACGTGCTTCTTCCACACAGCACTTAACAGCTTGTCTTGATAAATTAATCATAGGAGGGAAATGTGAGATGAAGCAGGGATTTGCCACGGGAAAGAGCTGGTGCCTTAAAGTTTAAAGAGATCTTAAACACCTACAGACCAGAATAGGCCATTTGAAGATCCAAGAAATAGAAAGGGATACGGGGAAACCTCTGTGCAGCAGGTGGGATTGACAGACCTGCCAGGGAAAATAAAGTAAAACCCAAAACCAAATCATACCAAAGTCACGTAGAGTGACTAACTGAACAACAGCTCCACGAGATTCCAAAGCTCAACAGCTTTTCCCTCACACTGCCCTTTATCCCTTTCTCTCCAGCCCCACTCAGGCACGATGGCACCTCTAGGAATGATGCCACAATCTCCCAGGGAGACACACCACACTCAAACCGCTGAGAAAACATCTGGGCTCTGAACTCTGATTAGACTGCTGTCCCCTCCTGACCAGTCCTGGGCCACCAGACATGAGTGTGATAGTCCCCAAAGAAAGTTCTGTGCATTTATCCACTCCAGGACACTGTGGGGGTTCACAGTGAACAACTCAAGAACTGCCTTTGCTCGATTTGAAACACAAACTCCTGGGTGTTGTCAAGTTGCTGCTCCAGGGAACAGAAATCCGATAGGACACGGGACCCTGCCATGCCACCAGCCACTCCATCCTGTTCAGGCCAGGACGTGCATAAGTTAAGCACAGAAAATGAACATACAACAACAAATCACACCATATTTCAACAGATGTATGAAGGATGAAGCAGTTCCCACCCTGCCTTCAGCGCCTGCTGGCTAAAAAAGGTGAATGATGGCAGCATAACACCATTACTAAAGCCATCCTCGGAGCCCCTGGTTAATAATGGATTCCTGGGACACATCAATAACAGCCACACAGGCAGCGAGGCTGCCCTTGGAGGAGAGACTCACCCCACCCCACACAAACAGCCTGGCCACTCATAAAACACCTGAGCCTTCACCGTGGTGACACCAAACGTGCCACAGGGACGTGAAGAGCCACGAGTTGGAAGGGAGAGGAGTGATGGCCCTTTGGTTCCAGAGCCTGGAAGCTCAGGGACACCCAGCTGTGCCAAGGGTGACCACGGGCACCTTGTCCCTCCTGAGCCCCTGTTCCCACCACAGGGGAGAAGTCCCTGTGCCCCCTGTGGGGTGGCACCGTGGCCTCACCGATGGCGCTCGGATAACCAGGAGTGGTTCTTCCACCATGGTCTCCCTGGTGTTTCAAGTCCTGGCAAACTGGGATGTTGGCCTTTACTTGAGCAGAAACAAGTGGCAGCGGTGGTAGGAAGAATGACCCAACAGGAAGGGACAAGGAAACCTCTTTGAGGCTCTCTGAGGTCTCCCCACATGCCCCTCGCTCCCTCGCACGGCCAACACCAAGAGCCAGCGAGGCACGGCCCACACGAGGTGACAAACCAGACCGAAAGTTCCAGGCCCATTTCAGCAAGGAATAATCAGGATGACAACAACAAACTAAAGCCAGGCGCTGGCTTTGCCTGCACTGATTGGCAAAGGCAGCAGCAAAGCCTCAGCCCAGCTCCCTGACAAGGGCTAACGCCTCGCCGGCACCCCCGTGTAATTACACACTTGAGTGACTGGACTCTGAAGAAAATTGAAGGCCTGAGCTGTGAACAGCTGCCATTTTCTCTCTCCATCACGCCAGCGTGATTACTTGAGAAATGAACAGCCCCGGCTCAAAGCTACTCCAGAATTCTCAGAGGAAATATGGCTCCGTGTTCAAATAATGAGATTCTTAAGGCAAGCGTTACTTACAATCACACCACACACCAAAAAGGGAAAGGGGAAAAGAAAAGGGGGGAAAAGGAGAACGAGAAAGAAAGAATGCCAGGGTCCTTACATCTTACAAATGAGAATTTAAGAAACCCAGCTGCAGTCTAGGAAAATTATGACACATTTTTTTGCTTTGGAGAGTTATTTCGTGGATGGCTACTTCGGATGTATTTTTGACAGTTACAGACCACAATATGCTTGTAAAATAAAAGACAAAAGAGAGAAAGAAAGAGAGAGAGAGAGAAGGAAAGAAAGAGAGAGAAAGAGAAACAGGAAAAGAGAGAAAGCAAGCATCAGACACTTACAATGAGCATTGTAACCAGCAGGTTCTTCTTGGTGACCTGGGCATGGGAGAAGATGTAGTTCAGCACCGCGTTCATGTCACTCTTGTTCTCCTCCCGAAGGGTGAACACACACTTGTCATAGTGACCTGCAGGCAGAAATGCACATTTCTTTTCCAGTCTTCACACCTCTGTGGCAAGGAATATGAGTTACTAGATGTGCCTTTCTTTTTCTACATGTATTTTTTGAGAATCCCCTTGGCTTGAAGGGAGCCAACAAGGAAGATGGAGAGAGGCCATCTACAAGGGCCTGGAGTGATAGGACAAGGGGGAATGGCTTCACACTGACTGGGAGCAGGGTTAGACTGGCTATTAGAAAAAAATTCCTCCCTGTGAGGGTGGGGAGACCCCAGCACAGAGCGCCCAGAGAAGCTGTGGCTGCCCCGTCTCTGGAAGTGTCCAAGGCCAGGTTGGACGGGGCTTGGAGCAACCTGGGATAGTGGAAGGTGTCCCTGCCCATGGCAGGGAGTGGAATGAAATGAGCTCTGAAGTCCCCTCCAACCCAGACCATTCTGTGTTTCTCTATGGTCCACACAATCAATTTTGGGAAGGAAGCATTCCCACCATCACCTACTGCAAAGTTTAATTCAAATATCCCCCTCTTATTAAAGAGCTCCAACACCAAATGCCTCCTTTGTGAGCAATACCGAGAGAGGAATAGGGAACTCAGACTTTCATTCAAATGACAACCAAAATGAAATAACAGGAAAAAGCCTTGCACCATCCTCTGCTGCCAGCAAATTGAAGTGGAAATGAATCTGCAGTACCATTAGGCTGGGGCAGGTAATGGAGCAGCACAAACGAAGAGTGGAATCAGAACTACCTGTAAGAGCCAGAGCCTCGGAATTAGCCAGGGCTTCATTGCCATCTTGTGCCTGGACACAGCAGTGCAAGGCATTGATTTCACCTCTCAGCTTCAGCTGAGCTCTGGGGACAGAAGCTCCTCTACAAAACCCAGGCTGACTGCAGACCCTTAAAAGCAGGCCTGTGCAGCTCACCCTCAGCACAAAGCGAGAGCAAACTTCCTTGAGGGGGCCCACGTGGACTTTCCAGGACCAAATACGACTCTTTCAGAAATCAAATCCTTGATGTGCCCAGGGACTCACCGTGCTGGAACTGAGTCTCCACCTTCAGGTACTGCCGGAGCAGATCCATCACCACGGCCTTCATGTGGCCCCGAATCCCACTGCGGTACCTGCAGAGGCAAAGACACCAAACCCAGCACTGAGCGAGGCTGAAGGCACACAGAAGCCCCACCACCCCCGCTGGGGGCAGCTCCCGTCCTGCAGGACCCCCTGGGAATGGCTCACCTCTGCACCAGCTGCACGATGCTCTGAGTGTTCATGAAGAAAACCTCACGCTCCGACTTGCGGTTCAGGGTGGCTGCGTGGCTGTCCAGGATGTTGGCAATCTGAAAGGGAAAAGCATGTGACATCCCAGTGCTGGATGGGCTGGACAACCAGCAGAGACACACCAGAGCCCCGGCAGACTCCTGCAAAGGAAGTTCATGACCTGCCAGTGACAAAAATCAATGCATGGTATCATACAGTGAAGAAATCGGCTTCCAGCATCTCCAACCAAGCCTCCCTTGGCTGCAATCACTGGTTTTTGAGCTTAGACTGGTGCTACAAATTGCACTCCACGACATGTACCAGGAAAAAAGCAAACAAATAAATGCCCACAAGGCCGCTGCTAGGATTAAAGTGTTTCCAAAGTGCCTGTTTAAAGCTGTACTGAGCAGGGAACACGTAGCCTTCAGCACAGGCTGAGGAGACAAGCCTTGAGATGATACAGGCAAGTGACTTTCATCATGAAGACCCCATGTTCAAACACACCTTTCAGCTTCAATTAACCTCCATGTAATTTAAAGAAACCTTCTCTCTCTCTGCCCCAACACAAACCAATTTTTATCCCTCCACAGAAGTGTGGTTGGTCACCTGTTGGCTGGGAAACTGGCAGAGGACCGAGGTGATGTTGCTGGCATACTGGGCCATCTCCTTCTTGATGGACTTCTCTACGTTGGGTGGGATCCGTCCAGAAACACTGGTCATGATGTCCTGAAGTTCCAGCAGGGGCAAAGATGGATCCCTCAGGGTCTTCATTAACCGCTCAACCCAGCCCTTCACCTAGACAGAGACTAGGCAGTGTGAAGACAAGCACGAAGAAGAGAATAAACAGCAAAAAGGATAAAAAGGAAAGGGGTGATATCCGACATCCCATCTCATGGGTGCTGCCCTGACTCGGGGTCCTCTGGCTGTGGCAGAGAATTGCCCAGCCCTGCCTTGAGCTGCAAAAATGTTGTGTTTTGGCTCTGGAAGAAGAGGCCCCCAGTACCTTGCTGCTGAAGAAGGGCTCTGGCAGGCAGTACCCGTTCATCACGTTGACCAGGTTGTCCAGCACGTAGTGGAAGATGCGATGGAGTTTCTCGCCCCGCAGCGCCGTGCTCTGGATCTGGGGCAGGGTACCCGTGTGCAGCTCAGCCTGCAACAAGGAACAGCCTCGCTGAGCCTCCTGCGGGGCACCAGCCAGGGGGAACAGCCAGCTACCCTCGGCTGGAGCCAAGGTTGAACTTGCAAGGATTCCCAGAGTGGGAAATGCACTTGGTTGAGAAACACATCCCCACAACATTACTGAGGCAAGCAGAGACCAAGAATGGTAGATAAGCTTAGCCTGAATTAGAGAGAGAGAGAGAGAAATCTCAATCCCAGTCCTCATCTGAGACAAATAAACGGTGAAGTGACAATTCCGGTACAATGCACGAACGGGGAATTGGTTCACTGGACCATCTCGTACCACTCTCGACATCACCCCCTTATTAAAACCCCACAAACATCTGTGCTTCCTGCAACTCCTCACCTGCTGAACCCTGCTGGGATCATCCAGCTGGAGCTTGGCAATCACACAGCCCGGATCCAGGACGGCCCCTGGCCGTTTGACATAGTGGATGCAGCCCGATTCTCCTGCTGTTATCGTCATCACCATTTTCATCACCTGTAGCACGGAAAACAGGTCACACACTCAGCTCCATGTGCCCCAAAAAGGTTCTACTTTTGGGAGCCAGCAGCCAGTGTCCCACCACAGACAGACCTGCACGAGCACCTCTGGCACTCAGGTGTTCCCAAAAACTTACAAGCACAGACACTGGGAACGAAACCCAGAAACTAAAGTGAACAGGGTAACAAAACAATTGGCCACAAAATAGTGCAGCAGGAACTTCAGGAATGTCACTGCCCACACTGCCTGAACCAAGAGGGACTCAGGAAGGTCCCACACTCAGCACAATGAACAAAGCAGACACAATTTACTGCTGCATTCCAAAGGCTACAGCCACACCTTCACTTTGAGCAGAGGGAAGCAGGATCACTTTCTAGAGCCCTCAGACAGCTCTTCCCAGACAGAAACGCTTCCTTAGATCAACCATGGAAGCTCCTGCCTTTGGAGCAGCAGGGCTGGGTATGGAGGAGCCAGTTTGGTTTTACCCTTGCTGTGCTCCACACCACTGGGAGCAGAGGGATTGTGTGGGTGGTTCCTTCTTAGCCATGACCTGTTGCAGTGCAAAAGCACTTACATAAAATAGCCGCATCTCTGTCTTGATATTTTTCTCCTACACATTGTCCCCAACTGGTTTAATTGCCCCTCTGTCATCACACACCCTCCCCTCCCTCAAATCTGTTTTGAGCCACACACTCCTACACAACCCCTTGTGCTTTCCTCACCGTGATGCAGAAATTGCTCATCCTCCTCCTCGGTAAGAGTTAAGTAACTTGGCAGGGAGAAGGGAGGAGTGACACTTATTAACTTAGGGAATCAACCCAATAAATGATCAGCTAATCAGAGAAGTCTTAGTTTGTTACTTCATCCTGGCATATAACTCTGTGTCAGTACTACAAGGAGGAGGCCTTCTTCACCACAGCTGGGTAACACATGGATCCCACCTTCCCCTGGAATCACAGGAGGGTGATAACCATGGTCTCACTGCTGAGAAATTTTGCTTATCACTTGGTGTGCACTCATTAATTTCACTCAGATTTCAGCTGTTAAGTAATTTCTTCCCCACACCATCACTCTCATTGATGATTCCTGCTTTAGTTCAGGTTAAAGTTTGGAAAGGAAATACAGTGAATTATCCCTCACGCTCAACTCCCAGTCCCAAAGCATCCAACATCCCTCCACCTGGGCAGCCAAACCAGTTCTCTGAGACTTTTACCTCAATTTCTGCGAAGCACTGGCCTGCAAACACGTGTCCCCCATCCTCCACCACGTACTGGATCAGCTTCCCAGCGGAAGGCGAGCGCAGGATGGAGGGATCGTTCTCCTTCTCAAACACACAGGTCTTGTTCCCAATGGTGATGCGATACCTAGGGAAGAACAGGACAGATCAGTGCAACAGAATTCCTTGGGGAAGGCATGCGAAGGGGAAAATCCAGTTTCCCTTTCCCTATTCTACTGTGAAACAAAACTAAAGGAAAACACTTCAACCAACTGAGAGGTGGAGATTCAAACCCAGAAAGTTACCCAAATTCTTCGTCCTCCTGAGCAGATCCATTAATTTTCGCAGAAGATAACCCAGCAGAGGGGGCAGAGTTCACATTCCAGACCTGGGGATGCCCTTTACTGCCCTTACTGCTATGATCCTTGCAGGGAATTTTGAGCAGATGCACTGAAACAGTACAACTTGTCTCTATTTCTAAGGCAGCTGTGGAGTATTAAGAATTTAAAAGACTTTCAGGTTCTGTTTTTTTAGTTTTTATAATCCCAAAAGTGACTTTTAAGGACCAAGCAGAGGAATATGGACTCTATGTGGTGCACAGCCAGATTCTTCTTCTAACAGTAGCCAAGATCTGCTCTGTCTTAAAACTCACCCACAGTACATCTCGTAAACTCTTTCTAGGAGAGAACTCCATTCCCAGCTGATCTTTTGGGAAGCAGAAAGTTACAAATACACCTCATTTTGGCTGTGTAAATGCTAAACATGAACCTGCACAGGTTGCTACCTGTCCACTTCCTCTTTCATGTAAGTGGTGTAGCTGCTGCCGTCGTAGGAGAGGAGCAGCCCCCCGTCACTCAGTCGATGCACGTCTACTTCCACACAGGAGCTGTTCATGATGACCACATAGGAATTGGGAGACTGCCTGGTCACCTGCAAATCCACAAGGATGGGAGTTACCCAGCGAATCGAACACAGCATTGAGTGCCTCGGTTGCCACGACACGCAGAGTTTTCCCAGCTGGAAGTTTTGGCCAGCCTGTAGCCTTCCTTGCCTGTAACAAAGTAATTTTCACCCTACTCAGAGCAAGAGGCTGAAATGTTTACAGAGACATTGCAACGGAGAGATGTGATGGGGTGTCATCGTAAACGAGGCTGTGCTGATTTCTTCACCCGCTAAAGCAGAGAAAATAAACCCTGCTCAGATGTAATTCCCTGCACAAATCTGTGCAAAGATGAGGCCAGAGCGGCACACGCAGCCATGTCCAGCTCAGAGGCAGGAGGGCGGGTCAGTCCCACACTGTACCTTCAGCACGTACTTCCGTCCCTCGTAGATGAGCTCCACGTCCACAGTGTTGAGCAGCGTGTGAGCAGGGAGGACCTGGCCCCTGGAGAGGGAAGTAAAAAACAAAAGTGATCTTCCACAAGCCACCAAACGGCTACCAGGGGTCCAAAGAGATTTCAGAGATGCATGCAAGGCTTTGGGAAACACTAGCAGAGAGATGGGAGTAGGTTTTTACAGAGCCTCTTCTTCGGAGACACACGAATCGGTTTGACAAAGTCAAAGTCCCTCCAGCCACACAGGCCAGCTTTGCTCTCCTTTCCATTCACTCCCGGGTGATTCAAGACTCCCCAGTGCTGCCCTAGCAGCACGCAAAGAACTCCGTGTTTCTGAGCCATTTCCTAGAGTTTCTGCTGGAAACCAGAGCAATCTGTGCAGACAGCAGGGGATATTCTGAGGAGATGCAGATACCTGCCAGTTTTCTCAGTGGATAAACAGCTCCCTGGGGCCAGGGAACAGCCAGCAGATAACAAGCCCTGAGCATTCCTGGACTGGACTCGAACAGAACTTGTAAACCAGGGGTCATTGCTAGAGAGCAGCTGGCACTTTTACCTTTCCAGGGAGTGCAGGAAGTTGGAGACGCTGTTTCGGAGGCTCACGTCAGCCACGTGCAGAGCTCCACACACCACCCCCAGCATGGTGTCAGGCCTCTCAGCCTAAAACAGGGGACAGACACAGTCACACCTCCTCTGGTTTCAGCCCAATCTGCACACCCAGCTAGAAGAATCACCAGCCTCAGCTCTATTTTTGGGTCATGGCCAACCTCTCTTTAAAATTAAGCTGGTGGAGGAGCGATGTGAACTCTACATAGAAGCCATTATTTCCGTAACTCCTTAAAACTACATTTTCTCCTGCCTGGACCAAATCTTGAGGTTCCAACAACATTTCCACTGTCATCTGTCCCAGATTCCAGATGTAACACTGGTCTCAATGCTTTTCTGGACAACTTTAAGACCAGCTTTCCCCAGCAGAGATGACCTGGGATTTCCATATGTGTAAGAAGTAATGCCGGTGAAAATGTTTATTCATTAAGTGGACACTGACCACTCCTAAATCCTTTTGCACCAGCAGCACCCACCCCTTCCCCTGCCCATTCCCATCCGTGTTCCTGCGAGGGGAGCAGCTGCACCTGCACTTTCTCGGCGATGAGCCGGTCCAGCCAGCCCGTGTCGATGCGGTTCTGCTGGAAGCTCTCTGTCTCCAGCAGTTTGATCAAGTATTCCACAGTGGTTCTGAAGTCCCCTCGGATGGACAGCTCCTTCAGAGCCACCACCATGTTTCTGGAAGGGGAAAGAAGCCCTGTTATCTATCCCATAGTAATGGCAGCATGCAAGCTGGCAGCTCCGGACAGAAAAGCACCTGAAGGACGCAGCAGAAGAGCACAGGCACTGGGGCAGGATCCTGTAGGAATGTTTGGGAATGGGGGAATATCGATTTCCTTCAGCCTGCTGCTGCTGTGAAGACGAGCAGCTCAGTGGGATCAGGAGTTGCCCCTGCTGTCATCACCCAGGCCCCTACCACGTGTCAGGGGCGTACAACAGACAGACAGACGTGGTGTCCACCCCACCCAGAGTGGAACTGGGGAAAGGCTCTGGATGAAGAACGTGGATGACAGGTCAGACAGCTCTGCCGTAGGACCAGATGCTTTAAAATCCCACACCGCAGAATACACTCCATGGTTTGCAAACCATCCTGAAGCATTGGTAAGTCAGGTTAGCAATGTTTTTCCTGTTAGAAGCCTTCACCTGGATGCTTCAAAGAGGGACTTTCACACTGTGGTAGCTGTATTGTACCCCAGCAGCACGTGTACAAGGCAGGGATGAAACAGAAAGGAAAAAAAATCAAGGGAATTAAGCAAAAAGTGCAGAAATGTAGGTGCAACACAGTGGAACTGCAAAGCAAGACAGGATGAGAAGCCTGACCACGAAATGGAAAACAAGATAAAGACAGGGAAATTTCTCTTAAACTCCTAGAAGTAAGGAGCCTTGTTTTGCCATGGCACTTGGGATCAAAGAGGACAAACCCAAGCAATTCCCAAGGCTCTCCCACATCTCTGACTTACGAGATGGCTTCTTCACGGTTCTCTCCCCAGGAGAAGCAGTGACCAAACTGGGAATCAGCAAATTCATGGAGCCCTCCTGCAGCAGCAACACTGAAATAGCCCCAGACGTTCTTATTGCTGCGGAAATTCAGCTCCTGAACCGTGCCAGAACTGGGCTTAAATCCCTGCAAAGACAGACAGACATTGCTCTACACCCTAAAGAACAAGTGAATAAACCAGAATCAGGGTTCTGAAGGCTCTGAGAACACCTCTTTGTGCTGTACATGGTATAACAACTCCAGGCTGTGTCTAACCAGAGTCTAAGTGAGGTAGGGGAAGGATCTTTTGAATTTGCTGCCAAAATTTTCAGCAGCAGCAGGGACTGGCCCTGTAAAGCCCACGGTGAGCAGCAGGTAGAGAAGCTGAAGCCTCACCTCGTCAGGATTCTCACTGGTGATCCGGGCAGCGATGACGTGGCCACGGGGACTGGGGACGTGGGCTGAGTTCTCAAAATCAATGGTTGTGTCTCCCCATGGAGAAACTCCATACATCACCCGGATGTCCTTGATCCTGTGCAGGGGGATCCCCATGGCAATCTAAGGAGAAAAAAAAATATTAAAAAACCCCACCACTAAGTTTCACTCCTCACAGACTCGAACATTTCCATTTCCCAGGGCGACTGAGCTCAGTGTAATATCCACCTTAAGCCCTTCAGCCAGTATTTTCCACTGACTGATTAAAAGGCTCCAGGGAAAGCTGACAGTGCCAGGTCAGCTGAGGATGGGCACGCATTAGGCCTGTTAAAAATACACTGAAGTCCCAGCGAGACAGAAGGGCCCTAATTGGTTATAGGAAACTGTGGAATTCTGCAATTATAAACTGTGGGGAGAGTAACCTGCAGAACCAGCTGCTGGCTGCATCCTTATGGAGCAAAATCCCACTTGTCCTGGTCATTGGGGCCTTTTTATAGATACAGTTCAAAAAGGAAGTAGAAAAGCACACAGAGCCTTAACGAGGTGTGAGGGGACTGTGGCATCCACCCACTGCTGGAAAGTTGGGGGCCAGGAATTTGGGGCGACACACAAGGGACTGACAAGCCACAGCATATCAACAACTGCTCTCCACAGGATCTCCGAGGGATCCCCTCGTGGCTTTGGGGAACTTCAAACAACTGCTGAACCCGCTGACAGATGAGAAATTCAATTTTCCGTGCTCACCTGGAGCTGTGCTGCTGGCAGGTTGACATCAGCCACCATCTCCGTGCAGGGATGCTCCACCTGCAGGCGCGGGTTCAGCTCCAGGAAGTAGAAGCTGCCATCCTGGCTGTACAGGTACTCCACGGTGCCTGCACTCACATACCCCACCATTTTGGCGAGCTTCACTGCACACTGGGACACGGGAAAAAGGAATATTTCATTGCCAGTTACCTGTGCTCTCTCTGTTCATCCACCACACCCACTTCAGATTTTTGCTGGCATTCTGAAACATCCCGAAACTTGTAACAAGCCCAAGGCCTGCTCAGGGAAAAGCCCCTGGCACAGGAGTTTTGATTCCCAACTTATTTCATTTACAGTTTACAGAAGGAAGAGTTTGAAGCCAATATTTGCCACACTCATCATTAGGCAATTCCTACAACTCCTGAAATTTGCTTTTAATACGGTAACACACATTTAAAACACACTTCTCTCCCCTTTTTGGGGGGCACACAGCTTTGAAGGGAGCTCTGGTGAGGCTCAGCGTGGAAATGTGAGTGGCTGCCCACACCAAGCAGTTCGAGACACACAACCCTATATTGCTCCTTTAAAACGTTCAGCAATGCAAAACTCTGGGTGATGTAAAATAAAAATACAAAGCCCTGCCTGCTTCTGGAGCCTGGCCAGGGGAAGGGAAGCTGCAGAGCCACTGTCACCTGTTCCATGTGCTCAAACACTGCTGAGGTTGCGATAGAGGCTGGAGCTTCCTCGATGATCTTCTGGTGCCGGCGCTGCACGGAGCAGTCCCGGCCGAAGAGGGAGATGGCATTGCCATACTGGTCTGCCAGGATCTGCACCTCCAGGTGCCTGGACTGCTTGGCCAGCCTCATCACAAAGATGGGAGAGCCTGGGACTTCAGTTTGAACCTACAGCAGGGACAGAATGAACAGGCAGAGCATCTTTTGTGAGATGGATCTTCAGCACCGAGGTCTCCCAATCACCCAGCCTGAACATTTAGAACAAGGCAGCACAAATCAGTGGGAAAAGTCACCTGTCTGAACAGACTGGGGAAGTCATCTGCACTGTTAACTTTCCTGATTCCTTTCCCTCCTCCTCCTTCAGAAGCCTTGATCATGACAGGGTAGCCAACCTCCTCAGCAGCCTGGCAGGACGGGCAGAACAACAGGGTAAGTACAAAAAGGCAGCAGACTCCAGTGAAAAGATCATTATTTCCCTGTTGATTCACATCCAAGCTTCCATGTCTGACTCTATTTAGCAACCAATGGGATAGAAACCAAATATCCCAGTTGGAGAGGGTGCCTGTAGCTGGAAAAATCAGCAGGGGTTTTGTGATTACAGAGAACTCTGACCTCTCCGAGTGACCACAAAATCTTTTGTCAGTGCTTCAATGCCATGAAGTCTGTGAACCCACAAAAAACCTTTTGTCTAATACAGAAAATGACTAAGCTGGGTAACATGGAAAAATCATACAGTCCACTCCTGCTCTTCACAAAGGGATACTCCAAATCCTGTATTGTTCCAGGAATATTTCTTATCCAAAAAATCTTCCTCAAGGAGAAACTCAAAAGATGAAGTCAAGTGTGAGGTTGTGGGTCTTTATTAAAAACACTTTCTTCCTGCACTGAACAAAAACTAGATGACAGCTTTTAATGCAACACAACCTTGGTCCCATATTTTGCCTCTCCCTCACCTAATTCTGCAGGCTGGGGCCAAAGATATGTGAAAGATCACTTCCCAATTTCCAAGACCCAGCTCTGGGGCTGCAGTCTGGTTCCAGTTTGTGCGCCCACGAGGAGAAAGCTCAACCCCAGCTCTGTGACTCCTCAAACACCTCCCCAGACCCACCCGCAGTCCATCATCCGCGTCCTTCACGTAGCCCTTCTCGTAGAGCTCCTGAGGAACATTCAGGATGCGCTTCTGGAGGTCATTTTCCTGCCAGTCCACTCGAAGACCTGAAACACAAACATCACCCTCTGAGCTCCTTGTGCTGCCAGGCTGTGAGAAGCCACCTGCAGGACATGGGTGACACAAGGAACCAGGCTGGGAGCACTTAGAAAAGGGAGAAGGCAGAACGTAAACAGACATTCCTGATTTCTGGGGAGCAAGTATTTTTCATCAATCCATTATATCCTCCTCCATTTATCTGTGAGAAGCAGGTTGTTATTTACAGTGTTTTGAAACTGCAGAGGACTTCCAAGAAAACAGAGAATGGGCTCCACAACGACACAGAAACATGGAATGGTTTGGGTTGGAAGGGACTTTAAAAATCATCTTGCTCCAAGGCCCTGCCACAGGCAGGGACACCTTCTATTATATCAGGTGTCTCCGAGCCCTGGGTGTACCAGGTGAGCCTGTGAGCATCAGCTGCCCTCTGGGAAACAGCCTCTTCCATGTTTCCTCACTTCTCCTCCAAATCCCTCCTCCCTGTCCTCCCCTGTGTGCTGCCAGCTTCTCCCACCATCTCCACGCTCATTCCATCACTAATGGAATTGCTTCCAAGGCATCTCGCTGGTGTGGTGGGCAAACAGCACAAATGTGAAACCCTGAACAGATGGAACATCTCCTGGAACACACTCTGAGCATGGAGCTTCTTAAAAATTAGACATGTTGAAGAAAAAAAAGATGAGGATGATCTTGATAAACACAGGACGATTCCCTTCTTACCGCTGCCACTCCAAGGAAGAGTAGGAATGCCAGCAGTCTGAGCCACGATGGAAGAAGCAATTTTATCTCCTAAGGCCCACATGGCTTGGCTGGGAGGACCTGCAAAGAGCAAATACAATGCATGAGAGAGACACAAGGCATACCAGACATTAGGGAAATGTCCAGAAGTCCGATTCAGGAAAAACTCCACTCTTCCCATAAAACTGAACCCTCTTTAAAAGAGAACAGGGACATTCAGCTTTGAAACAATCTGGTTTAACAGGAATCTTTTCTGATTTTTTTATCTCAACATTAAAGGCTATCTTGGACAACTTTCCCCTTCTTCCATACAAGAACTACTGCAAAGAACAGAAAATCCATCCTGCACTGCAGACCATTCCTCATGGCTCTCTCTTGGACTCAGGATTTTCTATCTCCCTAAACCTCCTCATCTTCAAACAAGGACTAGACACTAGATGAGCAGTCCATCTCCTCACCCATGAAAGCAATCCCATTTTTGTGGAGAAGTTCTGGCAGTTTTGGGTTCTCTGATGCATGGCCCCAGCCAGCCCACACAGCCTGCAGGAGAAAAGAACACAGTTTGCTCTTTGTTTGAATAAAACAAGCAAGTGAGCAGAAACAGACACATGCAAACACTCCCAAGTCTTTTTTTTTCCTCATGGAAAACAGAACACCCAGCAGCCAGAGCAGCCTCTGAGCTACAGGGTGTGCTGAGTTTAAAGGATGACTTGCACCTTGCAGACGAGTGCAAGCAGGCTGCTGCAGCAACCTGCTGAGGAGGAGCTGGGTGGAGGGAAGGGCGGGGCTGCAGGGAACCTCCCTGTCCTGCAGATATTCATCCTGGGACAGCCACGGCACTGTCACACGTGTTGCCTTTGGGTGCTAACACGGGCTTGGAATTTCAGTTTCTTTGTCCTGCCTTGTTCCCCAGGCACAACTCCTTACTGAAGGAGAGAAGATTGCTCAGTGTCTGGGACACTTCTCACCTGCACTGGAATCCTCTTGGCAATATCGAGGATGAGCTCCACGTTTGCATAGTTGTTGTTGTTGGGTCCTCCTGGGACGGGCACGTAGTGATCTGCCATTTTAATGTACTCTGCAAACACAGAGGAGGTCCCATTTAGGCTGCAAATCTAACAGCAAGACTTGGTCTAAACTTCTCCTTTTCCCCAGGCTGAGCCCCCCCAGCTCCCTCAGCTGCTCCTCAAAGGGCTGACTCTCCAGGAAGCACTGATCTGCTCCAGAACATGCCATTACTGACAGATCAGCTGGACACTCCACTTCTCGCATCCCCAGGGCTGTGCAAGGAGGAGGCTGTGACCCTTCCCCAGCTCTCCAACTCACCTGCATTGGCTTTCAGGTCCTCAGGGGTGACCATGACCACGAACCTGATGGCCCTCTCGTTGCGGAACATCTCGTAGGACCAGCGCCGGATGGACCTCATGCACTTCACTGCTGCAATGCCATTATTTGCTATCAGGACCTGGGTGCATTAGAAGCTAGGATGAAATAGAGTCTAAATAGCACAAAACAATAAACAATCACGAAAGCAGGTTTTTTTCCCCCGCAGGCTCCTTGCCCAGTTTTGGGCTGTGCAGTTTCCTTAGCCAGCATCCAGTTCATGGCCCATCTGTCAATTCAGAGAGCAGCTCTTGTTTCACCATAAAATTTTAATGTGTTATGCCTTAGTTGGATTAAAGAGCAGAAGGACTTAAATCAAATTATTACGCATTTTTAAATACATTTCTTAGAGTTTTTCCAGTCTAATTTTGTTATATCTGTCTATAAATCCTTCTGTATCAGCAGAAGTGCTCTGGCTCACTCACATTTTTTTCCTTATTACATTAAGCTAAAATAATGAGGTGTTTATTTATCACACAGAAAAAGGAAACACAATGATTCCAGGCAGAAGTACAACTTCCAGGCTCAGGAATATTGGTAATTTGATAACTGCAATGTACAGCCTTAGAGAGGCACAAGTCACAGCTCCAAAGAGGAGCTGTAATACGCTACAAAAGGTCAGGAATTTACCTTTTCAATGACTTTATTCCCTCCAAAACGAGTAACAAACTCTGCTGGGGAAGCCACAGTGAAATCCCGCTGCACATCCACCTTCTTCCTGTCCCGGCCTTGCTTGACAAGGTGCAAACCAGACATGCTGGGCCTGAGGAAATGGGGGAAGACAGAAACAACCTGTCAGTGCAGCTGCACACCAGTAAAAGAAAGATGTGAATAATTTGGAAGCTCTCTTCGACCACATTCCCCGAGCAGACGAGCAGAATCCCTCCTTGCCTCCACACCCACATGGCCTGGTCCTCAGTTTTACATGGATGACTCCTTTTAAACTACTTTTCAGTTATTTCCATGTAAAATCCAGGTTATCTGGAAAAATTCCAGCTATGCCAAAATACAAACAGGTAAAAATACGTTGCTGCTCCACGCAGAACAACAATGCTCCACCAGATTGCTTTCAATCCATCCAGAGAAGCTGGAAACAGCAGTGATTTCTGGCTTTGGCAAAACAAGCTACAAAGATCAGACTCCATAAGGAAATCCTCTTGGGAAGCACAGCAAATTTATCTCCAGGTGCAAATGAGAGACTCAGACTGGCTACGGAAATCATTTTCCAAGAGTTTTCCACTACCCAGTCTTTAATATCTTCCTCAAAAGCTCTGAGAGCCAGAGGACAAGTTAATCACATTACTCCCACTACAAACACAGAAAGCCAATTTTGTGCCTGCCAAGACCAACCCCGTGTCCTGCCACAGCCCTTCTGTGTGGGAATGGCACATTCACTTCCCCTCCTTCTGCTTCAGCTTCCACAGCAACAACACGGGGACGGATCACCCTTTGGCTTCTATTTGCTGAAGTTTACAAAGCTGAAACCGTGAGAGGAAATTCCACGGGAAAGCACAGAGCTGCTCCTCACCCCGAGTGTCTGCCGTGGTGCAGCATGACTGGGAAGTAATGAGACACTTTTGATTTCACAGGCCCTGAAGCTTCACCTCTCTGCTCACCCCACAGCTTACTCGTTTCTACTGTATTTACTGTGCTTTCCCTAACACTTTCTCTCCCCAGGAACACGGGGAAGCCCCTACCCTGCCACTGGCAGGATCACAGAACCCTTCTGTAGGAACAAGCATGGGGAAGCTCAGCTCAGAGCTTTGGAAAGCCCCAAGAGCACCAAGGGGTCGGTGCGGGTCACTGGCAGATCTGTGCCCAGGAGCCCTCTGGGTGGAACCTCTGGCCTAATCAGCTGCTGAAGGGCTGCTCCGTTGAGTAATTCCACTGGGAAGTGGGATGGACACAGAAATGGCTGTGCTAGGTCAGACAAACTCCATCCAGTGGAGTATCTTATCTCAGAGAAGAGCAGGGAGCTGACACCCAGAGAAAGGCAAAGAACGAGCTCTGTGTGCACAGGTTCATCCCCTCGTACTTTCCCTTCTTCCAGACATTGTCACCGAACTTAGAACGTGTCCCTGTGAGCAAAAGTTCACACACTCCTGTGAGCTCAGCCTGGGAATACAAGGACAGGAGCCAACAGGCAAGAAAGAGAGCAAATGTGTAGTTAAGGTTCAATTTCTACTAAATTTGTGCCTTTAGGGGGTCAGAGTCTTCCTGGCAAGGAAGGAGCACAGTCCAAGGAGTGAGAGAGGTTTATGCATTGCAGGTTTATTGAGAGCAGTCTCAACAAAAATAGGAAGAGATAAAAATCCCGAGGCGAGAATCTGTGAACATGTTTAAATATGAACTGTCCCACCAAGAAATTACTACACACAAAGATACTGCTACAGGCAAAATGTCAACAGAGCCTGAGGTTCATCACCCAGAATGCAACAAACACTTGTTGACAAACAAGTACAGTTTGATTTGTGAGCATGCCAAGAACATTAAGTTTATTTATCAATAATCACAGGCTGCACATTGTAATCAGAACAGAAGAGTTGGGGGTTTTTTGCAGGATAAGATGAGGTAGAAGCTGGGCAGCAAGGAAGACAGCACAGAGCTCTAAACAAAACAGAATAAATACTGAGTTAGTGACTGTCACCTCTATTAACCACATGCTCACAACTGCAACATTTTGTGATGGAGGAATTTTTAAAATGCTTTTCTACCCTTCAGAGCTCACAGCGGGTAGAAGTTGTGCAGAACCTCCAACTTGAACAACCCTGATCCCCCAGCTGAGCTGCACCCTGGCATCTTTGTCCAGAGGCTGCACGCACAGAGAGCCCACAGGCTCTGCGAGGCTCCAGAGGATAAAATGAACACCAAAAGCTCAGTGATCATCTCCAGTACAGAGCCCAGGCAGGAGGAGACAGGCAGGTCCGTGATTCTTACCTTTGCAGCATGTGGTACCTCATCTCCTGACTCTGCTCTGCAGAATCCTCCATGCTGAGCACAGGAATTAATGGATTTCGGGCTCGCTTACGGCTCCTCTCTGCAGCTGCAGCTCCTAAATTTTGCCAGTTCTGCAGCTCGAGGAGAAGCTGCAAAGAGCCTCACGCGGTTTCTCCTTCGAGCAGCGGCGCTTCCCCGGCTGCTCCAAATCCCTTAACCTTTGTCCCTGGCTCCCCCCACGGCCGTGTCACCCTTGCGGTGACGCAGCAGGGAAGGGGACCAGCCTCCCTCTCGTCACTCGGAGGAGAGCAGCTGATCAGGAAAGGGAGAGAAGCAGCCACAGGTTACGTAACGAGCTTTAACGCTGGCCCCGCTGCGGCGGCTGCACGGCGGCTGCTCCGGGTCACGGGGACCCCGGGATGAGCTCCCAAACTGGGGGCACACTGGGAACGGGGTGCACAGCTCCCCACATCCTCCACAGGGATGCAGCACCTACAGGGATTCTGCTCCAGGAGCAGGTGAGCACATCCCCAGCTGCGGGCTCTGCCAGGGCTCTGCGACCCCAAGAATTCAGAGCGCTCGCAGGATTTAATCTGGGGTTTTCAGGAGGGCTGGGGAGGTGACAGGGACAGCGTTTCCAGGGAGGCCGAGAGGAATGTCAGAGGCAGCTTGTGCAGGCATGCGGACACAGTGAGACAGAGCTGGCAGATCAAACTGGACACCAGCCTGGGAGCTGGGAGACCCTGGACACGTCACTTCGGTTTTCTGTGCCTGTCTCCCACCTATAAGATGGAGATGAGATCACTCCACGTGCCGGAAGAATAAATATCCTCACAAGCAAAGTGCTGCAGCATGGCAGGGTCCAGTAACATCACTGAAGGAAGGAATAATGTTTACTCAGTACCAGAATCATGGAATATCCTGAGCTGGAAGGGAGCCACAAGGATTATCAAAGTCCAACTCCCGGCCCTGCACACACAAAGACATAAATTGCAAATTTGGGGGTAGAGGCAGGAGAAGGAAGGGCAGTGACTGCAGCAATGCCCTGATGGTAAAACCTGGACTGGAACTAGGCACAGCAGCTGGAAATTTTTTAATTTTGGCACATTTGGGTCTGTGCTGGTGTAGGGCCATAGCCAGGCAGCACAGCTTTGGTTTGGGGCACGGAATCCCAAAATGCAGCCAGCCAGGAGGGGATCACTCAAAAAAGGAACAAGTATCCAGGGAAGAAGTGCCACGTTAACCTGGTGACAGGAGGTAACCTCCCTGCGGGGCCAGGGGGCCGAGGCCAGGACAGGTGACACGGTGACACGGGGAGGGCCAGCGGCCGTGCCATGTGCTGCCAGCTCCGGGCACATCCAGGGACCAGGAGGGAACAGGGACAGCGACACGCTGTGGAGTGAGGGCAGCGTCACTCGGCACACAAACCTCACCAGAGCCAAGAGATCCCAGGGAGAGAGCAGAGTTAAACAAACAGGAACACCCCGACGTGATGTATCTAGCCCAGGACTCAGTGCCTGTCACTTGCCAGCCTTTATTCCTCCCCACAGAACAAATCAAACTGCCCAATCATCAGGTACCCCACAAATCCCCCATTTAATTCATTCCCAAAAACCCCGCCCACAGCCCCCAATCCGAACAGGTTCTGCCCATTGTGGCTGCAAGGGAACAAATCTACACACAGCTTGATGTGGCACTGTTAAAAATAATCCCTGTGCCTTCCACCAGCTGAATCCACTGCTGAGAGAGAAATGGCCACGATTTGCTGCTGGAGGAGCAAACCCAGAGGAGCAGCTTCAGCACTGGTTAAAAATATCCACTTCTGCCAGCTGAATTCGCTGCTGAGAAACCAACGGCCACGATTTGCTGCAGCATCCCTACAAAAATGAGCTCCACAAGGATGTGTCACTGACTCGGGGCTGCCCATCCAACACACACAGGCTGCACAAAGCTCATTTCCCGCTGGCAGCGCTCCTCAGACCCCGCTATCCCACGGAATCCACCCCTCCTCGGCGCCCGGGCCGCTGTCAGACAAAGGGAAAGGCTGCGCCTGCTCCCCTCCCGCAGCCTCCAAGGAAAAACCATTCCTTCGGGACACGTACCTGAGGCACATCCCAGCCAGGAGCCGGCACTGATCCCAGCACTGCCACATGCCAGGGGCTGTCGCTGACGTCGCCGCGTATTCCAAAGGCAGGGATGCATGAGCTGCCTGGTGTGGAAGGCAGCCCCGAACACGCTGCAGCACACACACACACACACGCTCCCCGGAGAGAGGGCTGGGGATTGTTTCCCTCTGGATCCGGCCTGGGAAAGGTGTGGAAAGGGCAGCTCTCCCCATCCATGTGGGCTCTGTGTTTTGTAAATACGATGAGAACACGTATTCGATCCGGGTGATAAGACTCAGGCAGCTGAAGCCTCCCTGAGATCTGCTCCACTTTTAGCTCTGCCCTTGCATCCTATTCCACGGGAAGGCAGAGGGAAGGAACAAGCAGAAATGCTGTCCAGCAAGGGATGCAGAATTCCACAGCTGGAATAAAAGGCTCCCCGTGCCTCAGGTAACAGGCACCGGAGACACTCACTCAAAGACAGTCTTGCCCATGTTTCAAAGAGCCAGAACTGGCTTGAACACAGACACTGCCAAAACCAGGCCTTCACCCAGAGGTAAAACAAATGAAACTTGACTCGGCTCTGAGAATGACTGGAGCCTCAGGATTTCAGGAAATTAAACAAAGGATGCAGCACAGAACAAAACCAGCCCTCCCTGCACTCCCTGGTAGGTAACTTCCATTCCATGCTAACACAGAATTCCAGCATCAGTCCAGGCAGGTCTTTGGCCTAAAGCAGGAATTTTTACAGAGCCCAAATGGGTTGCCAGGATTCCTCCCAAACAACCAAGTGCCAACAGTTTGCCAGACATTCCTTCTGCTAACCACACACCTGGCTGTTGACCTGCCACGCCGGATGCATTTGGAATTGGACCGTTCCCAGGGTTCACAGCCCAAATCACTGAGGTTCCTTGCAAGTCCAAAAGCAACACCCTGACACTCAAAATACCCAGTGAATGCAAACATCAATCCAAATAAACAGCCAAGTTTAAATCAAATTGATATCCATACTCCAGTTCCTAAACCCACAAAGTACCGAAAGAGTTTTACTTTTACATCCTCATGAAGCATAAAACTCCACATGTTCCTGGAGCAGCAAACAGCCCCACAATCTCCAGGTCAAGCCCTGGCACCAAGATAAAAGTGAACAACACCAACAACAGCACAAGACAGTTCTGCCCCAGAGAGTGGAGCAGAATTGGAGTCCCTGGCAGGGAGCCGTCCCGTGCTCTTTGACAAAGTTCAAGTGTTGAGCAGATCTGATCTGCAGGAACACGAGGACAGACCGTTTTAGACCAGAGTTGGGGGGCAGGTGGAAGAGTTTCACATTAAATTTACCCAAAGTAAGAGATGTGTTATCTTTCAGTCAGAAGGATCAGATAAGCGAGCACGTGGGAGATGCTGTCACGCTGTGGTATCTCAGCCAGGGAATCCCTGCAAAATCTCCCAACAAATGACTGAACTTAGAGGGGACATTTCCTCTGTTAACTGAGGTTAAAGGGAGTGAAACAACACCAAAATAAGAATACAACTTCTGAGAGGTTTGCAGAGGATAAACCTTTACAATGCGTTTGCTCAGGAAGCAGAGCAGCTTTCAGAGAGGGAAGGAGCTGCAATTCCCACGTTATCAGTACAACCCGGCACAGCCTCGAGTCCAAACCACCTCCTCTTCTTTCAACAGACAGAGGAGGAAATTAACTTTTCATGAAGTTCATGGCCTTAAGCTGAAGGGGGGCAGGTTTAGATTAGAAATTAGGCAGAAATTCTTCCCTGTGAGGGTGCTGAGGGCTTGGCACAGGGTGCCCAGAGAAGCTGTGGCTGCCCCATCCCTGGAAGTGTCCAAGGCCAGGTTGGGATAGAGAAAGGTGTTCCTTCCATGCAAGTCACTCTACACAGAACCCTCAGCAGCAGCACCTGACAGCACAGGCAGAGCCAGAGGAGGATCAGGCCCCTCAGCAGGACCCTGCAGACAGCCTGGAGCAGCAAGGACTCCGTGCAGCAAAGGAGAAATCCTCTGTGGTGCAGCCGGAGCAGCCCCGGGGGCGGCAGCGGCCCCACAGACCCCACAGCACATTTGTACCTCCCTGCCCACAGCTGGGGTAAAACCACAGCAACGCCACTGATTTCACAGGATCAGTGCTGCACAGTGCAACCTCCCAGCCACAAACTGCTGGGCTGGAAAGGAGTTTTTTTAGATTCAGAAGAGGCTCAAAAGGATCTTTCATTGCGTTCAGGACTCTGTGCAGTCAGTCTAGGGCTGGTTTCTAAGCAGGCACCTTGTCCCAGTGCCAGGCTGGGCATGCTCAACCACTACTGTCCAGGCTAAAATTGAGGCATTTGTCCAAATTTCCTTTAGTAAGTGATTAGTTCTGCTTAAGCATCTCCATAATTTACTGAGACAATACGCTGAGAAGTCCAACCAGTGTTAGGAGCAAAGGGATAAACTCTGTGGGCTTCATATGAGGTAACGGCTGAACTCCATCCAAAATTTTGGCTTTCAGCTGATACAAGTGGATTGTCAGGTGACTCTGTACACCCATGTCATTGCTTATGAAACCAGAGCCCTGATGTACAAATACCAGAAGACATCCAGGTTTTGTTCTATTTTAAACAAGAATTTGATACAAGATACCGTCTTGGAAGCTAGAAATTAAATTTAGCAGTAATCAAGAACAATTTATTAAACAAAACAGACGGGCCTAAAGTATTTTCCAAGTGGCATTTAGGGGGGAATTACTTAATCCAGCACTAAAACCTCAGAAAGGAGCATAGCAACTCTTTAACAGCTCACTACAATACAAGGAAAACTGTATCCCAGCAGGACTGGTTGGAAGTGCTGATGGAAACTTCTGAACTCAGAGACAACACAGGCAACAAAAAGGAAAAAATGGCATGCTTGGTTTTATTATTTTAAGGTGCAAAATGCAGCAAAGACCCTCTGAACACTCAGTCTGTGTGGCTGCTCTCCCCACACACCAATTTTTAAGCCCTGATGTTCCACACAGCAACTCAAGGTTCATTCTCAGAGCATGGCTTTCTCAACCCTCCAGAGCAGCAGCCAGCTGGCACAGCTGAAGGTCTCCATGGATCTCCAGCAGCAGGAGAGCCCATAGTGCACAACCTGTCCCAGCAAGAGTGTCTTTAGCAACAGCATAAGCACTTCACAAGATCAATAAGGTGCCCTCACAAGCCCTTTGCCAGCTGAGTAAATCCTGCATTTTAATCATAATTGTTCCCTTTGCTCTGCAGCAAAGCCCCTCACCTCAAACACGAGCCATCTCTATTTTTACCCTGTGGGAAAGTCACCGGCACATGGAAAGATTTTTGGCAACTTCTTCCAAAAGATACGCTCCCTTGGAGCTGCACCTTGTGTGACCCGCTGGCCAAAGCGCACACAACTCCCTGTGAATTCACCTTTATCACTTTACAAAGTGCGGTACCTTTGTGATCACCAAAAGGAAGCTGGAAGCAAGAGCACCTCTGTTCCATTAACTGTCACAGAGTGACTCCAGGCAAGTTGTTGAACTTGTCTTTGCTGTTGTCTTTGTCTCAGTTTCTCCATCTGTAAACATGATTTAGAAATCTTCTGATGAAAGGGACAACCATCCTGAAAAGTATTTCAACTCATCTGAGTTTATCTTAGAAAAACAGCCTATAATGCTGTAACTTTTTTATTTGAATTGGCATTTCTCTCCAATTTAACTCAAAAGTCAAGTGCTCCCCGAAGTGACTGCCAAGGTAAGCAGGTTACAACAGAGGTGCCCAAGGTTGCACACCTATTGCACTGAGGCTCTCTGGTGCCAGGCACCGTCCCAGAAGTTCCTTGCTCTGCTATTGTCCATTTACACACTTGTGGTTAGGTGCTCACCCAATTTCTTCTGTTCCTAAAATATACATAGCTACAGTTTCCTGCTTCAAAATTACCTTTTGTGCTGCCAAACCATGACAACTGGCGGGCTCTGGAAAAGGTAACCCTCTGTAAATTTGCTTTAAGGTTTTGCATCAGTTGTGCAAGTGCCAGCTGGCTGAACGTGCCCAGCAGCCTGGCCACGACAGCTCTGTCAAGTACAGACCAATGTCCCACTTCTGCCCCAACCTGAGGGGTTTGGTTCTGTGTGTTCCCAGAGGCTTCCCCCTGAAGTGGGAAGGGAACCACCAAAAAAAGGAGAGATTAAAATTCCTTAATCTGCCCAAGCCAAGAAAACAGTAAAACACAAGAACAAGGCTTAGCTGCTTGTGTAAATATCAGCTCCTGGTCAGTAAACCTTTCTGGAATCAAGCATTCCTTCAAAAGCCACAAAGCAAAGGTAGTGAGGGATTGCCCAGTAAAAACCGGAGTGGGATTCGCACTGTCCTGGGTGTTCCTGGAATGGGATGGCACAGGCAGAAAGAGCAGACCTCCTGGAATATTGCAAACGAACGAAGGACACGTGGGAGGTGAAGCAAGACTGACCAAGAAACTGTGATCTGTACATGAAAAGTGCCCAGAGCACAACAGGGAAAATCCAACAGGCACATCCCACTTGGTGGAACGCAGATCAGCAACAACCTAAAGATAAAGGGGCCTTTGGACAAGGAAATACCATGACCTCCAAAGCCCAACTCATGGCTCATTCACCAAGCATCAGGAGTGGGGCAGCCCTGAGACCAGCCCTGAGCTCAGGCAGCAGCAAGCACATTAAATCTTGGCTTATCACCACGTTGCAGGACTCCAATCTATACTACAACCATCGCAATTTTCTCTATCCAAACCAAAAAAATTCCGCTATGGAATTTTTGATCCTACCCACTGCCAATTTTTTGGCTACATTTAAAGCAGCAAATCCCATGCAAAGACAAAATAAGCAAACACTGTTCTTAGTCTCAACAAACAGGGTCCAAAAAAACCACACACGAGTGAAAACTTTAAACATCTCAGTGAAGACATTTCCATTTTCTGAAAGCCAGGACGACACAGACAGTACAGGCGAGGTGCTTAAGGAATTTAGGCACAAATATTTCACTAAAACCAAAGGAAAACGGAAGGGTTTGATACCGATAAACATACAAGAGGTCGTTTAGAAACAGAATGCTGGAGCGTGTCTTGGCACAACAAAAACATTTGAAGCCAAACACGAGTATAAAGCTGAAACTTTGGATTATCTCTGGAACTGACAGGGTAAAAAGACTGGAGAACTACTTATCCATACCTCATATGGCTGGCCAGGCCATCCTGAGCATTTGGAAGTCCGAGGTCCGAGAGGGAATCGGAGCAGACGGACACAGGGGACAACGACCTCTCCTTCTCCTCCAGCAGATCAAGTTTCACCAAGGAGCTGGTCTCATCTTCTGAGTTATCCTCTGACACGGAGCCAATAATGAAGCGGGAGTGAGCGTTCATGTCCAGGGCTTTATTGGCTGGGGAAGACTCCTCCATGGCTCCCACAAACTGGGCTCTCAACACTGGAAGGGGCAAAAGAAAGGAAAGAAACAGACCTGAGGTGAACACCTGCCCTTGGAGGACAAAGAGGAGGACAAAGCAAGGTTCACTGGTGGGAAATGCAACGTTAAAAGGTCAGAGCTGAACCCCGAGTCTGGGATCAAAAACAGTTCTGCTCCAAGCATTTACTTCTCTGTTTGCACAAGGACTCTGAGATCCACAAGCTGCAGAACCTCCCACCTTACACAAAGCTGCAGGAGTCACTTAAAGGAAAAAAAAAACACCAAAAAAAGCCCACACACCAGACCCAAAACCTATAGACAAAGGCAAGGAACTCTGAGTATCAAAAATCGTAGGATCAGAGAATTCCTGACTGGTTTGGGTTGGAAGGGACCTTAAACCTCATCTCATCCCACCCCATGCTATAGGCAGGGACACCTTCCTCTAGACCAAGTTGCTCCTGGAATTGGACAGTTCCAGGGATGGGTTTCAGCATTCCAGTACTCCAGCAGGGAATTAAAGCATTTTCTTCAAAATTAAAAAAATAATTGCAACTGAGAAAGAGCCATGAGAGATGTGGAAAACAAAGAGACACCCCACAGCACAAAGGTGGGGTGGGGAACAAACATTTGATACCCCCTGCTCTGCCTGACTTCGCTGCATTTGTATGACAACTACACCCAGCTGGAAACACAACATTAGGAAACGAGGAATGCACTAACCTCTTGCTATCCGTGCAATCTGAGCAGTTAGCCACTTCCAAAACGAACTGGAAAAGGAAAGAATTAGGAAGTAAACGTTAGGGTTACAATGAAGCATATTCCATGTGTGTTTTCCTGTTTATACCATCAAAACCATCCTGAAAAAACCACAGGCACACCACGGACTGGCTCGCTTGCTCCAGGTACAGATTAACCCAGGCGCTGAACCTGCAGTGCCCCAGTCCAGCTGTGGCATCTCCTGCTGGTCCATCCTTCTGGAATCTTCCGAGAGACCCGACTGTCCCACCGGCCAGATTCGCTTCTAAAAGGAACAACGGGTTGTGCCGGCACTATTTCCTCATATCAAACCTTTTCTGTCAACTTCTGCACCTGATTCCAGCTGAATCCCAAGGAGTAAATCCCAGTGAAAACCCCATCAGCCCCGCTAATCACAGCCACGTTATGCCAAGCACAAGGATGTAGCACAATCAGCTCGACAGGAACGCAACGGCTCTCGAGCGGCGCAAAAACCTGGCCCGTGGTGTCACACAAATGGGACATGATGGTGCCTTTAATGAGGGCCCAGACAAGCATTTATAGCCAGAGCAATCCCTAAACACCACGCTCCTGCTTTCCATCACTAACTGAGAATTAAAAACTCATCCAACTGGCTCATGCACTTTTGCCATGAATGTACTTGACTGAATTACTTAGATCAAATCCTGTG
The DNA here is from genome assembly GCA_013397725.1 of Rhagologus leucostigma. Lineage (NCBI taxonomy): Eukaryota > Metazoa > Chordata > Aves > Passeriformes > Rhagologus > Rhagologus leucostigma. The sequence continues at coordinate 261,077 of VZTD01004978.1, read as the reverse complement.
TTGACATCACTCCTCCCACAAACTCCAGTTGCCCTGGGGCCACGGGCACTTCATTTGACAGAGGCATCATTAACCATTTTATAACAGAAAAGCCACAAATATCTGTCCAACACGGACATTAAAAGCATTAAAAAACCCTTTTTTGAGGGTAGAGATGAGAAGAAGGGGAAGCATGACCAGAAAGTCTCCCTGTCCACCTGTGATGGGCGAACTAAACCACGCAGGGAGATTTCTTCACCTGAGGTGCTCAGATAGCACAAATCCAACTTTGTTTGTGCAAAGATGCAGACAGTATTTACGTGTATATTTGTCCTGGCATCAGATCACTCCTAAAGATTTTCATCCAGGCAGATTTACTGTTGGTACAATCGCCAGCGTCGAACAGGCTGGGATGCAGCCAAACCAACTTCAACCCTACTTCACTGAAGAAAAACCTTTTCTAATTTCAATAACTAATATATTAATAAGCAAATTTCAAGTGTGGGTTGGGTTTTTTTTTTGTTTTGGAAGCAGAGGAACAGGAAGCGGAGCATTTCACTGAAGTATTCCATGAGAAACCATCCACCTAAGGCCATGCACTGCCACGCTCACACAACTCAACTCCAACACCTTGTTTGTCCAATTCAGCTCCAAAAAAATCAGTTGTTATCCATGAAACCCCGCTCAGATCCATCTCCCAAGGCACTTCCAAGCCCTGGGAGCCCAGTCCCACAGCCAGGAGTTCCGCTGGGGTTGCGCAACCAGCGTTGGGCTGAGCGATAAGCTCGGCTTGTTCTCAGCACGCCGAGAGTCCTCGTTCATATTTAAATTAATTTTAGCATTGTCTGGGGCTAAATTACACAGGGACTTTCTCAGAGATCTCCTCACTGAAGCCTCTGGATTTCCGTGCTGTGAATGGAATGTGCAAGGCTGTGCACTGTACACTGGTATATGGTACATATAGAAATACGAAGGTAAATTTTATATATATATAACTATAGAGGTGAATTATATATAAATATAGAGGTGTATTACATACACAAAAATACATTTATATTATCTGTACAAGTATAGAGGTATATTTTATATATAAAAATACAGAGGTATGTTAAATATGTACAAATAAAGGGGTATAACATATATATACAAACAAAGGTGTATTTTATATTTATGCACCTCTGCATATTGTATTGGCTCTCTGAAATGCAGCTGCCACAGTTCCATTTTTACACAAGCACCTTGAATTCAGCTGAGCACCAAGATAAACTCGTGTGCCACTGCACACATACTGTTCGTCTTAATAATAATGCTGAACTAGACCCAAAAACCCAAAATTATCCGGATCCTCAGCTGTGCACAGCCCCTACACTCCCTTCTGCAGGTGCCAACAGCTTGTCAAACAGGTAACTTCTGCAGAGACTGAGAAAAACCTGGAGTTTGTGGAAGGATGAAGATTGAGAGCTCGATCCTGTGAAGATGTAAGGACAGGTGACAGCACTGAGCCTGCTCAGGTGCAGAAATACCTTGAGGCACAGCTGGATCTCCACAGACTGAGCCTTGCTGTGCTCCCTTCTCCCAGGAAATCAGCCCCAGCTCCCAGTTCTGCAGGTATCCAGGCATTTAACACCCAAACCGTGTCTGTGCTACGAGCAATGAAAACTCTGCAGCCCAAACTCAAAAAGTGCCGTGTCTGGTTTTGCCTGAGGTGAAACAAACCCCACGTCACTCCTCCACAGCTCTGCTGTACCATTAGTCACATCTTCGGCTTGACAGTGCAATGCACTTGTAAGAATACCAGACTTTAGAAGTTTTATAACACCTTCACTTTAAAATCGCTTTTAGTATTGTAAAATACGCCCAGGTATGAACCTTGGGCAATGACAGCTGGAAATTAAAGTTTCTTATTTTTCTCTAAACCACCCCATTTGGAAGACAAATCCACAACTGAAGAGAACATCAGTATTTCAGTGGGCTCTTTCAAAGAATCAGAGTAACACTTCTACAACACTGATACGGCATATAGAAAGGAAATCAATAAAACTAGTTGTATTCAAATGTCTCCTGATTAAAGCCCAGGGAGCTGTGGCATTGCTGACCAACATGAACCACTTTAAAGTGACGAAACGGATTCGTGCTCTCACAGCCCTACCTGGAGGAACACAGAAAACAACGGAGCAAAAAAGGTAGAACCAAATTAAAACAGAGTCGCTGTTCTTGAACATAAAACAACCAGCAGTGTGCTCACCTATACCAGGGCTGGGGGGGCCGTTCCAGGTGGGGAGAGGGTGAAGGGATGGTTCCTGCTCCAGAGGGTCCCCAGCTCCGGACACCCCTCCGTGGTTCCCCGGCCGCGCTGTTTTAACGCCCCCACGCAAGCGCTGAGCCCGGCTCGGTGCCGGCTCCACCTGAGCCTGCCTCCTGGTTAATCATTGGGCATTGCTTCATTCCCAGCCAAAACGGCCTCGGCACACACCACACACCCTGGGAGCTTCTGCAGGAAAGGCTCCTCACAAACTCCGCGCCCGCTGCGCGCTGCTGGGGGCGGCTTGGGCTCCACAGCACAAGGGAGATCCAAAGCTGTTGGAGAGCGTCCCAAGGAGGGACACGAGGACAGTGAAGGGTCTGGAGGGGCCTCTCGAGGAGCGGCTGAGGGGACTGGGTTTGCTCAGCTGGAGGAGACTGAGGGGACACTCACCGGGGGCTGCAGCTCCAATTTCTGCTCCCTGTGACAGGGACAGGACCCGAAGGAACGGCTGGAGCTGTGCCAGGGCGGGGTTAGGCTGGATATTAGGAGGAAAACAACTACCGAGAACTTTCCACCTGTGGATGTAGAATCACAGAATCATGGGATACCTGAGCTGGAAGGGACCCCCAGGACCATCCAGTCCAACCCCTGGCCCTGCACAGACACCCCAAAATCCCACCCTGGGCATGCCTGGGAGTGGTGTCCGAATGCTCCTGGAGCTCTGGCAGCCTCGGGGCCGTGCCCATTCCCTGGGGAGCCCGGGCAGTGCCCAGCACCCTCTGGGGGAAGAACTGTTTCCTATTATTCAGCCTAAACCTCTAAAGAGACCAAAACAAGAGCCTGTATTTACAGCTATCCCAGTTTGCTAAAACACTCTAGACAGTCTAAATCCCACCGTCTTTGAGAGAATTTGGCATCATTTAAACAGTTTGCTGAATATTTCCTGTCTGCTAAACTGGAACAGACTCCACTCACGCTTCGGATACTTTCTAACACAGTACTTCTTCTCATTTTAAGCTTTTTCAAGAATATTTAAGAGAAGGGAGAGGCAAAAGCAACAATTTGGTTTGCTCCGCCAATTTGCTTTTAAAACTTCACTGGTTTTGAGCATCCCAGGGCTGCTCTCAGCCCCTGGGCAGAACCAGATCCAAACTCTTCTCCATCCCCCAGGGATGGCAGAAGGATGAGACGGAGGAGGGATGCCCCGGGCTCCAGCCCCGCAGCTGCAGCCCCCGGGGGTGCTTGGTGCCGGACTCGCCGCCGCCCACGTGTTGTTCCAGGGTGCGGGGGGACCGGCGAGGCCACGCGAGCGACGGAATCGGCGACACCGGGGGCGGCGCCGCCCGCGCCGGCCCGGACGGAGCGCGTGGTACCGGGAGGGAGCCGGGCGGCGGCTCCTCCGGCGGGCAGG
>VZTD01004978.1:230177-252298 GCA_013397725.1 Rhagologus leucostigma | reverse complement strand
ATGGGAACAGGAACTGGGATGTGGGGAGCGGGGACTGGGATGTAGGGGACTGGGATATGGGGGACTGGGATATGGGGAGCGGGAATGGGAACGGGAACTGGGATGTGGGGAGCGGGGACTGGGATGTAGGGGACTGGGATATGGGGAGCGAGGATTGGGATGTGGGGAGTGGGGGTTGGGATATGGGGGACTGGGATATGGGGAGCAGGGATTGGGATATGGGGGACTGGGATGTGGGGAGTGCTTCTGGGAGGTGCAGAGCGCTTCCTTGCACAACAGCTGCTCATAACTCTCCGCTCAGCACGTCCATTCCCACTGAAACCCTCACTTTGGGATTGCATCCCCATCACTCCACATCTCCGTGTTGGATTTCTTCCCATACCCAGAGAACAGGCTCTGCTCCGTGTGGAATGGGGTCCGAAGGCTGCTGACAGCCCTCTTGCGTCCTGCTCAGGACATCCTGGGAGGATCACACCTGCGAGGGCTGCGGAAGAGGCGGCTGCAGGGAGAGAATTCCCTTTGGGATACGCTGGTTGGGACAAGGCTCACACTCCTGGTGTTTAGGCCAGACGAGTTTTACTCCAAGGAGCAAGACCAGCACCGGGGGGAGGGATGGAGCGCCTGGCCTCCTTCGGTAGTAAGTGCCATCCCACAGTTCAGCTCACACATCTGGGCATGAAAAACCTGGACGGCTGGGCCCAGTGGTCTTAAAAGGGCTTTTCCAACCCGATCAATTCTATGATTCCATGACATTTGGGAGGGGGTTGTCATTGTTTAAAGCCATTGGCAGCCATGGGAGAGGGAGACAGAAAGCCAGAAGGATTTGGTGCATGGAATCACTTATTTGTACAAATCCTTAAGAGCACAGGGACACAAATGATTCAGTGGGAGTTTTGTCTTATTTCTCTCTACTCATAATCGAGCTGGTTCAAATCCATTTTCTTGGAAAAAATCAGAATCACGGAATGCCAGACTGGTTTAGGTTGGAAGGAACGTTAAAGCCTGTCCAGTGCCACCCCCTGCCATGGCAGGGACACCTCCCACTGTCCCAGGCTGCTCCAAGCCCCGTCCAGCCTGGCCTTGGGCACTTCCAGGGATCCAGGGGCAGCCACAGCTTCTCTGGGCACCCTGTGCCAGGGCCTCCCCACCCTCACAGGGAAAGATTTCTTCCCAATATCCAGTCTAACCCTGCTTTCTTTGAGTTTGGAGCCATTATAACCTGAGAGTCTATTTTGTTGCACAGTTGAGTTCACTGAAAATAGAATCATGGAGCATCCTGAGCTGGACCCACAAGCACCATCAACTGCTGGGGCTGGCCACAGGCGAACTTGGGGGCTGCCAAAGTGCTGTGCTTGTGGCACAGGAGGTTTCCTTCTGTTTTCCCAGATGACCCCTTCGATAAGCCCCCGTGCCGAGGCTGCTCCTCGTACCTGACGGAGCCCTACGTGAAGTGTGCTGAGTGTGGGCCCCCTCCCTTCCTGCTGTGCCTGCAGGTGAGTGCCAGCAGCAGGGCAGAGCCTTTCCTTGCTCTGAGAAAGCCATCCGAGGCCTGCCTGGTGCCAGGCTGTCCGGGCACACGTTAATAACCGCTCTCTCCAGCACTCCTGTCTGCTCAGGGACAGGGAAGCGACAAAGGGGGTTTGGAGGGTGAAGGAGTGAGGCATGGGCAGGGGAAGGAGGTCTTTGTGCAGCAGCCAAACCACCTCACTCACCTCACTCAGCCTGGGGTGACCCAACGTGCTGCTGCATGTCTGGGGGAGCATCATTTCTGTCATCTTTTGTGGCATGGAAAAGAAAATCCCATCCAGAAGCACCCCCCACGCATTTTTTTCCCTTCCCGAATAGAAAAGGGCAAGCTGCAATATTGACAATAATTGTTTGTGACCAGATGCAGTTCTTTAAAAATTATGTGTGTGAGCTGGTAACCACAGAAAGTACTGCTGGTGTAATTATTAAATGAATACGTTTGTGTTACTGTGATTAAAAATTGGCAGTAACCTCTAAAAGTGAGAGTACAAAATACACAAACCCCTATTTTGCATATTGGGTGTATTTTTGCTCTCTTAGCTGTATTTTAAAAGTCAGAAGTTTGGCTGTTAAAAGCAGCTGCAAACCTGGTGCTTTTTAATCAGAGAACCAAGATTCAAGGGACACTTTGTACTCAATACCCATTAAATGCTCTGTGTTCTCTTCCTGGAAGGATCAGCTTTAAACTATAACACCAAACTTTTTTCTCTGTAATACTTAACAAAAAACTTTTGGATTCACGGGAGTTGTGTCTTGGAGCAAAGGACAGACCAGAGACAAGGGTTTAACACAATTTTATGGGTTTGCTCAAATTAAATCAGAAAAATGGAATATATCAGGTGGAAAGTTTTGGATACCCTGTGGTCAGAGAATAAAAGTTTAAAAAGGGGCTGGTGAAAATCTTTCCAGGGCAGAAGTAACACGGTTCTGTACTTTTGTTCTGCAGTGTTTCACCCGAGGATTTGAATACAAGAAACATCAAAGTGATCACACGTATGAGATAATGGTAAATATTCCTTTTGGATAACACCTACTCAGTCCTGGGCTCTCTCAGCTTCCCAGGAGTGAGACCCTTGCCTACTCATATTACACTGAAAGGTTAAGTGATGCAATTCTTTGATTCGGAGGTTTAAAACTACTAAAAAAAGAAAAATATCCACCTGGAACAGAATGGAGTAGTGGAGTCATTTAAAGCTGCATCTTTTTACTGTGCCTGGATAGCACAGTGTACCTCTCTAGACTTACAGTCCTTTAGCCATGTAAATCAACTTCTATTTCTTTAGGCTTGTTTTTTCTTCCTCGAAATAAATAATTCTTAAAAGTCTCCAGTAATTTTTTCTGTGTTTCCTGGTTCTAACATTGCGGAGTTAGAGCTGGGAGACACAACATGTACCAGTATTTGCTGTGGATGATGGCCCAATGCCCTAAGGAACCCAATAATTATTCAATCAGGTTTTGTAAAAGTTTAAAAGTACCAGAATTATCTCCTTTGTGGCCCTGTGGTTCAGAACTTCTTTGCTCTTCCTGAGGTGGGTTGGAACAGAGGATCACAGTTTGTTCTGCTTTTTTTCTTCTCCAGACATCCGACTTCCCTGTCCTGGATCCCAACTGGACAGCTCAGGAGGAAATGTCTCTCCTGGAAGCTGTGATGGACTGTGGATTTGGGAACTGGTGAGGATTCAGTGGTTCGGCCAATTTCAGTCAATGATGGGCAGTTTTTCCTTTCTTTTCCCCAGATGTCACTGTTGAATTCATCAGTGTGCGTTGTTCAGCGACTTATTGTGAGTGAGACACTAACTTAGCAGCTAAAGTGGAAGGCTGGAGTGTCAGATCCTGTGTTCATGAGTTATCTGTCTTCTCCTTTATTAAAAACAGTTGTGTTAAGAGTACAGAACCCCAGAACTCACAGAAGCAGAACTGAGAGCTCTTAGGTGCACATAGCTGTCAGAAGTAAAACTGAAAACTGGTTACAGAGTTTACCATTACCTGGAGTCAGTAAAATGTGTGAAAAGCTGTCAAATAACAGCAGTAAATTTCAAGCCTGTTAAAGATGTGGTACATTGCATCAGCCAGAGGGTTTCCCATGTGAAAACAGTGAATTGCATTGTTCATGGGCACCCAAAAAGAGCTCCCTGGCGCTGTATCAAACGTGTGCATGTTGATGCTGAGAGTGTGAGTTCAGGCACCATCACAGGCCAGTTCTCTGCACACAACACAACCAATCTGTCCAAAATTATCTTTTCCCACTGGAGAAATGAAAAAAACCCCAACATTTCTGTGTTGTTCACATGAAGCGTCCCCCATCTCCCCGCTCCAGGCAGGACGTGGCCAACCAGATGTGCACCAAATCCAAGGAGGAGTGTGAGAAGCACTACATGAAACACTTCATCAACAACCCCCTGTTCGCATCCACCCTGCTGAACCTGAAGCAGGCAGAGGAGGCTCAGCACAGCGAGACTGCCATTCCCTTCCACTGTGAGTATCCCTGCCCTGCACTCACGGGGAGCTTCCCTGCAAGGTCCCTGCTCTGCCAAGGCTGGGATCAGCAGCTCTGGGAAGGACAGGCACCACAGATGCTGTTCGCTTTCATTCCCAAAGGGATAACCTGTTCTGATACCTTGGCTTGGAGAACGTCAGGAGCAGGGTTCTCCTCACACTGGGTTAATTCCTGGGTGTGTCACATAGACAAGGCTGCCAGTTCCATGGGGAAGGACAGGGAGCAGCATGGTCTGACACAAACATCAGGGTCTCAAAAGCAGAAGTTCCTGCAGAGCCAGAGGACGCAGAAATCACCCCAGCAGGAACCTGGATGTTTGTACCCATTTGGTTACAATCCACCCCAAAGCTCCTTCACGTGTGTCCCTCAGGGTAGATGCCAGTGTGGTTCTCACCCTGCCCAGCCCCTGCACAGCAAAGGGAACTGAGAAGGGATTTCTGCCTTTAAACATTTCCTCTGCTCATGTGCACCTTACTCTGTACACACTATGTCCCAGGCCTAACTGCTGATTTAATTTGTCATAAAATCACTCCTTTCAACTATGCTGATTTCACACCTCTCTCTTGAAAACTGCCTGTTAAAAAGTCTGAGCTAAATTGCAGCAAGTTAACAAATTCTCAGTTTTCCTTGCATTTCACATCTTTAGCATTCCCCCAGTCTGGCAGCTGTTCATTCCAGAGCTCCCCAGCCTCTCTGGGTGAGGCAGTTGCTGGGTGTCTGGAGCTTTACATTTCCCAGTAAAGTGGTTAGAGCTAAACAGCAGGAACTGGGCAATTTTGGTTCTGTCCCTGGCTGTTATTGATTTTTTTATGTGCCCTGGGCCAAGACAAACTCTCTGTGCCTCAGCCTGCATTTTATCTGTGCCGTGGGACACACAGCACTCAGCTCCTGCACAAGTGCATTGTGAGCCTTTTATTGTCTGTAAAACACCGAGCTCCTCAGCTGGGAAGTGCTGTAAAAACTGGGAGTTCTCTGGCTTTAATTGCAGCTCTGTCAATGGCCCCCAGAAGAAGGCAGATTTAACACTCCTGTTGCTATTAACTAAAAGAACCTGCACGCTGAGCCCCAGGGAGCTGCAGAGGTTTAGAGGGGGATGCTGAGCTCCAAAATGTAAAGTTTACATTTTATTACCTGTTTATTACCTTGAATTTGTGTTTGACTCTTGAGAATACTACGAAGATCTCAGATTGCTGCATTTTTCTCTGGATGAACTCTGTCTTTTCTGCCTATAACACTGAATAAAAGCCCAATCAGGGTATTTTTCTTCACCTAATTATTCCCACTTTTCCTGCAAAATAAACACTTATTTACAGATCCTTAAAAAGAGATCCCAAGCCCTACTCAACAACTGAAAACCTTTGTTTTTTTCAGCTGCTGATGATCCCCCACGGCCCACCTTTGATTCCTTGCTCTCCAGGGACATGGCTGGGTACATGCCAGCCAGAGCTGACTTTGTTGAGGTAAGAATGACTCTCCTCCCATTATTTTAAATTTGCTGCTGGGTGCAAGCTCAGCACACGCACCGTTTGCCCCTGCCTGTCTTTGCTCTTCATTTAAAAACATCACAGGAGGGCACAGGACCGAGGGATGCTCTTAGTCCTGTGGTTTAATTTAAGATTATCCTGCGAGGAGCAGGGAGTTGGACTCTGATCCTTATGGGTCCCTTCCAAGTTGAGATATTCCGTGATTAAACCTCCAGATTAATTAAAGGTTTGATGACAGAGGTGGCGCTGGTGGCCTGCAGAGCCGGGAGAGGCAGCAGAGAGGCTGCAGGACGTGCTGCTGCCACCAGATGTCCAGCCAGGGGTGGCCCTGCTGAGCTGGATGCTCAGCTCCAGCACTGTCACCTGCCTGAGGGAAGCACACACGGGTCTGCTCCAGACATCTCTTGGAAGACCTGCGTTGCCCCAGTTCCTGCTCCTGTCCACGGAGGAATGAGTTCAGCCATGCAGGGGCTTGTTTTTGTACCTCTGAGCAGAATCGGCACAGGGGCCACCCCCAGAATCACACCCTGTGCCTGGACAAGGCTCTCAGGCACATGGAGGGGACTCTTGGGGGTGTCCTGAGCTGGGCCGGGGGTTGGACTTGGTGATCCTTGTGGGTCCCTTCCAACTCAGGACATTCTGTGACTCCGGTTTCCATCACAGTCAGGGAGTCATCACCTGATTAATTCCCGCTGTCCTGTCACAACACCCTGCTGCAGTTGCAGCCGTGGGGGTGCATTGACACATTCCCCAGGTAAAGCTCCCCTGTGGGGTTTGTTGCTCAAGGATGGAACCCTGTACCCTGTGTATGAATAAATACCTCTGCTCCCAGTCCTTCTGCATGTTCTGAAACCTGAGGCCAGTATTTTAGTGCTAGTTAGTGACAATGTATTAATCACCTCTGAACAGGAGTTTGACAACTATGCTGAGTGGGATTTGAGAGATATTGATTTTGTAGAAGATGATTCAGACATTTTGCACGGTAAGTGCCATATTTTTGTACCCAGGCTGAAAACTGTTTCAGATGCCTGTGCAGCTTTTCATTGGGTCTCTTTCTCCACACGCTTCAAAAGTGAACGTACACTTCTAATGTATGGGGCTTAATGCTTGGGGTTTTAATGTATTAAATGTATCAGGGTAGGTATTAACGCAGGCAGCAAGGAGGTGTGTAGTTTAAGACTATGTGAGACACATTAAAGGTGTTGGACTCTCGGAGCTGTGTGATTTTTCATGTGTTCAACATGCCCTGAGTTAGAGTAGCATCAGCTGTGTGTGACAACTTCCTTTTCAATGTGAAGAAGATGATTGTATGAGCCCAGTTCCTGCTCTGAGTTTCTGTGACCGTGGCTGCCTTAATAATATGAAGTAACAGGAATTACTAAAGTGACATTCTAATCCATAGAGAGGAAAAGATCCTGCTTTTCCTCACGTTTGTAAGTACACACAGGGTTTAAAAGTCCTGTGTTTATGCCTCAGAATTCTGCCGTCTGTGTCAGGCAGTTCTGAGCTAAAGCCTTTGCATGCCTTGGAGACAGACAAATCCTGTTACGTACAGACAGTCTTGGCAGAGTTAAAAAAACCAGTTTGAAGTTGAGCAGTGTACGCAGGAGCTCTAGGAATGCAAACTCCCCTGGCTCGGGAAGGTTATGAGAGTCGTATGTCAGTCTCTCCCCTTTCAGCATGTATTGAGAGGGGAACTGGCTTGAGGCCACGGCAGGGATTCCTCGTGCCAGCTCTCTGCTGTTTCATCCTATTCTGGGTCCTGGTGAACTGAAGAAGCGAAATAATCTCCTGTTTGTGCGCATTAATTGATAGATTCACGTTCAGTCCTTTGGGTTTTGCAGCACTCCCCTCACACCTGCCTTCCTCCCAGGCACAGTTCAGCCATGCGAGGTCTCTCCTGCCAGGGGCCCATCCTCCAGGAGCTCTGCTAACTCCTGCTGGAGCTGGCTCTGCTTGTACTCCTGCACATCCTGCAGCAGGGACTTCCACAATCGAATTAGGAGTTCACAATTTAATTATGTGTTGTGTGAAAAAATACTTCCCCCCGTCTGTCCAATCTTTTGCCTGATAATTTCAATGGATGTTCCCTAGCCCATCCTTCAGTTGTCTTCAGCGTTTGGGAAGGGATGTCGGGCATTTGCTCTGTGCAAACCGTTTGGCAGAGGTTGTGGAGCGTGACCAGCTGCGTTTTGGATCTCTTAGCCCGGGAACTCTGGCATCTGCCTTCCCACAGCTGTCCCGGATCTGCCCACGTGAGAGAGAAAGCCTCGCAAAAATGAAGTCCCAGGGTCCAGCCAGCTGTTTCCGTTTCACAGGAGGGATCTTGGGGGGAGAAAGAATTCTTGGCTAAAAAATTTGGATTGAGATCTTTCCCTTCTGCGATTTAATACAAGAAAAGGAAGGAGCCACATCCTCCCTGTCCTGCAGTTTTGAAGGGCTCAGCTGCCGGCTTTGCTTGAGAGAATTTTGAAACCCAATTGTAGGAGCCCGTGGTGCAGAAAATGGCCCAACATGTGGCTCCGAGAGCAGGGGTGGTTTAAGGAGCCTTTGCACTTTGTAGCTGATGGGCAGAGAGGGTTGTGAGGCAACCTGGGTGTAAAGGTGAAGCTGTAACACAGGGGGTTTAACACATTTTATAGCCCAGAGAAACCCAAACGGGGCCTCACAGCAGAGATTAAGGCTCAGGTTGGGAAAAAAAAATCCCCGTTTGTTTTCCTGCCGCACATCAAACCTCACCGGGTTCAAGATTAATTTTTGAAAACTACTTTCATATTGCATTTTCTGCAAGTCACTCAGGCTGGGCCAGGGAACATCCCAGCCAGTACAGTTTCTGTGGTCTCTCTTTCTTCCTCTTGGTGCACCAGTCACAGATCAGTGCTGCAGTGTCGAGGCTGCACATCCCACAGGAATATTTGTGCTTCCATTGGAGTGGAATTCCCTCTTGTTCCCTTTCTCCCACATTGCTTTCCGTAATATTTTGGAAAAATTATTTTTTAAGAAGTTCTAGATCTGAGCTGCTTGACCTCTGTTTTCTGATTTATTATATCTTTTATATGATATATATATATATATTTATAGATTTATCTCACATATTTTCCCTGTTAGATTTCCCTGTGCCACTCTAAACAAGTTCTTGGTGTTCCCACAAGAAAATGCTGTTTAATACAAGGTGGGAAGGCTCCCAGGCAGCTTTTATGAGGAACGCAGAACCTGTACCTGCTGCCTCACCAGCTCCTCCCACCCCACAGGAGGTCACAGACATCACTCAGTCACTTCTTGGTATCAGCGAGATGGCAAAAATTGTACGAAATCTCTCATGTTTCAATTAAATTCTGGAATTGTTCTCTTTTGTTCAGTGCTGGCAGTACAGTAAGGGCATGCAAATACATATTGCAGTTACACAAAAACATAATGGACAGATCAAAAGCACCAACCAGTTACAACCCTAATTCAGCCCACAGTGCTTGAATATTTCATGAACTACAAGTTTTCATCAGGCTGAATTAGAACGTTGGTAATTTATCTTTTTCCCAGCTTTTTTTTCCCCTCTTCTCATGTAAATGGTTTTCACTTGTAACACTGCAAAGTAATTGCTGAAACCACAGATTTAGAAGTAAGTGGAAATAGGCTGCAACTGGCAGGGAAATTTGATTTTAAGCTGCAAGGCAGTCAGTGTCCTTCTCGACAGAACATGGTGTTTATTCTCCTGTGGAAGTTCCTGCCATGCTCCAAAGGCAGATAACTGTTTGCCATGGGTCCTGCTGTCCTCCGGGGCGGGTGGATTTGGACTGCGGCCCTCCAGTTTGTCCCAAGCCCAGCACACACTGGTCACACAGGCTGTTTACTGGGATTAGTTTGCATTCTTCCCATTATCTGGGCCTCGCCTGCCAATGCAGGTTCGCTCCCATGAAACAAAGCTCTCACTCATTAGCGTTCAGCAAAGTTTTCTGCAGGCCAAACGAGGCTGAAGAGGAATGAAAAGCAAAGAAATTGTTTTGGACACACTCTGGAGAAACCAAAATATTTGGAGCTTTTTTTTGGAATGGAGGAAGGAGCCTTGAATGGCTGCCTATCAGCGGGTCCTTCAGAGCTGCACTGAGCATGGCAAGGAGCCTTATCAGTGCCCAGAGTGGGCACCCTGAGCACGGTGTCAGCTTGGATTATCTCACGTTACCAGGACAAACAACTGCCTCCCCGCTGGAATCCATGGGGAGAAGCACAGCAAATCATTGTCATTCCCCCAGCATCTCCTCTCTCATTTCCATGCAGTGTGTAACAGTGTAGTAGTCGGAGTTATTCATGCATTCCAGATTTGGTAATCGCCTGGTCCTGTGTGAATATGTCTTTTAAAAACAAAAGCCCCTCCAAAAGGCCATGTGGCAGCAAATACTAATTTCACTGGAAGCAGAAGCTCCATTTTTTCCCTTCATTTGTTCCTTCCTCTCCCCAGCTGATCATCATTTCTTTAGAATACTGTGCACTCAGGTGAAAGCATCAAAACTCAATGGTTAGAGGTGCATAATTACTTGTGATATTTATAGAGGTTCTCCAGTGCAGTTTCTGCATGTACTTATTAAGTTCTGCCCACACAAACCCCAGAAAATAACAAGTTGGCTGAGCTTGCAGAGGGTTTCAAAACTACAAAAATATTTTCCATAAATTGGCACCAATTCCAACCCTTCCTAATGGATTTCATTCATGTTGAACTTGCTGCATTCCCAATTTCTCATCCCCACATTTTAGCACGAAGGAGAATTTGCTATCTCTGCTTGTTCTTGAATTAGGAAACTTAAATACCTCGCTATGAAAATACACGATGATGCTGGAAAATGCAAGAAATTTGGAAAAATAAGTAGGAATATTGCAGCACCTCTCCTATCTCATACAGAACCCTTTACTCTTAGATTAACATCAAATCAGTTTGGGACAAACTGAAGGGTTTTTTGCTCGGCATCAAGCTCCCTAGCAAATCCCCACAGCCTTTGGGTTCAGCTGTCCCTGCTTATATGAAATTTGATTACCCAGAGGGATGCAGGGATGAATTTTCCAGAGTCCAGGGGCTTCCTGCTGTTTACACCTACATGCATATTTAAAATAGACACATAACCACACTTCTTAATTGCATTATTAATTATTAATCTGAGAGTGCAATCAATAAACTGCCACTATCAGTTTTGCTACTTTTTTGTAACTACGGAGAGAAATGGATCCCGGATTCTGTCCCCCGTGGGCCACCCCAGTTCCCCTTTTTCCAAGAGCCTCCAAACCACTGCCAAGCCTCGAGCCTCTTCCTTCCGAGAGCACATGGAAATGATTAACGTAAAGTTAAAAAAAACCACTAAATCAGCCACCTCTACACTCACTTAATGACCTAGAATTTGTGTGTTACCTAACAGAGCGAGGGAAGGGAAGGCGATAGGTGTCTCTTTATCTTGTCTTTCAAGAACTTACCCCAAAAAAATGTTCATTAAGCTAATGGCTGCGGGAGAAAGGAGCTGCAAGCTCTGTGAGTGGCTCAGCCAGGCTGCAGACAGGTTTGATTTTGGGAAGGATGTGATTTCTAATGAGCATGGCTTTTTCCTGGGCTTCTTCACACTGTCCTGAACTATTCTTTGTTCTCCTGGCAGACAGATAAGTTTGGAAGTTAACAAGCTGGAATCTTCCAGATGTTTTTAAGAACTGTAGCAAAGGCTACTTTGAATCCTCACAGTTCAGAACTGTGTCTGGTTTTTGGAGTTCCTTGTTCTGTGCAAAGAAGCCTTTGCCCAAAGATGATACCTCAGATCCTTAAATCCTTTTCTCAGGAGAAGGAATACTTGGCAATTGCATGTATGAGGGAACAAATAAGCGCTGATAGCAAAACAGTCCAAGAAGGAAGAGGAAAGGAGTTCTCAGGATCTGCCCGGGTTCGTGTTTACATGAGTGTATTTACAGTCATGAATTTGGCACGAGTAAGCAAAAGAAACCTTCCCCAGGTAGCAAGCGCTGCAGGTTTGCCTCTAATGAGTTGGTGCCCCTGTAAAATTGCCTCAGGATTTTTAAAATAGCAAAGCAGTGACCATTTCAGCCTTAAAAGCTTGAAATTCAGCCTCCTGCAGTGATTGCTTATGAATTCTTTAATCTTTTTGTTTTGCAGCTCTGAAGATTGCGGTTGTAGATATCTACCATTCCAGGTTAAAGGAAAGACAGAGACGGAAAAAGTGAGTTTTGAAGCAATAACTGTGTTCTTTCCTTCCCTGTGCAGTGCTGATGGATTACACATCATTAATTTCCTGCTTCAGGGAAAAAAAGTCCTGCCAGACTGTGACTGATTGCTGGACCCCCACTTTTTCCCCAGAAATATTTGCATCATTATTTTTAATTCCTAGTGGTCCCTAAGTTAGTTTTCCACACTGAGGATAACTCTGTTGCTGACGTGAGGTTGAATAATTTATTCAGTTCATCTGACAGCATTCTAGAATGGCTCAATCTATTAATTAAATTAAGTTTTATTATAACTTCGAAATACTTTGTTCAATATTTAAAATTATATCTTGCTGGATTACTCCCTGCTGGAAGAATTAGTGATGTGAAGTGAGGCTGCTCCAGTCCTTCTCATAAAACTCCACAGTTCTGCTGAATGAAAGGAAGGATTGACCTGGTTCTCTATAATTCATAAATAAAATGTATTTATGTGGTGTAATTTCCATGATGATCAATCTTGTCATACTAAAGGAAAGTGCCACAGGGCTCTTCATAACTCTCGTGGTTACATCAGTGTCAGGTTTTGTGAAGTTTCTACAGCAGGATGGGACAAAAATCTGGAAAATGACCCAGAAATGCTGATGTCACTCTCAGAAAGGTGACTCTGCACGGGACAGGACGGTTTTGTACACAGCAAAGGAAATGTGGTGGATTTTATAGAGCAAAACTGACCTGACCTCGACAGCCCAGCTCTGTGGTATCTTATTTGCCAAAGTGGAGTCACCACAGAGCAATGAGCACGTGGGCGCTGCTCAAACTGGTGACAAAGGTGTTTGTCAGGCACCTGCTTTTCCCTCTGCTCCCTCCCCTGGTCCCGTCAGGAGCAGTTCAAACCTAGAGTTACGTCCATCATCTCTTTAAAATCCAAGCTGCCGTGGAAAAATGCCTTTTTCCTGTTCCTAGTGGTGGCATTTACAGCCCAGCTCTACCCTGTGCTTAGTAGAGGGTTGTTTGTCTCCCTCTGAAGCTGGAAATCATGTTCATGAGACATTCATTACCTCTGATTTTGGAAGGACAAGTTATAAGATGCTGTAGATGTGAAATCTGTGCCTAAAGAAGCAATTTCCAACCTTTAAAGTGATTGCAGCTCCCTTTGTGCTCAGGGCTAATGCACACCACTGTCCAAAATTTACCCTGATTAAAGACTCACCGCATCATGTTTCCATTCCAGCCAGCCCAGGGCTTATGGAAATTTCATTCATGTTTAGTTTTAGACCCCTCTGATGGTCTAAATCAAAGTTTCTTCTGAAGCTTTTGTGTTTATGAGGCAATGCAGGAGTAATGGCCTTTATTAATATAATTTTCTTTCATTTCCAGAATTATAAGAGATCACGGCCTGATCAACCTCAGAAAATTTCAGAGTGAGTATCAGGTGTAACTGCTTCACTTCAAAGTGGCAAAACTTCACACATTCACCATTTCCAGGTCACCAGTGTGGTTTGTTCATACTGGAACACATTCAGACGTTCCAAATTCCAGCCCCAGATTTCCTGCCCCAACTGTTTCCAGCCGTCTGGTTCTAACTACTCCCAGCTCAGTGTTTTAGTTATTGCCTCAAAATTGTCCTTCAGAAGCATTTTGGGCTCTGCTAGGCAGGGGAAAGGGGGAAGGTGCAATCCAGGCCTTTTAAGTGCACCTCACTCTCGTGAGAAATGACCAAACAACATTTAAATATCACCCTTTGTGCTGTAAGGATTTTAAGGGCTGTAACTTTGGTTGCTTGTCACTCAGCAGTTTGTAGCTGCGACACCAAAACGGCCGAGAATGACCAAATGTGGATTTTTAGGCCGTCCCGAGGCTGGTGCTCACGTCAGCCCCCACAGAGGCGCTTTGCCCTGGCAGCAGGAGGGGTCACGTGTGGCACTCTTCCCCCCTGTAGTTCTGGAAAGGCGCTACCCCAAGGAGGTGCAGGACCTGTACGAGACCATGAGAAGGTTTGCCCGGATCCTGGGGCCCGTGGAGCACGACAAGTTCATCGAGAGCCACGCGCGTGAGTCCGGCAGGGCTCTGCATCGCACGGGGACGGGGTTGCATCATTTCCCTAAATAGATCACCCTCCTGGAGGGCAGGAGGTGGTTTTTCTCCTCCTCCCCCATCTAACTACCTCAGGAAAACAAATACATTTGTGGTTTGATACACTGAATGAGCAGCGAGTGGGTTTTTTCCACTAAACTGTGTCCGAGCTCTTTGTTTGAGCTCGCAGTTGACTGAACATTCTGGTCACGTGTTAGAGGTAATATTTTTTTATCTAAAGACCACTGTTTTATTTACTGGGACTCTGTATCAGGGGAAGAATAAAATCCCTATATTATGTCTGTGTGGAGAGACTGGGAGCTGGCAGCAAACTGAATTCTTTGAAAGACACACTTTAAACTATTATATGTCACATAATTATACATAGTGCAGTGGTCATTATGTCCTTACCTTAGGGGAGAGGCATTGTTCCGTCCCTGAATCATCCCACAACCTGTGTTTAGGCAGATTCCAGTCCGAGTCACCACATCCTGCTTCATTCTGTGACCTAAACTGGGAGAACTGTTGCTCATTAGAGAGAACAAAGCATTTACACAGTTGTGCCCGTGTTTTCAGGACACCGTGTGTGAAATACCAAAAGCGTGATCCTGCAAAAGCATGAGTCCCACATGGGAGTGCTGCTCCTGGAACCTGGTTTTGTTGTTGTAGTGGCAGCAGGTCCTCAGGTGAACCTGACAGTCAGGTACAAGGCACTACACAGATCTCCTGAGCAGCAGCAGGAAACAAATTCACAAGGAAACTTGCTCCCTGTAAAACTGAGCAGTGCTGGAAGGCAGATGATGAAAGCAACAGACAGGAAATATCTCTGAGCAAAAGAAACATTTAATAATTTCGTCTTACTGGCTGCAGGAAAAGAATTGTCTGCAAGGAAAAATTTTGGAAGGTCAGTTAGGAAAACCGTAGTTCCAAGAGAGTATTAGATGTCTAAGGAGCCTGGCTGGAGTAGTTCCTCAAACCTATTGAAATGCCTTCCAGAAATCCCACATTATTGTTATTTGCCTTGTCTAGGGTATGGCAAAGGCACTGTCAAAGCATGAAGAGAAAATGCGTTTTCTGAGCACACAAATGCTGGAAACCAGCTGAAATCTGTGACCAAGGAGCACTGGGACACAGAGAGTTTGAGATCCTGTGGAGGGAGGTTAACCCTGGCTGTGGTTTGTGTGTTCAGAGCTGACCTGTGCAGCCAAATAACAAAGAGCCACATTCCCAGTCCACCCCACTGACCCACTTTTGCTTTTTGGTTTTCCCTCCTGCCAACTGATGGGGCCCAACAGTGGAATTCGAGCTGCGCAGGGAAATAAAGAGACTCCAGGAATACAGAGCAGCAGGAATCACCAATTTCTGCAGTAAGTACCTGATGCATTATTCAGCCCATTCTCATCCATCAAGGAAGGGAAGGACGATTTTACAACATTCAGGGTGTGTTGAATAAAAAGACGCTTAGTTCTGAGAGGCGTTTGCCTGGTCTGGAACTGAGCAAGGCTTCAGCAGTGATGCACAGTCCAGCTGGGCTGGTTTAGAGCTGATTTGAGCCATCAGCTTGGAGATCTGCTCTGGGCACCACTTTGCAGAAGCTCCATTAAAAGATATTTATGTCACGGCACAGTGATCTCAAGGCTTCATCTCGGGACACTTTCCCTGGCTGTTGACACTTGTGATATCTGGATAGAGGCCTAAGACCTTCACATCAATGAAATGGCCTGTTTTATCCTGGAATTAGATCATGGAAGCCTTTTTTGTTCGTTTGTGGCCTGAAATTAACAGGGAGAAGGGTGCAGGGTGGAATCTAATCCCTTCTGGTGCCAAGTAGTTTTCACGAGGGACAACAGCAGAGGTTGGGCCAGAGGTAGAGAACTTCCCAATATTTCCTTGAAGCAGGGAAAAGCCAGTCTGGACTTTCTGGGTGAGGCAGGTGGTGAGGGCAGGGTGTGTGTGTGCCACAGGTGCCCGGACCTACGACCACCTGAAGAAGAGCCGGGACGAGGAGCGGCTGAAGCGCACGATGCTCTCGGAGGTGCTGCAGTACATCCAGGACAGCAGCGCCTGCCAGCAGTGGCTCAGCCGCCAGGCAGACATGTAAGCACTGCCACGGGGTGTCCAGGGAACCTGCTCCATCCCTGGGAGCTTGGATGGGGTTTGGAGCAACCTGTTCCAGTGGGAGGTGTCCCTGCCTGTGGGACACGATGAGCTTTAAGGTCCCTTGCAACCCAAACCTTCCTGGGATTCTGTGGTTTGGTTTGCATCAAACACATTTTCCTGCCTGATAGTAACAAATTCATTCCCAGTTTATTAAAGTAGGAACAGCCTGCAAAATTCAGAAGGGCAGAAAATGGTGCTTGTTGAGTGCAGGCAAAGGAGGGACTCAAACCCCTCAGTTATGTATTTCAGGAACTGAACTGCTGTTCATAAAATCACGGAGGGAAATGAGCTCTTTGTGGATATTAATGAGGGCACAGCTGACGCCTGAAATATTTCAGATTATTTTAGATGTAGCAGCATTATTAATGTGTCATCACCCTGCATGAGCTCTTGGATTTAAGGAGCAACGTAAAGGAAATGCATCCTGTGTGCAGGACATGGCTTGGAATTTCCCCACTCAGTCTCCACTGCATTTTCAATTGGGTCTCCCTCCACATTTCTTTGTTGGGTTTTTTAACAGGTTTCAGACATATTCTTCAATGTGGGAACACTAAATATTTATAAATCCTGTTGACTCCTAGTCAGGGCTTGGGTTATGCAAGTTGAATTGTATAATTATTACAAGTTGTGGAAGAAGCACTTTCAGGGCCAACGCATGCAGTTATTCTTAAAAAACATGAAGGCAATTTGAAAATTTCCTTTCTTTTCAGTGATTCTGGCCTGACTCCCACGGTACCAGTTCCTTCAACTACAGGTAAGTGTTAGATGATGTCTGCTAAAAAGCCAGTAATGTCTTTCTGACAGCCTTTTTCTGACCTTTTTTCCTGACTGCCAAAGTGTCAGTCCTCAAGCCTCATGGTTAAGCACTGCTTAAGTCAACACTACATCAATCTGCAAGTCATTCCACTCGCATATCCTGCAGGATTTTTGCTGAATTTATAAATTTTTTCTGACTAGAGGTCAAAACCCATCCTAAAGCTACATTAGCAAGGCAGGAAACAAAAGAATTTTCACATTCTGTAAGCACAAATGAGGGTTTTTTCCACCAAGAGGACCCCATCTTCCTTCAGTGCCCAGTAAGGACAGATTCCGGGGTCAGTCAAGGTCCTCATGAACAAGACTTAAATAAATTCCCATCCCATTTGTTGAGGTCATGGGGTGACTGAGACTGGGATAAAGTTTTACTACAAGGTTGTTAAATCTTGCCAAGGAAAACTCTTTGGCTCTGTCCCTACACCCAGTTTTTATGTGGGTGCTGTTAAACCACTTGAGTCAAACCTCTCAGAGGTGGACACTGGGTCTGTATGTTCTTCCTCATTTCTGCCAGGAGCCCTGGATATTTGGATCAGAATACCAAGCAGTGAGCCAGAGCACTACAGACTGTTCTAAACCTATGTGGTGACTGCTAAGATCTGGTATTTTGGAGCAAAAACAGCTTTGTGTATCTCAGGGCATCAGAGTCCGTGAAGGGAGGACAGTGTCCTCCAGCTGACAGTCTGGAATGAGGGATGAACTTCCTTTTTTGTCAAGGATCCCGTGTCCCGTGAAGGGGAAGAGCTTGGGAGCACAGGGGTTGTGTTACCCATGGAGCTGTGATAGCACACAGTGTTTACAAGCAGCATCACATGTGGAACAAAACCCAAACAAAATACCACAGAGCTGCTAATGAAGCAAACATCCTGCCCAGGGAACGGCGGGATGCTGGGGAAGAGCTGCCACGTGGCTCTAATTAAAGGCTGCATCACTCTTGAATATACAAGAGGGCAAATTAATGCTTCACTTCTAGGTTCTAAGCTCTTGACTTTGCAGCCTTAATATGTTTTCTTTAATGTAGTTTGTGTGTGTGTGGTATTTTCTGGGTCTATAAAAGAGTAAAACCGAATTGTGTCATGTCTCATCCTGGCACAGTCGCCCCATGCCATAGGGAGAGGGAGCAGTGCTGGGAAATAACTTCCTTTACACCTCCCACAGACTCACACTCCAGCTCCTCTCCAGTCCCTCAGCTCTCTCTGCTCAGGCTCCTCACACCCAGCCGGATCCCGTCTGTTCCTGCAGATGCCCAGGAGACAGAGAGACTTCCCAGTGCCAGGGGCAGGACCCGGGCAGGGCAGGGTCTGGAGCAGCCGCCAGCAGTCCTTGGGAAAACACAATGGCACATTTCCCAAGGCCTCATCACTTTGCCAAATTTGGGAAGTTATCCTGGGATAGAGACCTCTCTCTAACAGTGCTAAATACGCAACCCACAGCGCAGGGGTGGGAGACTTCTTTCAGTGTGAATAAATAACCCAAACTTCGTCCTGAGCTCTGCAAGTTACAAAAAAAAATACTATTGGAAAAAAAAGCCTAAACTTTCACAAGCACTGTCTGCTTGCAAGTTTGGCCTGGTCCAGCAAAGTTATAAACAATAGTGAAAGTGAGAAATATGAGATGACCTTGTGATAAATACTCCTTTCAGAACTGTTTAATGTGACAGACAAAAAATAAATCCCCAAACTGCTCTTGCCTTGCAATACCTGCATCATATTTAAAGGCATTTGAAGAAAACTCTGCCTCATGAAGTTGTCAGTAAGAGAGAAATTGGCTGCTTAATCACACCAATAAACAGTCTCAGCATCCTTACAAGGTACTGGTTTCAGCACACCTGGCACACCCTCCCTGGAGCTGGGATAGTCAGGAGGCTCAGCCCAGCTGAGCCATGCCCGGTGCCAGTCTGACACAAAGCTTTTGTCTTGCAGTTCCTCCCAAAAACCATCAGCTCACGAGTCTCATGCAACATTCACAGAGCTTAAAATTGCAAAACCAAACCTTTTGTCACATCAGCAGAGCTTTTTGCTAAGCCCTAAATAACCCTGTCTGTAAACACTGGGCTCAAACCGGGTTGAATTGCCTCCCTAACACACCCCAGGAACAGCCACCTCCAAACTGCTCCAGTTCTCCAGCGTTTCCTTTCTCATCCCACAGGCAGACGGAGCGCCCCACCACTGAACCTCACAGGCCTGCCAGGCACAGAGAAACTCAACGAGAAGGAGAAGGAGGTGAGGAAAGGATGGAAAGATCATCTCTATAAACTGTGTCTCCACAGCACAAGGCTGCCCACAGCGAGTCTGGGGAGCTGTGAATATCACCTCAGTTACAGGCCCTGACTACTCTTCCTTTCTCACAAAAATCATTCAGGTTTTCCAGTTCGCTTCTTAATTTCCTGTGCTACACATACAGCACAAACTGGCTGATTTAGCAAAGAAAGGAGCAGAGCACCAGGGTGTTATTTGGTGCTGTTACAACATTCATCTCCCTGCCTGCTTTGTGAGGCTGGGCTGAGCAGAAGGGTTAATTTTTCTTAATGAACACTGGTTGTTTTTCAGCCCGGTGCAGGTCTGTCCTCTAACTCAGTGGAAAACTATTGAAATAAGAGATTATTATTTTTTAACAGAAGTCCTAACGTGTCCTTAGACTGCCCAAGGCAGGTTGCAGTGTCCACAAAGCACCGCTGTATCTCTGCCTCCCCTCTCCGTGTGCGTTTCCCTTGGCTGGAGCTGGCAGCATTGGGAATCAGCTCATGGCCCTGTGTGGAACTGGCATTTCTGGCTCCATTCGGCACGGGAATAATGGTGGCAGGGCATCAATGTGTGTGTGTGGAATCTGATTTCCTGGTCAGCTGAGACAGAAAGTCTGAGGTCTGAGGAATTCTGCAATTTCCTATCCGTGAGGAATGAGCATGAAGCATTTCCTTATTAAAGGGAGGAGACAGACAGTTTCTCCAGCGGGAGCAACGTCGTGCTCCTGGAAGGCAGCTGGTATTTGGGAGCTAAACAGGAGCTGTGCAGCCAAACAGCTCAGGGGCTGTGGAAAGCCATTCCTCACCAAACTTCCAAACACAGAATGCCTTCCCTGCACAGCTTCCATGCCAGACTTCCAGAGGAGGCCGGCAGAGCTGCTTTTGTGGAAGGTATTAGAGCCTGAGTCTGCAGGGGATTAGCAGCCAGATGCCCTCCCTGGCTCCCGGCCAGCGAGCCCAATTGCTGCTTCCAAGTCTGGCATGTGTGCTTCCCGGGCTTTGGAAGGAGCAACACCCACACAGGACACACTCAGAGCTGTGCTCCTGCGAGCCCAGGGCTTGCTTTCATCCTCCTCCTTTATTTTTCCATCAGGAATGTTTTTGAATGCAGCAGCCAGCAGGCTCCTCCTCTCCCTACCTGTGGATCCAAACAGCTCGTCATGGCATTCCCGTGTGCCTCCCCTGTGCAAAGAAACACTGGAAGTGTTCTCAGAAAAATATTCCCTGTGTTCCTCCCCCAGCAGGGCTCTGGGAAGGGAAGAACATGACAAGTGTTGGTGTTTATTAACTTCACCTTTTGTCTTGCAGCTCTGTCAGATGGTGAGGCTGGTCCCTGGAGCCTATTTGGAATATAAAGCTGCTTTAGTGAACGAGTGCAACAAACAGGGAGGCCTGAGACTGGCGCAGGCTCGAGCCCTCATCAAGATCGATGTGAACAAAACCAGGAAAATCTATGACTTCCTGATCAGAGAAGGGTACATCACAAAGGCCTGAGGACAGGCAGCAGTGCTTGGCTGGAGCAGGCAGATGTGGAGAAGCTTTGAAGTCGCTTTGACAGCGCTGAAAGATTTTACCAGTGTTGAATGAAGGACATTTCCTTTTGTTTAAAACCTNTTTTTTTTTTTTTTTGGTAAAAACAAGTAGGGAGCTTTGTTAAATTGTATGAATGCTGACATTTGTCTGGGTTCCTTTTGACTCTGCTGTTGTCAGAACTGCGCTGCCTCGGAGCGCTGGGAAGGATCACATGCCGTATAAGCTAATCTTAAACGTGAATGGGCATTCATTCCTCACACCTCCTGTGACTACTGAGAGGATCACGGTACTTTTATGCTGATGGTGACACTGAATAAGGACAGCGTCACACTTTGTGCAGTACAGGGTATAGGAATGCAGTCCTTCCCTCCTTGTGTTCCTTCCTAAATCAGCAGCAGCTTTCAGAGGCAACAGCACGTGCCCGAGGGTGTAAAAATAGAGCTTGCAGTGGTCCAGTCTTTTTAACTTAATTGTGATAAAGGATGGGAAAGGACATGGCAGGGAAGCTCCTCAACAGTTGTTACTTTTATGTGGTATTAGCACATATCCCAGCAGGAGGGCTCCGCACAAACCAAGGAGCTTCAGCTGCTGGCCCCATGATTGGGGATTGTCAAGTTTTATATAATCCCTCAGTTTGAGTTTTCTGCTCGTTGGGAAGGCTGGAAGCTACAGCCACCGCAGCTTTTGGGAACAGGAGTAAAAAGGTTCTCGGGACCCTGATGTTCTCCCACAAAAAATGAGTGAATAGCATGAAGCTCCTGTTTGTGGGGTTTTATTCCCTCAGCGTTACCAGCGACATGCCTGAGGAGGTGCCACAAGTAACTACTCAAACACAACCCCCATCACATCAGCTGATCCATGAGCTTCAGTACAAACGTTTGGATTTGGCAGTCACTTGGATGATGAAGATGGTTCTCTGCCGATGCAGCTTGTTTGTTTATTGCACAGTAAATTGTTAGGCAGCTTCCTGCTAAGGTGTAATGCTGGAATAATGTCCCACAGGAAACCCGGGAGCCAAAGCAGGTGGGGCGTTGGATGCTCCCAAGTTTGGGATCTCATGGAAAAGCCTAACTGAGCTAAAGCTGCACCAATACCTATCTAAGGTGTTGAGGTTTGGGTGGTTGTTTGTTCCCTAAGAGTAATTATCCTGTGGGCCTGAGGTGCCATTGAATGTGAAGTATTTTGGTTTGTAATAAAATCAGAATGACTTGAAACAATCTTACATCCACATCTCTGGACTCCGAGTGAGACTGTAAAGGTCACACAGCTGCCTGGATCTATATCCATCAGCTCCTCACCATGAGAGAGGAGATAAACGCCCAGCAGCGGCCGTAGGGATGCAGTGACTGCATTTCCTAGAAAATATTACTATTTAAAGAAAAGCAGCAGTAATAAACTAAGTGTTGAAGATTAAAGTCTAGAAACAGAGACTGGGAGTGCCAAGGGAAAGGGCACAGTAAGCTGTAAAACCTTGGGAATGTTTTTCCCACTTGTCTTTTAACATTAAACACCCAAACTGCCTCTCTTTTGCCCGGCCTTTTGGGTGACTTGCACACAAAGGCAGGAAAGGAGCCAGGTACACTGGAACCATCCCGGATCAGCTGGG
>VZTD01004978.1:140973-224231 GCA_013397725.1 Rhagologus leucostigma | reverse complement strand
GGGCGCTCGGAGGGGGCGCGGGGCTCGGGCTGGGGGGCCGTGCCGAGGGGCCGTGCCGTGCCGTTCCCCGCTGCGTTCGCTGTCGCCAGCCCGCCCGGTCGCGTACGGTGCCCTGCGGGGGGGCCCCGGCGTGGCACGGGACGGGACGCGGGGAGGTTCCGATCCCCGTCGGGGTTCGGTGCCGGGGCTGTGCCGTGGGACAGCGGCTCCGCGCCCGGCGGATGCGGCCCCGCTGCGGTGGGACGGGGCAGCGGCGGCTCTGCCGGAGGTGCCCAAAGGAGCGGGACGCGGCAAGAACGCGGTGCTCAAACGCCGGCTGAGCCCGGTGGGAGAGCGGGGGGCACCTCAGAGCTGCACCAGAGCAGGCACGGGCAGAGCTCCGGTGGTTCCTCGACGTGGCACCAGCCCCACCACGGGCTGTGCCGTAACAGGGCTCCCATCTCTGGCTCCTGCCCTCGACACCCCCGGCTCAGAACTCATCCCTGGATCCTGCCCTTGAGCTCCTGCCCTGGGCACCCATCCTTGGATCCTGCCCTCGACACCCCCGGCTCAGAACTCATCCCTGGATCCTGCCCTGGGCACCCATCCTTGGATCCTGCCCTTGCACCCTTCCCTGGCTCCTGCTCGTCAGTCTGCCGGAGTGGAGCACCCGTCCCTGGCTCCTGCCCTTGCACCCGTCCCTGGCTCCTGCCCTCCGCACCCCCTGCTCCCGGGGCACCCCGGTGCCACCAAACCCCGGCTCGTGCCTGCGGCTGCCCGGCCTCACATCCAGAGCGGTTGCGTGCGCGGCCCTTGACTCAGCTCCGGAGCAGCTGCTTTGAGCAACACCAGTAATCAATGAGTGGCATTTGGCTGTAGGGAGATGGGGCAGGATTATAACCTGTTCGACTGGGCAGCAAATGAGCCTTTTATTCTGGAGGTTTGAGTGTTGGCAGATGCCTTAATATCATGTTGCAAGTTCAGTTTATCCCTAATGCCCCTGCCTCAGGAATGGTGGAGGATTAGCACTGACAAAACACTGTTTTCCCTTATGATATACCGGATCAGCTGCCCCTGCTCTGGCAGGGAGTGGATTCCTCTCCCAGGCCTCGCTGTAAACCTTGGTGTGTGCTGTGTTCCCGGTGTTTGGGACGGGCTCTGTGGCACTCTGGTTCCAAGGAATGAGAAGGAAGGATCCCTAATTTGGGGGACACGTGCCGTTCCCCGCTGGCAGGGATCTGCTGCCACGACTTGGCTGACGTGACCCTGGTGAACGTCGGGAGCAGTAATGCAGCAGGTTTTAATCGATTTATGCCTGGAAGGTGTGAATGTGCAGCTCTGCTTGTCCTTTCTGCCCCCGAGGGCTCGCCTGGGTCCTGGACAGGGACACAGGCATCCTGGTTTCCTCCAGGAACAAAGGTGAAATCCCAGGGATTTCATCCGAGCCCTCGCTGCGCTGCGGGGTCTGCGCAGGGCTCTGGCACTGCTTCCTTGTTGGTCAGGGCAAGATGGAAATTTGCATGGCTTAATTCAATACCTGATCCCAGCTGGAATCTCGGAGCTGGAAAGCCAGAGAGCTCATGCTGCTCTAGTGCTAGAAACGTACGGGGTGTGGGGGGAAATCTTCTGCCTGAGCCAGGCTCCACGGGAGGGAGGAAAGGGATGCAAAGCCGGCACAAGAAAGTCTCAGATCTCTGCTCTGGGGGCCAGAACCAGCTTTGTCCCAGGGAACCAGCCACCTGCACCACCTGGGCATGCAGGAAGAGGTTGGGAGTGAGGAGTGGGGAAAAGGCACCTGGGCAGGGCAGTGGGGCCTGGGAGCACCACACACTGACCCCACCAGAGCCATCTACACAAGGCTCTTCACCAGAGAAGCCTTCCAGGCTTCCTGCCACCACTGCAGGACTGTCCTTCCAGGGTGGTTTTTCCTGGAAGGTGGGGTAACACCTCACACCGGCACAGGAGCTTCTCCCAGCCTCTCCTCTCCAGGCACACAACCCTCACCACACACACACATTTATCCCTTCGCAAAAGACCCTCTGAGCAACCGTAACGCAAAGGGAAACATCTAGCAGAGAGGATCTGGCATTCGGAAATAGCTGAGGAATCTCTGAACAGGAGCCCCAGCTCCCTGGATGCTTGGGAATAAAGCCAGGAGCTGGGAGGCAAAGGCACTGCCCACCCTTCCCGGGGCACCTGTAGTGCAGGCAGCGCGTGGGCTCGGCTCACACAGCTACTCCCCTGCCTTAAAAATAGTATAAGATGATAATAATCAGGCAGGTTTGGGGTTCCCAGCAGGAAGGATCAACAGGTGCTGTCACAGTCACCCCATGGCCAGGTGGGTCAGGGTTTCCAGGCTAATGAGAATTAACTCTCACTAATTTTCACCATCCCACCCTGCAGTGTGGGGGGGGTCTGCGGGTCCCTCCCTTCGGGGGCAGGAGTCCTTCATGGAGGAAATGCAAATTTGCACAGCATCCCTGGGAAAGAGGATTCCCCCCAGCCTGGAGCAGCCGGAGCCAAGGGGCGCTGGCCCCGCGCTGCTCGCAGGGGAAGCTCCCCGTCTAAACTCCATTTCCCCCTAACTGATTAAAACTGGCCTCTCTTCCTGTTACCCTACACAACCCCATCGATGTGCTCAGAGGTGACCTCATTCCTTACAGCTGCTGCGGGCACATCCCTCTGCTCCCCCTTCGCCCGCTTCCACCCTGCCCGGCCTTGGGAAGCGTGGGCAAAGCGTGGGCAGCCCCTGCCCGCCGGGAATTCCTCCGGAGGGGAATGTGTCACCATCAGGTTCATCGGGGTGCCAGGCTTTGAGACCCCCTGAGAAGCCAGGCAGCTGAGAGCGTGCACCAGTTGGCATTGCCCCTGGAAAAGGCCCGGGTGAGCGCCAGCATGGAGGCACCGGCCCGTTTCCAGGACACGTTGCAGTGAATTTGCAGCTGCCTTCAATTTTATGGGCTCTGGGGTGGGCTGGGGCAGAGCCCAGCGCCGCGGCCCTGCCACACGAGCGGCAGGCACAGCCCTGGGCCCGGCAGGGTCACACGCGAGCAAACACACCAGGTCCCTGTGTTTTGTTCGGCTAACAGGGAAGAGATTGTGTCCCTCCTGTCAGCTGTGACTGCGCAGGGCACGGCTCTGGAAAAAACAAGGCTCCATCTTGCAGCACCCTGGGAGCCGGAGCCAGGCATGGGTCTGCTCCCTGAGTGTGCCCCTCCTGCTCTCCATCCACGTCCCCCAGGGTCAGACTGGGATGCGGGGAGCAGTGGATGGAGCAGAGGAGCTTTCCTAAACTCCACCTGCAATCCAGATGCCATCAGCTGGCGCTGGAATAATCTGTAGTGCTCCAGAACAGGCGGTGTCTCCAGTCGGGGCTGGAAAACAGCCCTCGGTGTTCAGCCGAGTAGGGAACTGATGCTGCACACAACTGTCGGATCCCATTCGTGCCTCCTCGGGGATTAATTCTGGTTTTTAAAGCATTTCGTGCACCTACCAAGAGTTTCTAAGCAGGGTGCAGGTGGCCACACCACTGCTCCGTCCTGGGGGAGCCCCATGTCCCCGCCGCGCTCTCCCAGTGACCAGCACACAGAGCGCGGTGTGGCTCTGAAAGAGCCAGAGCCCGTGGCTCTGAAAGCACAGACGTGGCTTCTAAAAGAAAGATGGTTTGTTTTTCTTGCGTCAAATCCTCTTGCTGCTTGCCGAGGGAGGCTTGTCCTCAGAGCAGAGCAAGGATTTATAAATACCAGCGCGCTCCAGGTTGCGCCCACTCCCCGTCTCGCTCCGTCCCTGCGGCCAGGAGCTCTCCCTGTGGCCAGAGGTTTGGCTGGCAGCTGGCAGGATCCAGCTGCCGGGTGGGGAGGGAGCAGCCCTGCCTGCTCCCACTGTGGAGAGGACGGCTGCACGGCAGGACCACAGGGTGACAGGGACCACAGGGTGACAGGGATCACAGCGTGGCCGTGGGCAGCTCTGCCGTCACAGGAGTTGGTGACAGTGGGAATTGAGAGGCAGCCGAGCTGCAGCCCTGCCTGGCAGCCAGGGACCCTGCCCATGGGGCCAAGTGGCATCCTCAGATGGATCCTTCCAAAAGCCTCACCGCCCGTTTTTCCTGCTGGGAGAATGGCAAATTGGGGAGCGAGCTTTTGGCCGGCAGAGCGAGGAGGGGCCGAGGGGCTGGCAGAGCACTCAGACACTGCTCAGCTGGGCACCTCGGCTGGCTTAGAGTCACCACCCCTCAGCCTGGTACCAGCCCCAGGCTCGGCGCTGCCAGGTGGGAGCGGAGCCTGGCTGTGGAGGGCGGATCACCTCAGCAGAGGCGCCTTGCCAATCCCTGGCCTCACCCAGGGCACCGGGCACCCCACTGGTGCCAGCGGGAGGGACACGGGCCGTGACACAGGAGCGTCGGCTGTCACCCCTCTGAAGGCAGCAGGCTGGGACAGGCTCCCGAGGGATCGCCAGCCCTGCAGCCTGGGGAGCTGCCTGGGCTCTGGGAGCAGCCTGGATTCTGGGCACGGGGGAGAGGCAGGACTCTGTGCTTGAGGACTAAACTGCTTGATCTGGGGTCGTTGAGCTTCCCAGGAGAGCCCGGGACTGTTGGCAGGGTGTCTTGTTGTGCGTTTTGGGCATGATTCCCCTTTTCATGGATCCTCTGGGAAGTTACTGGTGTGTTCTGGCAAGCGCGGGGCCCCGGCTGTGCTGGGAGCTGCACAAGCAGCCAGGCCTGCTCAGAGCTCCGGGCAGACAGATTATTATCTTGATTTAACATCTGACAGCTCCCATCCTGCTCGGAGAGGCCAGCACAGGCTGCCAGCAGAATCAATCAGGGGTTGGTCGCAGCATCCTCTGTCTCGGCCCAGATCACCCCGCCTGCTCCCCTTCCTTCTTTCCCATTCCAAGCCCGAGCCACTCGACCTTTCCCTCGTGAGGATGTGCCGATGGCTCTGACCCACGCTAGAGGAGCCTGTAGTGACTTCAGGAGCACAACCAGAGGCAGGAGAGCAGAGCCTCAGCAAAGCACAGGGCTGCGGGAGGGCCGGGAAGAGGAGCGAGGAGCCAGAGGCTCCCACACGTCCTCTCCCCTCCCGGCTCCGCTTCGGACTCCCCTGGACTCGGCACAAGCAAGCCCTGACCCGAGAATGGCTGCAGTTTGTGCTCTCTGCTGAAATTTATTTGAAATGCCACTCTCCAGGACCATTTCTGAAGCAATTTGCTGTTCAGCCTGGCTGGGAAGAGCCCTGAGCAGGCTCGTTCGTTCAGCGCCTGCGATATTGACTCTTCTCTTTACCGCAGGATTAGAGAGCATTTGTCATCTCCAAAATGAATAACTTTTCCTCTCCTGGGAGGGGGGAGAAGCCTTGCCTCAGTACTGACATTTTGCACACCCAGCCCACAAACCTGCTTCGAATCCCAGATGATGATCTGGGAATTAACCCAGGGGCTTCAGTGTCTCTGCTCCATCAGCAGAGCAGGGCCCACCCTGCACTAAACCCACGGTCCAGAGGGAGAGAGGCCTGGGGGAGCTCTCACCTGGCCAGATACCAGCCCCGTGGTTGTGTTACTGCCACACAACCCGACAGAAACTCAAGTCTTACTCAAGTCCCTCAGGGACAAGGCACAGCCTCTGCTCTCAAGACAGAGGAGCTGTGTTTAAAAAAAAAAACAACAACAAAAAAAACCCTTAAAAATCAGAGCAAACCACCCAGCAGCACCAGAATAAGAAGGCAGAAGCTCAGACTTGCCAACTCATTGTCTAGAGCCCAACCAGTTCTCCCTCTTGTCCTGGAGATCACAGTATTTAACTCAAACTCACCCTGTTTGCCTCTGTCATTTGAGCTTCCAGAGGTGTTTTCAAGCCTTTCTCAGGAGGTCCAGGAACCAGCAGTGCTTTCCCATGGGAATTTCAGCTTTTGTTAAGAGGACTGCGTTCCCAGGAATGAAAGCAAGAGAAACAAACTCCAGCTGTTGCAAGATGTGGAAGAGCAGAGCCACGAGCGTTGCCAGCAGCAATCCTTCCAGGGGGCTGCACCACCAAAACACCAACCACGGCATGGGGATTGCTGCACTGCTTCGGAAACCCTCTTACCTGGAGAGGAGCTGCGCTGACGCCAGGAGATCCAGCCCAGGTGGGACACAACCAGCCTTCCACGGGAGCAGCTACCCCGGGCTAAACACCTGCCCCTGCTCCTGAGACAGGTGGAGCACGAAGCTGAGCCTCGAGGTGCAGCAGAAGGACCCACCTGAGCCGCGGAGCTGCGGAGAGCCGGTGGG
The DNA here is from genome assembly GCA_013397725.1 of Rhagologus leucostigma. Lineage (NCBI taxonomy): Eukaryota > Metazoa > Chordata > Aves > Passeriformes > Rhagologus > Rhagologus leucostigma. The sequence goes on along the minus strand of VZTD01004978.1, from coordinate 217,988 downwards.
TGCAGGGTGAGATCCAGGCTGGATGGCTGCTGGAGAAGTGTCCCCTCACCATAAACCTGAGGACGGTGCTGGCCAGGAGCGCTGGGAAAGGACCTGGAGGCTTTGAAGAGCAGAGTGTTCTCCAGGCTGTAATTACCCACTGGCTTCCCCCACCCCTGATTATGCAGAGGAGGGAAATGGCAGAACCCACCAGTCTGCCGGGGAGGGAGGAGGCTGCTCCGGTCCTGCCCTCACCGCACCAGGGTCCCCAAGGACCCCCTGCCACCCCAGGGACCCCCTGCCACCCCAGTGTCCCAGCCCTCCCCACGGGACGCTGGCTGGGCTCTGCGCATGGGCAAGACCAAGGCACGGTCTGGAGAGGGATTTACTGTGGGTCAGGGCTGCTACAAGATTAATTAATTCATTAACTGGAGTCAGCTCCGAAAAAGGAGGATGTGATGGCAGGAACACCTGGTTGCTACCAGCCCACTGCCAGCCAGTCTTCTCCCGAAGGACCGCCTGCACGCTCTGGGAATGTCAGCCCTTTGCAGGAAACCCCAATGACATTCCAGGTCCTTTGGAAGGCACTTTGAGTGCTGCTTTGGGGACAGTTCTGGATCCAGCCCCTGGCAGGACGGTCAGGCCAGGCTCCAGCACCCCGGGATACCGGCTTTGGGCTGGAGTGACTCCCCAGCCTACGCCAGCACTCAGAAACCCCTGCCAAGGAGAAATGGGAGAAGAGGTGGGGTTTTTATTTGGCATGAGGTGGTGCACCCTGGCTGTACCCTGAGCTCCCCCTGGCAGTGCCCAGGCTGAAGGAGGTGGCCGGTGCCTCTCCCTCTGCCCTGCCAGGAGCCTCTTGTGCCACCGGCCTTCCCAGGCACAGCCACGCCGGGCTGTGTGTGTGCTTTGTTCCCTCTTCAGCGATTTTCTTCTTTTTTTCTGCGCTCAGCAACGGCTGGGAAGAGGCTTTTCATTCCTTTTCTCTTTCTCTGCCCCAGCACAATGATGGGGATGGCTGCGTGAAGAGCAACAGTGTTGGATTACAGTGGGACGCGGTGCGATAACGCGGGTGCGCTGGGAAAGGCAGAGGGAGTTTCACGGGAGCAAACCAGGGGACTTTGGGCCAGGCTTTGCCCGAGCTGGGGCCGGGCGGGAGGGACGCAGGAGTGCAGCCCTGGGGACAGGTGAAGGCTGGGGGAGCTCCCGATCTCGGCCGAAGGCGCCGCACACGGCAGGAGCCGCTGCCAGCCCAGGCAGACGAGGCCCCTTCCATTCCCAGCTCCCCGCACGCCAGCAGCTGCTCAGCCTGGTGTGTGTGGGCAGCAGCGTGGCTCTGTCACATGCCTGAGACAGCACGTCGCAGTCGGTGGCATCCCAGCCAGCTCCCGCTGCGAGCGCCGGAACACGGGAGGGGACGCTGGCACCCGCCCCGCTGCCGTGGTGGCTGTCCCCCAGCGCCTGGGCATCATCAGCCCCCAGGCACGTGGGCTGCCGGCACAGCAGCCTTATCTCCCGCTTAAATAAGGAGCTTCTCTCCAAAATATTCCGTCCTGCTGGCCGAGAGCTGCCCTGGATGGGGTGGCAGCTGTGCCGCCCGGTGTCGGCCATTCCGAGCCCCGGGGATGTCGTGTGGCACTGGGCTGTGACAGGTTGTACGGAGCGGCTGTGGCTGCCCCTGGATCCCTGGCAGTGTCCTAGGCCGGGCTGGACGGGGCTTGGAGCAATCTGGGACAGTGGAAGGTGTCCCATGGCAGAGGGTGGCATGGGATGGGATGGGATGGGATGGGATGGGACGGGATGAGCGGGCGTTTGCCGCCGGTGCGGCGGCCCCAGAGTTGGCAGAGCGAGCCCAGCCTGTCACATGCAAATCCCCAGATAAGTTCCTGCCTGCAAACAGGAACCACTTTATGGAAAGCAGCAGAGCCCTTCCCAAACCGCCTCAGGAGCAGCCCAGGTCCCCCGGGAACAGCTGGAGGGCCTGCCTCCCTCAGAGCTGGTTTGGGGCAGGCGCTGCTCGCGCTCTGCCGAGGTCCAGCAGCGTTTCCCAGGTGACTCTTCTCCTCTCTGGGGGCTTGTGGGAAAAGAAGGGGATGCTGGCCCCATCCTCGGCTTCTCAGGAGCGGGGTGCTGTGGCTCTGGCATCAGCTCTGCCCCTTCCCGTTCACAGGTACAGGGGGTCCCCAGTGGGTGGCTTTGGGCACTGCCAGGAGGACACAGACGTGCCCCAGCTGTCTGGGCCTGGGCGGATGCTAAAGGAGACATTAGAGAAAATTAATTACTTAAATGACTTAAATTTTTTTGAGCCATGACTTCTGTGCCAGCCTCAGATTCCTCTGGGCTCACCGTGATTTTGAGTGCCGTGCTGGCAGGAATTGGTGACATTACGGTGTCGGCAGCAAGTGCCGCCCTGAGTCCTCAGTCTCTCCCTGGGGAAGCCGTGGTCCTCCCTTCCAGTTCTTGGACAGCCAGCTAATTAGAGTCCAGAGCAGATCCCAGTAAAATCCATGCTCTTTTCTCTCCCCAGCTCAGCGTTGGACACACTCTATGAGCCATCCCAGCCTCAGCAGCCCAGAGCGCCCGGGTGCTGCTCCGTGAATTAGAGCAGGACTTTGTCACCAAGCGTAAGTGCCTGAAACTTCTGTATTGTCAGTAAGAGCTGTTCGAGAGCCGGGATTTCCCCTGCTCAAAGAACTTTATTCCTTTGAAAACAACACACCTTTCCTTGCTGCTCCAGCTGGGTGACTGGTGGGGGGAAGCTGAGTGCTCGCAGCTGCAGCAAAAGCCTTGCTGGGGCAGGAACTTTTGCAGCTTTGGGTCCACAGCTTCAGAAGCTGCTCAGATAGCTGCCAGCAGGCAAGAGCCACTGAGGAGGCCACATTATGCTCATTAAGTTTCTGTACTACAGAGCCAAAAACCCACTGGCAGCACCACCAGCGACTGCTGGGACCTGCCTGTGCTTCCCAGAGCATGGGATGAGGGCAGACAGCTGAGGGCTGGGGAAGCCACAGTCGGGGCCTCTCAGCCCTTTAAGGACCCTCTTAACACAAGTAAGAATTGCTGGAGGGACAGATCCCTCTCCCCAAGGCCCTGAGCATTCCCCCTGCTTCTCCCCTGGCTTTGGAGGTGCCCCAAAGGAGCAGGGGGAAGCCGAGCAGGGGCCCTCCGGGGCCGCGTGGCCCACACGTGCGATCCCAGGCTTCTGCAGCGTGTCTCTCTGCCAAGCATTAGTCAGGCATTAAAGCAGCACAAGAGCCTCCCCTGTCCCAGCCTCTCCTTGGGTTTTACTCTCAGCTTCTGACATAACCAGGTCACTCTTTCCACACTTCCCCTGAGAGCCGATGACTGATGGGGATGGACGTGACTCACCGCCTTTCCTAATGAGCGACTTCCCTCTGTTTATGTGCTTTGGCGGGGCCTTTCCTACACCTAAAAAAGGAGAAGGGTGGCACTGGGGAGAGGGCAGGGTGCTGGAAATTGCTGGCATCTGCTGTTCCTCACCATCCCTTTGAACTCTGGCCAGCTGTGAAGCTGCTGTGTTTGAGCACGGAAGAGGTGTAGCTGATTTTCCACGTGCTGACTGGGGGTGAGATGCTGTCCAGGGCTACAGGTAAACCCTTGGCGAGTAATTGGAGCTAATTAGGCTGGAAGATTTTTTTACTATCTGTCCAGGCAGCGCCTGGGGGACAGCGGTAACGAGCCCTGTGAAACCAGCCCCACGTTCCCCACGGAGCTTTGCCTGGCCACAGCAGGGCGAGCTGGGGGTTCCTGTTCCCTCGCACGGACACGGGTCAGGGGCAGCTCCCCGCTCATGAGGCCTCACTTGTGTTTTGCAGTGACTAAGCAGTGGGAGCTCTCGCTGTCCTGCCACCACCAGCCCAGACAATCCCTCCCTTGGCTGAAGATCCCGTTGGCTCTCTTCCCATAATGGAAGCGTGAGTGCCAAGTTCCTCCATGACCTCCAGAAGCCACAACTCCCTGCCGAGAACTCTGATGGCTCCACGAATGCTCTCCGAAGGTGCCCTGGGGGGCATCGCCCAGATCACCCCCTCGCTGTACCTGAGCCGGGGCAGCGTCGCCTCCAACCGGCACCTGCTGCTGTCCCGGGGCATCACCTGCATCATCAACGCCACCATCGAGATCCCCAACTTCAACTGGCCGCAGTTTGAGTACGTGAAAGTGCCTTTGGCTGACATGCCCACCGCCCCCATCTCCCTGTACTTCGACAGCGTGGCCGACAAGATCCACAGCGTGGCGCGGAAGCACGGGGCCGCCCTGGTGCACTGCGCCGCCGGCGTCAGCAGGTCGGCCACGCTCTGCATCGCCTTCCTCATGAAGTACCACAAGGTCTCCCTCATCGAGGCCTACAACTGGGTCAAGTCGCGGCGCCCCGTGATCCGGCCCAACGTGGGCTTCTGGAGGCAGCTGATAGACTACGAGAGGAAGCTCTTTGGGAAGACCACGGTTAAAATGGTACAGACACCCTATGGCATCATCCCAGACATTTATGAGAGAGAGAGGAGACCCCTGATGCCTTACTGGGGAATTTAATGGGACTGCAGATGGGAAGTACAAGGGAAGGGACGCGCTGTTCCGAGTCGACCAGACTGGAGACATTCCCTTCTTCTTCTACAGCCAACTTTGGTTCTTTACCATACAGCAGAACCTCAATTCTCACCTCACTAACCTGCAAGGCCAACGATTCCCTTCAAAGCATTTTTCTCTATGGGGATTTCCCATCTGCATCTTTGATTTAGCAAAACCAGGTCTCATTATAAGTTTATTCCTTCCATAAAGCCTCTGTCTTTTTTTTTTCTTTTTCTAGTCAGTTTATTAGGATCCTCCGAGGAAAGGCCTAAGAGGCATTGGGCAGAGTTGATGACTCAAGTGCGCTTTGTGACGCGGTAGCAGCCTGGGTATTTTGTTATAGCTTGTTTGCTTCCTTGCAAGACGCTGTAGTGGCTCAGGAGCAGCACTAGAGAGGCCCTGCTCCACAGCAGCAGGTTTTCCAAGCACTGGGGAGGCAGGAATACAGGGGCTGTGGTGCTAGTGCTGGTGTTTACTTTAACATCTGTAGTGACTCTCAGTATATAGTGTTTGAGATCTTTAGTCAGCTCTTAATCGTATTCAAAGTTAGGAAAAAAAAAGAGAAAAAAACCCCTGAAAAAAAAAGAGTCAATCAGTCCCTGTCGGCCACAAGTAAAATAAAATTTTAGTAATTCAGATCAAATAAATACAAGATCTTTTTTCACTCATTCCATGCCAGGGCAATAGTCCTGGAATACACTTCAACTACTGGAAAATGCTGGGTGTGTTTTGTGGGTGGAAAGTCGACAGATCTTGTCCAGATGTGGCTCAGGACAGGAGCGAGAGGGTTGAAACCGCTGGGCAGCCAAAGAGACGCTCAGGAATCTGTGCGTGGCCCCCTGCCCGGGGCTGGGCTGCGTGTGCCAACCTTCCAGCAGCCAGCCCGCTGGGACCTGCACCGAGCCCGGTGGTGACCTGCCTTAGCCCCTTCCTGCCCCCCTCCATTCCGTCCTCAAGGTTATGCTGCATTCCAGGATTGCTCGGCTCTGTCCCCTCCGGACGGGGTGGGTGACAGAGGCCTGGCCTCGCTCGGAGGGTGCCGGGAGCGGTTCCAGCCCCAGCCGTTCCCTGGGAGAAGCCTTCCCGTGGCTCCTGGCCAGGGGCAGGGACTGGGTCCTTGGAGTGTGCCTGGAGCCCAGGAGAGCCCTGAGGAGGCACCGGCGTTTCTGTTGCCTCTGGAGGAGGAGCAGGCAGAGGGCTGCGATTGCTGTCTGATTTAAATGAGATTCTATACTTGTAAAAAAAAAAAAAAAAATCAATAAAGATTAAACCGGAACATGTGTTGGTTTCCTGTTCCAAACGGCGCTAATGGAGCTCCAGCAGCAGCCCAAGGCCCAGCAGTGCCTTTAAACAGCTCTGGCTGAAGGGAGTTTTCTCCTGCTTTTCCAGATGAGTTTTGCCCCACTGAAATAAAGGTGAGGTTTGCCAGCAGCTGCTCCCAGCTCAGGTTCTGTGGCTGCATCCCAGTTCCAGTGGCAGGCAGACACAGGAGACTCATCTCCCTAATTTATCAGGAGTTAAACTTGAGCCAGGGAAATGGTAAGTGAGGAGCTAGAGAGTGAAAATCAAGATTAATCATTGGTCTGGAGATGTTCCAACACATGACATTTTAAAGGGAAAAAAATGCTAAAAACTGTAATCTGCTCACAAAATTAAACTTTACCTAAAAATGGGCAAAGTAGGATTTAACAGCATTTTTTGTATAAAAACTGGAAGGTTAAAAATTCTCCACTTTGAGTTATTCCATAGACTTTATACACACACTGGCCAAGGACTGAGGGGAGGGGGAGGTGCTGCTGTTCAGTCAAGAAGGCACCAAAGGCTGACTTTAAACACAAGGGAAAGTTAGACCTATAAAAAGTGAAATTGCCTAATAAAGCACATGGGGAAACAAAGAATGCACCTGAAATCCCCATTCAAGGTTGTAGTACAGTGTTAGTGCTGGTGGCTATTGCACTGCAAAAGCTCCTCTTGTATTCACTACAGCAAAAAATTTTACACGAGTGTTTTCCCCCTCGAAATCCCTTTTTTTCTCCATTCTCAAATCTATAGAAACCAAAGATGAGAGAGCCCTGGTTTAGCTAGGACTGCTGTGAGAGCACAGCCATTGGCTTTGAGGGGAACACCCCTCTTCCTGCTCTCCACTGGCTTTTCCAAATGGTATCTTAATCATCTGAAAAGTATTTTATATCTTTCGATATTTGGTGAGACACCTTCCCCATCCCAGCCACAAAGCAGGTTTCACTTACATTATGATATAAATAGTTCAGCTTCCCAGGCTGGTCAGATATGAAACGAGCTTTTTATTGAACACCAGGTTTGAATCTCAACACAGGATTTATAAATCATTGCAGGAATTAAGGGAGTAAACAAGGTTCTAAAGTCAATTAATAACACTTATTCTCATCGGATTTAAAATACCAGCAGCAACTCCAGCACGGCACAAACCCAAACAGCTCCAACTAATAATCACAAAACCACTTCTGGAAGAAAAATAACATTTGCCCGGAGGGCAGGAGAAGAATCACAATAGAAAGAGAAGTTTTCTGATCGCTCTTCTTCATAAAATTACGACATTCCTATTTTAACATTGAGAACTGGAATTAAATACAGGTCCAGAATTAAAAATAAATCCACAGCAGCAGTTTGTACAATAGCAGCTTTTATTGGAAAGGCAGGTTTTGTTTCAAGTTTGTGATTCCCAATGCAGCTGACAGGACTCTGAGCATTCTGTGGGCTTCCATCAGCTCCTGCTCACCCTGGGGCTGAACTTCACCCTCACTCCCACACCCTGCACGGATTCCAGGGAAGGAGCTGCTCCCCCCAAGCCCAGTGAGGAGAAGCTGCTGCCTGGGAGGAAAAGTCCTTGGAATGAATGGTGAGTGCAGGAGGTGACAATTCCCAGGGCACAGGTGACCTCCGAGGGGCTGCAGGAACTCGCAGCCAAACACGGAGAGGGAGGGGCAGGGAAGAGGCTGGAGCAGCCCCCAGAGCCAGGGAAAAGCTGCCACCCACGGCCACGGCACGGAAGCACCAGGAATACAACGGGGTTAAGCCATAAATACATTAAATAACCGAGCAAATAATTCCTTACAACTCCAAATATACACAAAGAGACAGTGAGACCCCCCATTTTCACAGGTCATGCCAAGGCAGCCCCACATAGATTAAAAAAAACCAAATAAAATCTTATTTTTCTTTTCCAGTGAGAGAACCCATGCAGGAAAAGGAGTTACAGGTCTGAAACTGGACACAAGCAAAGGGAAGGCATCGTGTCCGGGGGCCTGCAGCAGGGGCAGCGGGGGAAGGTGGGCTGTGACAATCCTGTCACCTTGGATACAGCTTGGAAGGACACTGGGCTTCGGCTGGCAACAACATCCGAGAGGGTGCCGAATGCTCCAGTGAGTCATTGCAATGACTGGGATCTGCGAGCTGCTCCTCCCTGTGCAGTGCCTTTATCGAGGGGATCTCCAGGCAAACGTTCCCTGCGTTCCCGTGGCAGAACGCTTCCTGCTCCCCACAGCCAGGGACGGCGCCTGCTGCTCTCCCTTCTGTGGGAGCAGGAGAGCAGCAGTGTCACCCTCCAGTGAGCTCTGCTGCAACTGGAATTGTAAATGTCCATTCCTTATTTTTATGGGCCAAAAGACACGTTGGGTGCAGCTCAGAGAGGGGCTGACCTGGTACCAGGTACAGGAAAACCAGCACTGGAAGATGCTGCTGTGACAACACAGCTTCTACTTTAAATTTCACACCGTGGCCTCGTATTTGTGGCATTTTCTTTTTATAAGGGAAAAAAATTCCTCTCTGGCGAAGTGCTGGGGAGCTGTGGTGGAAACCCAGGCTGACAGTAAACTCCCTTTTCCCAATACAGCATTCCCTCAGCACCAGCCTCTCCCAGCCACTGGAGAATACCTGTCAGTGGCTCCCTGTCCCCAAACTCCTGTGGGAACACCAGTAAAGGGCACAGCAGCCCCTGGCTGTGCTGGAAAATAAGGGCTGTGGGCACAAGCTGTGGTGCTGGAGCTCTTTCCCACCTAATAAAAGAGAGGGAGAGAATCAACAAGTGACTTCCCTGGTTTTTCGGTAATTCCTGGGCAGGATGTGGGAAGCACAGCATGGGAAATCTGCCTCTGGATCAGCCAGAGCTGGAGGCACACGGTGCTTTATTTCATGAATGAGCTAATTTGAGGCAGCAAGGAGATTTATTGTAATTGGTGTAAGGAAGGAGCCAGACACCTCTGAGCCAAGATTCTTTCATTTGGGCTAATTAATAGTTTCGTATAACTAAGCCTGTTTGTTTTTTAAGTACAAAGCATCGTTTTCCTCACTGTAATTTCTGTTTCAGCAAATAACCACAGGTCAGTGTCAGGTACTTGTAATGGGGGCAGGATTAACTTGGAGAAGCTGTTGAGATCTCTGGAGAAAAGGGACAGATCTGAGAGACTAAGCCAAAGAATTAAGGAGAAAGTTGTACCCCGTGGATTTACACCCCACTTCATTCCCTGCAGACCTAGACAGGATCATGGGATGCCCATGTAACGCCATGAAGCTCCCACAGATTTAAAATCCGGTAACCAGCACTCCATTGACTGCACTGTCCTCTGGATATTGGATCTGAAGGAGGAACCAGGTACTTCAGATGCACAGGTAACACTTAGTAAGAGTCTGTTACACAAACCTGTCCAGAGAGGCACCTCCAAAAGCCACAAACCAACAGGGACACGATGCCTGCTTCAATCACCAGCTTGCTGAGACCACCAAATTCCAGGGTTAAATCCCTGTGGGTGTTAAATCCCACTCCCTGCTGCAGGAGCCAGGGGCCACCTCTGTGCTGCCAGCTCTGAGTCACAGGAACACGTTACTGCAGGTAGCACCAGGCTGCACGAGTCACACACAACCACCCCATCCCATCGGGAACAGCATCTCCACAGCCAAAAAAGGTAAAGTATTTACAAGCAGCAGATGTGCTGCATCAGCAGAGTCCAGCTTTCAGCAGTGCTGCAGCCACACGGCTCCCAAAAGGTCAGGAGAGACAAAAATCATACCTCAGGACAAATCCAGGGAAGTTCATCTGCATTTACAACAAAGACCGCGAGCTTTAAACCCCAGCTGCCTGTCCTACAGAATCCAGAGAGCACACGGGAAGTTACAGCAGTCTTCCAGTCCTCAGCTCCCAGCACTACCCAGTTCTGCATCCAGCACAACTTCCAGCACAGAGCAGTGGAAGTGCAAACACCCAGCAGCTTCTCCTCCTGAGTCAATAATTCATTCTGCCTCGGATGCTGCTGTGACTCATGTGCTGTGCTATCACAGCAGCAAATACTTAAAGAACATCAAGGTCCGTGTCCCAAAAACGCTAAAGAAAAGATTTGCTTGCAGATACAGACTTCAAGTGTTTAAGTGGTTGTTTCTATGCAAATCAGCCCAGCATTCCAGGTGCTCTGGGAAGCTCCATGCTGGCCTCTCCCAGGTTTGTGCACATGGTTACCAGGCTGCTTTTACACAGGATAACGTTTTCATCTTCAGAAAGACTGGAATGCCACTTTTTTTTTTTGCCATACCACATATTTTCTGGTTATTTCTGAAACCTTGGCCATTACAAGTGAATTCTTCACCATCTGTAACAGTGGCTTTAATCTGTTGATTTTTGGCCCAAAAATCAACCCCAAACATTTCAAACCCTGACCCCAGCTCCAGCCTCTCCACCAGAGCAGTTACCCCAAGTCCTGCATGATTAGACCCAAAGCTCCACCTGCAGTGCAGCTGCTTTCAGAGCAGGTCTGGCAGGATGAGACCCGGAGGTTTGGGCTCCACGCAGTTGATCCAGAAGTTTGCACAGCTGGCGTGGTACTGGTGCCCCCCATACGCCAGCTTGAAGTTATCTGTCTCGGAATTAAAGGCCTGCAAGAAGAATTGAAACAAGTGTGACAGTCTGATCCACTCCAGGGCCTAAACCGAGAGTGGAAAATGGCACAGGACCCTCCCCCCAGCACTCCACCCCATCAACTCTATCTGATTTTAGTTGCAGGTGGACAAAACCTTCAGCCATCACACCTGAGCCAACCTACACCTGCAGGAAGGGAGCCCTGACCTGACCCCTGGCAGCTAACTCACCTTGTTTCCTGCATCTTCGGTTCTGTTCCATCTCCCTACCGAGGGGAAAGCCTGTCCCACTTGCCAGCAGACAGCTCCTGCACTTATTTCCCTGGCTCCAGCCTGGCTGTGGCTTAGGCAGGTGCAATTCTTGCTATTAGTGTTATTTCAGGTTGAATTTGATCTACTTCCTCCTGTTAATTGAAGCTGCTTTACAATAGGAGCCTCTGAGCGTGTGAAGCCATGAACAGGCTGAAACCACCTCGGTGTTTGTTGCTAGGAGATACTTTCCAATGCCTCACAGCTCCCTATTTAAAAAAATATCCCAGCCCTGCTCTCCACACCCTGGATTTCCTGCAGAGATTTCTAAAAATGCCACTGCCTGCTACACAAAGCCAAAAGTCAATATTTCTAGCACAAAGCCCCTGAAACCCCCCATCTCCTGCCACAGACACACAGGCAGCACAGATTCGGGAACTCGGGGGTTTTCTACCACACAACAGAAGGAGCACAAAACCAGAGAGCTGGGCACAAGGCACAGGCATGCAGACAGACAAGGGGAGGCTCTGGAGCGTGTTAGTTGATCAGATCAAGAGTTAACGGCCACGAAACATGACTGGAGAAGAGGATTAATGATTGGTACAATTGAGAATGACAGCTGAGAGCCCATTAGCAGCTCAGCCTTCCACACTCAAGAAGAATGAGTCTAGAAAGAATGTTTTTTACAGGTTCATACTTTTTTGGGAAGTTCTTCCACGGGTTTCTCTTCTTTCTGAAATAACGTTGAAACCAAAAAGTCAGGAAAGGTGCCTCTATTTTTAACTGGTTGGCACAACTCTGCACATGTCCTGGGAGTCCCTCCCAGCTCTGCTAATGGCAACAGTCCCCTCTGGCGAGCCATTTCACGGAGAAAAGCCATTAAAAGATTTTTATTTGTTAAAAAAATAGGTATACTTTTTAAAATCTTAGTATCCCAGTTTCTTCCCTGTTATGAACAACTAAACTCAACCCCTTCTCCACAGCTGTGTCACACCAAAGCCCAAGGAACAGTGGGTACTTGATTATAGGATTTTTTTGAGACCCATCTACAGGTCAGAGTTTACAAATTGTAACCATGAACATTTTTTCAATACACCCATCCATGGAAGTGTCCAAGGCCAGGCTGGACACCCTGGGCTAGTGCAAGGTGTCCCTGCCCATGGCCCAGGGTGGCACTGGGTGAGCTCCAAGGTCCCTTCCAACCCAAACCAGTCTGGGATTCTATAAATGGAAGTCCAAACCGTAAATTCAAAAGGAGTTTAACCACCACACTTACTTTGCTTCTGGAATCCACGTTCAGCAGACACACTCCACAGGCAAGATCCTGGGCATTTTTAATCCCTGGGCGCAGCATACAAGAAGAGAAATCCAGGGAGTTTTCATCTGGCTGAAGAAAGGAGACAGTAACACTTAGGCATTTTCAGTACCTGAGAAAGTTTCAGACATCATGATAAAAATTACTGAGCACCGAGAGCCAGCGAGTCACACAGGCGTGGCAGGGTGACAACCATCAAAGCTGTCGGGGTGCATTTGCCAGCCCCATCAGCACTCATTTCTAACACTCAAAGTCCTAAAAAAGGCCTCGACTACAAAGGAAGGAATTCTTGAGTTGCACATTCCCACATCCAAAGGGGAAGGAGCACTGGGAACTGGGGGAAGGCAAACAGAGGCTCTGCAGGTGTTTGTGCAGCTGTGGGGAGGGAGCTCTCCCAGCCAGCCCTGGAGAGGTGGCTGCAGCAAGATTCATTGTCCTGGACTCCCTGATATTGCCTCAGCGAAACAGGGCAGTTGCTATTCTCTTCGGGGGTTTTTTTGAACCTAAAATATGGCAGAGCAGTACAAAATGGGATATTAAGGTTAACCAAACCATGGAATTCAGGCCCCCAGCCATTCACAGGTTAAAGAGAGGCAAAGGGTGGGAGAATAAACCTGTAAATAATAAATTATTGTGGTCACTTTTCCAGAGCTCAACCTCACATTTCAGCCACAGGATAAATGACCAATTAAAACAGTGCATAAGGGGGATACAAAACTGTTCAAATTTTGCATGAAAATAGTAATGCAAATAAAAGCAATGACTAGAAATGCAAGAAGCTTAAAAAATGGTGTGATCCCAGGCCATGTGTGTCTTAATCCACACTCTGGGCATGCTGCTCACGCTGCCCTGCTAAATGGCTGGAGAATAATTGGAATCCTGAAAAAAACACACCCTTTAATCTCTAAGTAGATCAATCAAATTAATAAAGGCACTCTAATATTTGTTTACCAAATGCATGAGTGAAGCAAATGAGAAGGTCATCCTGCAATTTGCTGTGAAAAACCACAAGGCTGTGCATAAAATTACCTTGTAACAAAATCCTTTAAAAGATAAAATTAACCTTTCCAAGCACATGCCTGGGAGCTGCAATACTTCTCTGCAGTTAATTGGCACTTGTGCATCATTTAGGATCAGAGGTGTGGGTTCCACCCCTTCCAGTGAATCCCGTGGGGAAGAGAAGCGAGAAAAGGGGTGATTTGGAGAATTATAGGAGTCATGAGTTCCTGGTGTTTAATAAGTTCAGCTGGACTGTATGTGCATGTGAGAAGTCACTGTTTGCAGCTCCTAATGTGCTTAAAATTTAGCTGGAGCTACGAGCCAGGAGCTGCTGTGGCTCGGAGAACACGTGGCCAAGCTTTGGACTTTCAGGTAATCCCTGTAATCTTCCAAGGAAAAGCACTTTAGGAACTGTATTTTAATCCACCTGTTTAAATTAGGAAAAGATCCTGACAGCTCCTGGGATGGCTGCTACCAACAATGCCAGAGTTCAAACCGGTGAATCCAGCTCTATCAACCTCCTCTGCCGAGCAGTAAAATACTGAGGATATAAATTCCCTAGGATGTCAGGCTCTGTGCATCACAGGACATCGCCAAAATACCTGGGGAGGTTTAAAATGTGCAAAAGGTGTGTAAAAAGGGACTGATCATTTAACAATACCTGCCTTGCAGGGAATGCCAGTGAGCTGGAGATGGGTATTTCTAGCAGAAACCAAGTATTCCAGGCCTTACTTATAAATGAGTGCTTATTGGGAAGGAAAAGCCTTTTGTGGCCACAGCTGCAGTGCAAGGAGGAAGCCACAAATTAAATTGCTCAGTGGAAACCTCCCCGTGGTAATGATCTGCTCAGTGATGCTTGGTGCGATGTGCTGATCCTGAGAGCTGAAGGCTCCTTGGATAAGCACTGAGTGAAAGGGATCCACTGTGAAAGCCAGTATAAAGCACACACAGATGGGCGATTCCCTAAAAATGTGACTTCTTCCATGGTTAAAGGAGGTCATTTTGCACATCGTATCCCCTGCAACACAAACACACAAAGGAACTCCCACAAGGAATTTAAGGGCAGGGTGACTTTCCTGCCTTCTATTTGTGTTTATTGTGTGCCCCTCTTCTCCCCAGCTCCTCTGCAGACCCTTCCCATGGGATGCTCCTGCTCTAAAGGGCCACCCCTCAGACCATCCCTGCCTGTCCCCCCACCCAGCTACGCCCAAAGCTCTCCAGCTCCTACCAGGCTGGCTGGGAGCAGCAGAGCTCTTCCTCGCAGTCCAGAGCAGGAAAAGCTGTTTAGTCTGTGGCAGGAACCAAAACAAACTCGGGCATTTCCAAATGCAGAGAGAAGGGAGAACAGTTTAGTTGTTCCTGCGTTGCTGCACTGTGTGGTTTGGAATTGTGAGCATTAAAACCAATTGCAGGGATATTGAAAAACAAGACATGTCCATGTCATTCCGGCTTTGTAAAATGGCTTATTTGGATTTTATTAAATTTGCCTCCCTGGAGATGTCCACAGACACCCAGGACATCACCTAAACCATTAGGGTACTAAGACAACACCATGTTTGTGCATAAGTAACAGTTTTCTTAGAGGGTTTTAAACTGGCTTTCACAAGTTCATTTCCATTTCCCAAGAGAAGAAACACAAACTGTCAAGTCAGGACACCCTGCAAAGTCTCTTTCAATATAATTAATGACATTTGCTTTAGTAACCAGGCAGCTTATTTGGGTCTCACCGTTAAAGCAGCCAGGGACATGAAGCTAATCAGGTTGTTCCACACTTTATCAATATCCTTCAGCAGCTGCTGGAGCTTCTCGCTGCAAACAGCAGTCGCTTTGATGCCCAGCTCCACCCTCTTTGTTACTCTGTAGACTTCAACAACCCCTGTCGATGTAAAAACAGAGGAGGATTGCAGGGAATTCACCGGATCCCCAGCCTTGAACTCAGAAATGGCAAAACCAGAAGTGGCACAGGAGGGGTGGCCATGGAGGGTTAGTTCAAAGCTGGAGTTACATTTATTTGGCAGAAGAGTTTTTCATTATTTAGGTGCAGGCAAAGATTAAGTAATGCCATTTGGGGAGGAGTGATTCTATATTCCTGGTTTTTAGAGAAGAACTCTCAGCATAAAACACGTGGAAAATTAAAACATACCCAGTAAATATTCCATGCCTTGAGCAGACTGGATAACTTCAGTGCAAACAGATGAACTGCTTATTCCATTTAAGGTGTCGTTTGCTTTCTTTATGACCTGGTGGAAATGAATTTCATAAAATGATGGGGTTTCTATCTTTAAATAATCATTACAAACACGATTGCCCCCAGCAGAAACTGTTATGCAAAAAAGGAGGCAAATTAAACAAGAAACGATTGCCACACTCCACCACGTTTTTATATACTCCTGCTTAAGGAGATCGGGGCAAGTATGAACATTTAAAACCTTAATGTATTCCCCCCAATACTCTCATTACCAAAATAAGAGTTTTAAGAGCATGCATGCCTTGCTATCTAGTTTAATAAGAGCATTCACAATTTGGGCTAATACTCAAATGCAAAGAAGAAATGTTAAGGAGCACTGATGTGGCTGTGAAATCTCTGACAGCAGCACATGAATGGTCCCTGGGCACAGCACATCAGCAGTTCTCTGGTACCAGTGCCCTGAACAGCACAATACTGGGCATCCAAACACGGGACCACCCCACTAACCAGAGAGCTGGAATATTTAGGGAAAAGCCAAACTAATCCCCAGTGACAGGGAGATTAGTGTAGGGTGCTTAGCTGAGGAGGTGGCAGCTTTTGGTTTAAAAACTGTAATTCCCAGGGCTGATTCCCACACTCTCTCTGCCTGTTGGTCTCAAACTGAGTGAGGCGGTTCCTGCAGGGAGGAGGGAAGGATCTGGAGGAGGAGGAGGTGCCACACTCACCTGCAGGGCACTCTCCAGGCACCTCTGCCACTCATAGGCGTACCTCTCGCTCTCCTAGTGCAAAGGAAAGGACAGGCTCAGTCTTGTTCCTACACACATTTCCCTCCCTTTCTCCTACACAACAGCCACACAGCAGACAGGTATCGTAAAAGGCTTTTTGCAGATCAGCTGTGTGAACTTTTAACAGATCTGTTCCTAATTTCCCCCCATTCTTTCAAGATTTTCTAAGCACTTGAACTCTAAAATTTGATTTCTGGAAGTCAGGAGTAGTTTCAAAAGAAAGAACATATAGGAGTGGGTAAAAGGTTTCACTGCACACACCTCCTCATGACACGTTTGTTACAGTCTGCTGTTCTAGCAGTGGGGATTAGCAGAATTTAATCTGAGTCCTTTTCCCATCTCTTCTCAGGATGAGCAGGAGAAATAACTACCAGGCAGCCAAAAAGTGATGCCATTTCCCAAAGCAAACGGTCTCGGTGCCAAAGCTGGGATTAGATTTAAACTGTAACTAATTTCCAGTCATAAGCTTAGGCTGCAAGGTCAAGCGATTCCGTGTTTCAGACAACAGCGTTCTCCCACTTCCCTTTAGAGACCTGAGAGAAGAAACTTCCAGGTTCCACTCACAACATCCAACTGCACCCGGACGCCATCTCACAGTCACACCCGTATGCAAATAGGTAAAGCCCCAGAAAGCTGGACACACAACCCCCCTGATGTCAGTGCCAGCTCAGCTGTGTTGCAGACAGTTCCTTACCTCCACCTCCCCAGTCAGGTCCTTGTACTTGTCCCTGATCACAGGCAGCGCTGGCTTCTCGCTCAGAGTGTTCGACCGGTCCCTGAACGGCTGCTCCAGGGCTGGCAGAGGTGAGGAGCGACTGATTTCTCTGTCCCCCAGGCTCAGGCTCCTCTTATGAGACCCTAAAAAGTCAGGTTATAAAAAGTTATTCCTTTACTCTAAAGACCCAGGCTATTTAAAATGAATGAAGTGGCAGCAAGGGTTGTCCCGTTCCTCCAGAAGAACAAATATTTCTCTTTACTCAGTGACTGCTGCAGATTTCCCCAGTCCCTTGATTCTTACAGGTTTCTGGCACAACAAATATTTTTCTTGTAGAAAAAGACCTGCTCCAAATGCCACAGAAATCAATGAGAAGATTCAGGTCGTTTCCAGCAGCCTTTGGAACAATCCCCATTAGCTAATTTATAATTCAATTAGGAAAATCAGCCTTTGATAAGCACGTGCAACATGAGGTTCCTCCACCGTGGGCAGGCTTACCTTGCACAGACAGGTCAAAGGTAGCCAGCTCGCTCTTGATCATCTCTTCACTGGATTTCACTTTGCCTTGGGAAGTGGCCACCAAGAAGTCGAACTTGCTGATTTTTGGTTTTTCACTTTGGAACTCTCCGAAGTCATCTGTGGCCTCTCTCCGCAGCTCAGAGGAGACTCCAGCGAGGAACTCGACGCCCAGGGCTGTGTCAGCTGCTGCTGCATCCTGAGCTTCCGAGGGCGGTCTGGCGAAATCCCCAAAGTCTCCGATGTCGTCGTCGCTCGGCGCGCCCGAGACCGGCCCGGAGTCTTTAAAGTTTGCAAAGGCTGCGAAGGAAACATCCTGCAAAGCATCCTCGCTGGAAAAGGTTGTCACTTTGGAAACCGTTGTCATGGTGATGTTTTCCGAGCTGCCAAACAAGGTCTCCTTCTTCTGGAGGACAGAGGTGGCCGCGGAGGAGCCGCTCCCCGAGGGCTGGGCGAAGCAGGAGAGCTTCTTGCCCTGCTGGACGTCGTCCTTGTCGGAGCCGGACCAGTCGTAGCTCGCCAGGCTGCTGACAGCAGAGCCACTGTGACAGCTTCCAAACGGGCCACCCTTTAAGTCATCCACATCTGAAACAAACCCCCACAATTAGGAGCTGAAGTTCAAACGTTAAACTCTCTACGCCACCTAAGAACGACTTGCTGAGAGCCTGGAGGAACTGCAAGAACAAACACAGTGAACTGTTGTCTCGCTGGGGCTTGAACTGGAGTTTGCACAAAAATAATCTGGAAAATACCTGAGCATTTAATACAAAAATTTCTCTGTTCAATGAGTGTAAGCCTTGACCTCTGAATGCTGTCTTACATTTTAAGCTGAAAGTCACCATACTGCTATGGTAGTGAAGAAACACTAAAAAAAAAATCAGTTTCTGGCCAGTCCAGGCTGCACAGAGCACCAGTTGAGTTTTCTGGCTGCAGAATCTACAATCAAAATATAAATGTTACAACTCAAACACCTTTAATGCGTTATTTCATCTTATCAAATCCAACCACACAGAAGACTGGGCTGACTTTTCCATTCCTCTGATAAAGTATTAATACACTTTAATTTTATATTCATGCTTTGATACAAATAACGTATAAAAATGTGCTGCAAGAATCTAAAAAAGCCTGGAAATCCTGTGTGAGCTTATCACGGCTCCTGCAGCGCCGCACGGCCGACTCGTCAAACTTCCAGGTGCCAGCACTGACAGGGATATTGCAGAGATCATGTTTTAACTGAATAAATAGTTCGTAAAAGCGAAGTCTAGAGAAAATCCAATTATTTTGCAGAAAGCTCCAAACATTTATACCCACCTGGTGATTACATGGCCCAATAGGTTCTTCTCCCTGCCAGGGGCAGGTGTGAGATCAGAGCCTGCAGTGCCCGGGGGCTCTGGCTGCTCCCACCCAACTGATCTTTCACCTCCTGATCCCCAGCGAAGGCACACGGAGCCGGGGGCTGGGCAGTTTTCATCAGAGCATGAACCCCCTTCCCCAGCAAACCAGCCCTGCTATCCTACATTTGGCATTTGTTTTGCAGCAGGAACCGTTGTCAGTTTGGATTAGAGACGCGGCCGCTGCGCAGCGCCCGGGGTCCAGCGGCTCCAGGGACGGCAAACCCAGACCACAAAGTGTTTTCCCCTGAGCCTCGCTGGGGCTGAGATCCTGGTGCTGAACACCACGGGCCGAACGGGCTGGCACGGTGGGGTTTGACACAGCCACGGTGGGAACGAGCTGACTTCCCAGCTGTCCTCTGTCTCCAACCCAGCCACACCAGCCCGAGGATTAAACCATTCTAACAAACCATTTCTGCCTCGGTTTATTCATCCCACTGCAAGGGGAGAGCAGGCCAGGCCCCAGGCTGCTTCCCAGGCACGACCCACATACACAGCTGATGAAAAACCTAACAAATGCACAACACAGCGATGGAGTTGAATGGCCACTGCCGTGGCTCGGCGAGGCACAGCGTGTCACCCGCCAGCTCCTCCCCAGGGCCTTCCTGCAGCTGCCACTTCGCCCACAACAGCATCCCAAATCCAGACCCGAGCCACCTGCACACAGACAAGACTTCCAAGTGCCACTCGAATTCTGAATGTGCAGAGCAGCAGTTTGCAGAGGGTAAACACAGAGAGATGAAATCACTGCTCCCAGCACAGAAAGAAGGCTCTGAGGTGAAAGGAGCTGCCAGGAGAGGGGTCGGTGATTTATCACCACAGACCACACCTTGTGCTCTCAAGCTTTTGTTTAAAGAAGGGAAATGAAAGCTTTGCATGAAAGAGAGAGCCAGATCCACCTCCAACACGTGAGCCAGCTGTAATTAATCCTGGGATCCTGGAAATACCACCAGGTAGCCAGCAACCTCTGTTTTCCCTTCACTTTTTGTTGACTCCAAAATCCAGCAAAGATTTGAGCCTCGCCATTGTTCCAGTGTTCCCTGGGAGGGAAAGGGAAGAGTGATGATCCCACTCCGAGGATCTGCACACTCACAGTCTGCTGGGAATTATTCCTTTGATAACCGCTAAGATTTTGAGCTGCAAACACATCCTAAAGGAGCAGGTCAGGCACTCCTGATCCAGTCCTGGCTCAGGCACAGGCAGGATCAGCTGCAGGCTCTGGGGGAATCCTGAACTCACCTGCAATCAATAGGGCAGGGCAGGGGAGGCAGAACAATTGTTTAATTATTCACAAACTAAGATTCAAGATTCTCTCTGTGTGAATTCAGGGAGGCAAGAAACCTCTGCAGAGGTGCAAGGGCTGAGGTGAAATGTAATGGTACATTTGATTCTTTTTGGATAATTCCAGAAGGATCACTCCAGTGAATAAACTTTTTCCTAGGAATATTATGTTAGAGGAGAAACACTACGTTCAGAGTCAGCGTTTACAGCTCAAGCACTAAAACAATTTAGTGAGAAGTATGAAAAGTAACAATGTGGAACCCAAAGTCCAAGCTGCCTGATCATCACCTGGGACCAGCTGCACCTGCACGAGCCAGCCAAGGCAAAGCACCGGGTGCCAAGTTAATATACAGTTAAAATAATACAGTTACAATACTGCTTCCCAGTGTTATCTCCAGAAAAACTTGCCACCCCTGATTTGAGCCAACTATAATAATTTATTTCAGCTACCAAGGATTAAGTTATGGCTGGAGGCAAATTACAAGCTGGAGCCTTCAATATCAACAGTTTAATCATTTAAGGAAAACCCTTGACAGCATTAGTGACTGTCTAAAGAAAACTGAAAAAGACAATCCAGGGACACTGGAATAAATTTAGGGATTTTAGCCAGCAGAGGAGGCTTTCAGGTTTTTGTATTTCAGTGGATATTAAATTCTGATGAATAACTCTGGTGTCACATTTTGGTTGTTAGGGTGACACAGGTGGTGGCTGTGGAGCTCTGCTCCCAGCAGAACAGCATCAGTGCTGTTACCCTGGGAACATCCCCTGCAGCCTGAGCAGGAATCCAGAGCCTGGATGGGGACAGGCACCACCTGCTCACTGCTTCCAGTGGGTCTCCACCTGATAAAAGGAGATGAGACTGGAGGAATACAGAGTTTCATGCACTGCTGCCATCAGTGTCATGCCTGTCAGCAACCAGAAAAATCCAAAGCCCATTTCTCAGCTGGGGAAGCCTGAACAGTTAACAATAAAGGAATTATTCCCATTTGCTTTCCCTAAAGAACGGCCGTAGCTAAGATGGAAACCATCAAGAATGCTGACTGTAAGATAAATAAAAATGAAGGAAATAGAAGAGAAAAGCCTCCAAACCTTGTGGAATTACAGGACTCGCTAATTATTTTGAAATGATCATGATAAACAACGTTTCACAGCAAAATAAAGCCCCTGAGCTGACACTGGGAGCTCAGTCCCACAGAGGCCCTTGGGCAGGCCACAGCAAACACATCCACACCCTCCCTGTCAGAGGCCTTCCCGGGATAAACCAGGGTGGATAAGCTCTGCTGTGCACAGAATTAACCCAAATGAGGGCAAGAGAGTGAATCTGACTGTCAAGTCTGGACAAAAATGCAATAAATACAGTCATGAACGTTCCTCTCCCTCCTCCAGGAATGACTGGCTGAACAAACACAAACAGCACGAGCCCTGCAGAATTAGGTCTCAGCTTTACGTTCAAAGCTTTGGTTTAAAAGCCTTTAGGGCTGGGCACAACCTACTGATCTCCAGATTCAAGGAGGAGTGTTGTGGTTTTCTCCCTTTTTCTTTTTTTTCCCTTTTAAAGTCTCTCCAGCTCGGTGTAAAGAAGAAAAGCCACATTCTGCTTCCTGGGCTGGTTTTCGCTCTTGTGGCAACTCCAAAACCCCACAATATTTTAACTATTCCACATCTCAATTATTTTTAGCTTTTTACCTTGTCTGCTAATTTGATGCTAATCCCAAGCTGTCAGTGGCTCAGGATTTGGAGGAATTTGAAGTGACATAATTGCGTGCCACGAATTTGCAGCTGTCATTCATGTTTGAAAGTTTCGATATTTAGAAGACAGAGCTTCCCAAATGGAAAATTTACTTCGGGGCTCTGGTTAACTCACACTGGATTAGCTAAATAAATATCAGAATATTATGTAGTGGGCTCCTACTCATAAAAGTCTCAAAAAGCAACACAGTTTTTCAGTGCCAACTCACAGAAACAACCCTGCCACCACACATTTCCTCCACTCCATCCCTCTCAAACACAAATCTTTGGAAAAATATTATTTAGGCTGATATGTAAAGATTCAGAAGGTCACAGGGAGCGAGGTCAAAGCGTTGGAAGAGGAGAAAGCAGCTCACCCACACCCTGCTCTGCTAGAGAAAAGCACCCGCCAGCTTAAGGGGATACCAGGACCTTAAACCCTGTATTTTTGAGGAAAAAGAGATACATTGCTGGTTTGCAACAAATCACACACATCCCCATGTTTTCAAAATATGCCAAGGTAATATTTATTAACACAGCAGGACTTACAGATCACAAAAGATAGTGATACAGAGGAGCTCGGAAGGGCGGTATCAGAGTAAAGCATGCAGGTCAATACTTGCAGAAGAGAGATATCAAAGCAGATCTGAAAAGGCACATTCACACAGGAAATGTTTAGTTGAAATCAGACATTAGAAAAAGCAGCAAAAAAACCTGAAGTTGATTAAAATATACAGAGATCTCCAGTAATGCCAAAGAAAAAGGTACTTTACAGGTGTGTCAGTGCAGCAGATAACCCTTTGAGAGCGCCCGGGGCAGGGCTCCTCTCGCTGCAACCTTTGGCAGGAAGAACAAATCAGGTTCACTCAAGAGGAGCAGGTGCTCATTCAAATACTTTCAACTCGGAGTGAAACGTAAATTTGGTGTAAAAGAAGCAGCCTGGTTCAAACTAACAGCATGCAGCCAGTGCTCAAAGGGTTATACGGAGTAAATGCAAGAGAAATCAGGCAACATTAGTATCATCTACCTTCCACACAGAGAGTTAGAGCCGAGTTTAAAGAGACTGTATCCCCTTTGGAGAGAGAAAAACTGGAAACCTTTCACCCCTCAAGAGACCACAGGCCCTGGCATGGGAAGCGAGCCAAGGATTTCTCTCCAGTTCCCAGCGTAAGCACCTACCTGCTCATACCTGGAAGCTATAAATGTCAAACCTCACAGCCAAGGGACAAACACCTCTGTGTGGGCACGTCACAAAGTCAAATCATCTCTCAGCACCTCTGTCCTGCTGCTGCTCCACTGGAGATGTGACACAGGGCTTGCAGACATGCAGCTCCCCAGGACAAGTCTCCCATTTCCCAGCAGTGAGGTGACAAAGGGATGCTGTCCCTTTCTGACATTAGATTTACAGATCAAAGGAAACGATGAGGGAAAAAAAAAATCTGCTTTTTAACTTCATGTAAACTGAAAAAAAAAAAAAAGGACTGGACCATCAGTAGTTCACAGCTCGAAATGCATCAAACACACAGAAAGGAACACATGAGCACAGGAGTGTTTGTAGCAGAGTGTCCAGAGCACGTCCTGCTACGAAATCCAGTTAAATGGAGCAAAACTCTCCCTTTTGGAACAACATCTAACTTGGCACCATAGGAGAATACAGACTTGTTTAAGTTTAATAAAAATAGCTTCTAATTAATACTTCAGAGTTCAAAAGTTTAGCAACAAGCACAAGAAGGGCTAACCCCTTTAAACGAACCAAAAAAAAGAGGCTTTTCCTGCCACAAACGGCAATTATTCATCACGGATTGCTGTGGCAAAAGCACACGTCCTGTAAAGAGCTACAGAAGTCAAACTACCACCAAAAGAGGCTAGAAAAATATTAGGAAAAAGTGCTTTCAAACCCAAAGTAAACATTCAAGAATACACTGTAGGTGCTACGTTTTGACAGCTCACTCAACTTGGAGTTTTCCCAAGCAGTAATATGAAAATTAAATGTCTTTGCTAATAAATTATTCCTGATATTTTGTACCCTGTTAGAGAGTATCTTCCACGTTGAAGTTGCCAACTTAATTCTCTCCCCTACTGAAAAATATCATATAATGCAAAATTACAGTACTGTATATTTTTTCTCTACCCATATCTGCAAAAAATGGAAGAAATATTTCATGTGGAAATAACCAATTCTTGCAGTAAGAGCTTTTACATTTACAGTTTGTATGTTCCCCCTGTTCAGAAAAGCCTTTGCCTGCATAAAACTTGTCCTAGAACACAGTAATGGTTCCCGTGTTGTTGAAGGCCACAGAACATTTAACTACAGCTTATCTCCTATGTATATATGAAAAGAAAAAGCAGGACACTTGGGAAATTTGTTTTATGATATGTGATCAGGTCAGAGATGGTCATTTCACTCCCTCGGGAATGCTGTCATAAAGGGAAATTAAAGAAGGTGGAAACCTGATAAGGATAAAGTGAAAGTCCCATGGTTTAAATTTAGGTCCAAGAGCTCCCAATCATGAGACCAGCACTTGCAGCCCCTTGGCACAATGATTCCCACGAGGGATTTAACACTGGAAGGGGTGTGAAATACTCTTAAAACTGCAGTCCTGCAAAATCCTGGCTACCCAGACTGAGCCCCACTGTAAGGGGAATACACCGGTGGTGGTGATTAGTCAGCTTCTCATTAACAGCCCCAATTAGTGACCCCTGGGAAGCGCCGAGCAGGGGAAGTCCCCAAGCCGAATGCTTTGTGGAAAACAAGAGATTAAAGTGAGACTCTGCCATCATCTTGCTGATATAAATGGAATGACATTGTTTGCACTGGAATATTTTCCACTCGAGTCCCTTAAGTGCCAATAGCGAACAGGTACCAGTATGATGTTAAATCTCACAAATAAACTGGCCTGGAGTTCAAACTGTTCCAGCTATTTATATTTATAGTCTTCTAAGACAAAAACTAAAGAGTGCCCTGCTGAGGGGCCGTGGCTGGCGGGGACACACACTGAGGAGTCTTCCACTACTGAAAGACGAGTGCATAATACTGTAATTGAGCACAGAGAACACGGAATCTGCACCACCTACGTTACCAGAGCAATCTAACCAGTTCCTCACCTGCTGCTGGTGGATGCTGGCCACTAACTGTTGGCAAATCCAAAGAGCTATCAGACATGACATGCTTAAGATCTCCTCCCACATCAGCCAGTTTCATGTCAAACTGAACAGACAGCGCGTCTTCGGAGTCCTCCTTGCCCACGCTGCTGCCGCCGATGGAAGGCAGATCCAGGGATTTCACCGAAGCAGAGTCTTCTTTGGCCTGCTTGAAAGCTGCCACTTTGTCCACCAGCGACTTCTCGGCGCCGCTGGAAGAAAACTTGTTGGAGTGGAAGTCAGCAAAGTCATCATCGCTCTTCACCGAGGAGAGCGCGCTGTCCTTGGCCTCCTCGAAGCCCGCTCCGGAGCCTTCCAGGGACAGCTGCTTGAAGATGTCGTATTTGGTGGGCGTAGCAGTGGTGGCAGAGCTCTGCCCACCCTTCACTGTGCTGGCAGAGGAGCCAGCCTGAGCACTGGGGCCGGCCTCCAGCTTGACTGCATTGTATTTGTCATCAGGTTTTTGTTCGGAAAACCCCCCGCTGTTGTTGAAAGCCATAAAATCTGCAAAGTCATCTTGTCCACTGGCTGATGCGCCGTTAGAAAATTCCCCAAAAAGGTTGAACTCTCCAAAGTCATCAGCTAAGCTTGAGGTTTTGCCAGGTGCCGGCTGGGCAGAGGCGGACGGAAGGGGTGGGGGGGGAAAGGAGCCCGTTTTTGCGGTGTTAAACGCAGGTGGGAAGGATGGCTGCTTGTTTTCTCCAGGAGAGGAAAAGAGCTCCAAGTCTGCCAGATTCAAAGGGGCCTTGGCTTGTGTTGGCTGTTTTGGCTGAGCGGGCAGAGGAGGGAAGGGTGCAGGGAAGGTTTTGTCTTTCGAGGGTGGCTCTAACGGGGAGATGCTGTCAGCGGTTTTGAAATCTGTGAAGCCATCGTCGGCTCCCGCGGGCTTGAACTCTGCAAGGTTTTCTCCTGGGAATGAAACAGGGAGAAAACAACAGTTAAACCCTGCACAACAAATACAGCACATTCACACCATGCAGCAAGCAAATTATTTCGTGCAATGTCAGAAGGTTTTACGCAAACTGTTTAAATTAAAGACCTCGGGATGCACACGGAACTGCAAACTCAACTTCCATGAGCCACACAAGTGTCAAGGTCAGTGATTCTACTTTTCACTCCAGCAAACACTTAATTCTCTCAAATAGCCTCAAAGTCATATTAAACTCCCTTTACACCGAGTTAATATCAAAACACACCATGACAAATAGATTCAAAAGGAGATCAATACTGCCTTATTCGGCCTCCACGCAAGTTCTTCTCCCCACCTCATCCTCCTCGTGTTTGCCAAGCCGTGAATGTAATTTTGAATTTCACTTTTACCAATACAGTATTTACTTTTTACGGAAGCAATTCCTCCCTTCCTCCCTCTGAAATATTGCAGCTTTTTCAGGGGGGATCAGCAGAGGGCGGAGACAAAACCAACATGAGGTAACAATGTTTTCACTGAATTTACATAGAATAGTTTGGTGTACTAATCTTCTAACTTTCTTCTTTTGAACATGAAAACATTGTTTAACCCATTCACCAGCATGTACATACTTGGACTACTGGTAATTTTAAAGTATTGATGCTTACTTTAAGACAAGTGTCCAATAAATAGATTTTTTCTATTTTAGAAACACACCACTAGCATTTAATTCTTAAGCTACCACACAGTGTCATACTTTAAATTAGTTTAACCAAGACTTAAAAGAATACTCTTCATAATGGTAGTAAAGGACCACAACTACACCTGATCTTTTATTCCATTCTCCCTCCCCTCCAAACCAATTCATTTGGCTCAGCAACAATATAAAATATTCCTGAAATTGCCACTCATTGATCAAAACTGCAACAGCACAGCAAACTACACTTACTGAAGAATTGCAAACTTTTCCATTAGAAATGTAAGCTGGTGAAAGGGTTAAGAGAGGTCAGACCTTGACAGCAGGCAAATACAGCAACTTTCTATATTTTAGAACACGTACAGAAAGAGATCAAATGTTATTTCATTTTACTGCAAGCATTTAATCCTGAAGAGGTCCCAAGCATGAGAAGCTCACAAAACACCACAGGGGTTTCATAAATGAATGACTCCTTACTTAAAACAAATTCCAACCACATCATCACTTTAAAATAAAACTCAGGAGCCCCCAGAAGAGATGCCAATCTTTCAGAAATACCATCAGCACGTTGTTCCTATAGGATATTGCCCTGTTTTTTTCAAGATACTTCCTACCAAGTTTTTAAGAGAAGCAGCAACACCATTATTTTAGAATTGCAGAGATGGAAATTCTGCAGCTCAAAGAGAAATGCTAAAAATGATAATGAAAATATGTTAAACCCCCAGTGCTTACCCAAGTATTTGCTCTCTGCTGGTTGCTCTAATTCCCGGAAAGCGCTGTACTTGTCCCCTCCATCTAGAGAAGAGGAGAAAAGAAATACATTTACACGGAGAAATTATCAATTCATACAGTAAATTATATATAAATTGCTCTGATTTTTAAATATTAACATCTTATCAATGCCAGAAAGAACATACATGAAATTTTACAATAAATTGCTCAGAGTGGATGTGTATTTGTCCTTTTACCTCCAAAAGCAGGTGCACTCTCAGAAGGCTTCTCAGCTGCCATTCCTTTAAACACAGCATATTTATCAGCTGGTGAGAGCGGCTTATTACCTGGGAGTGGCATTAGTAAAGAAGGAACGCTAAAAACAAAAGAGATAAAAGCAAAGTTCCTTAATTTGTCTGTAAGAAATCTACATTTCCAGGTTTTATTTAAAGGAGCCTCTTAAGACCACACAATTTGGTTCCTAAACCTAAGCTTGTGCCTTAATGAGTGCTTAATCCAGCCCCTGATGTAAATGACCTCAGCTGGGTAAATTCCCACTTTATCTCACCTAATCATATTCCTTTAGGTCAGAAGTCAATTTGTACCATTCTTTATTTTAATTTCTATCAAAACCATGAACAAAACACTCCAGAACTTTACACCAAGGAATTCGTAGCCCAGGAGAGAACAAGCACACAGACACACCCCAGGAATCAGTCCTGCTTAATTTATCCCTTTGAAAATTCCCCCTGATAAAACGAGATATAGTAAAGAGTTAAAACTGCACGAGATTTTGACAGCTCCATACTTTCAGCTTATCTGATTTTGATTATATCTCATTACATTTTGGAAAATTAAGATAATAAAGTGGGATCACTGTTCAAAGGAAGGAAAGACTAACTCTGAATTTCTGTCAGTGTCAATCAGTGAGTTTAGGCAGGTATCTAGTCAGCAAAATAAGGATTAGTGCACAGTTACACAAGCAAGTCTTTTTGCATAAACACACTCTACTTTATCCAGTAAAACTGCCACAACAACCTAACACCTTGTTAGCAAATGCTGGAAGATTTAGGAGAGAGCTTTGCTTGCCCTCCACACAAGCCCCGTTATCAGACCTTGGCAGCTCCACACAACATCCTTTACATATGAATGATGCATTTTACCTCTAGTTTGTGTCATTCACATTGAAAACCTGAATGAATTTCTATTGCATTCTTCAGCCTGGAGCAAGAATCTTTCCAGAGCCATTTAAATCTCCTTATCAGCAGCCTACAAGCAACACACAAACGAAGCACTTGCACACATGTGCTGATGCTGGTCTGTGATGCTTGCAGACAGACAGTGCAATGGCAAAAAAATAGAGCTTATGGTAATATAATTAAATTTCCCATCCCTGCAAAGCAGGCTATTAGATATGCAATCTTGGCAAATGGTATGGTTAATCAGCTGTACTCCACAGATGGCTTTTTTTAAATAAAGCTCCATAAGCAATTAGATTATAGCTCATTGTACCATTTTGTTCAAAACTGAACGCTTTCACAACTGAATAAAGAGAATTGCTGCAGTGAAAAAGAAACACCATTTTTTGAAATATTTTTTTATGATCCTCTACTTCCCATTGTGCAATTTACAAACAGTTTTCTGTCAAAACTTTCAGTAGCAGATTAGCTTCAGCTGCAAAATGACATCTAACACAAGATATACTTAAATCAGCATCTTCAGATCCATGTGGCACTGACATCCCTGGGAGTGTCCAAGGCCAGGCTGGACAGGGCTTGGAGTAATTGGTCTAATGGAAGGTGTCCCTGCCCATGGCAGGAGGTGGAACTGATTATCTTTAATGTCCCTTCCAAACCAAAACATTCTGGAATTCTACGCCATCAGCAAAATTAAATTTCTTACACAGAAGCCATTTGCCGTGGTGTAACGGAACAACTGGGTTGAGCATCCCCATCTGATGTCACTGCTGAGGAAGCACCTGGTAATCAGGGCTCACATGAAATTCAGAGTTGTTTGCCACTAAGAACAACCAGTTCCTACCCAGAAAATGTGTCTGGCTACAATTAGACACCTGGGAGGTGCATAAAGAGGAAAGAAGGCTGACATTTTCTAGTCTTTGTAGACCTTGAAAGGTTGATTGTAAACTCTCAAAGGGAGGAAACACGCTTATTTATTTTGTTATACAAAACCTGCCTGATCAGGAATTGCATCTTGTCTCCCAAAGGAAAAGCCAGGATTGCTGGAGTCTGAATGATGTTTCAATTGAGATTCATAGTCACGTATCAAAAGTTTAGGCACTGGCCAGAGAAATGACAGAAACACCAAGGATCTGGTACCTGCTCCGGTGCTGTGAACTGGCTGCTTTGGCTGCGTCCCCCTGGAAGTCAGTGAAGGAGTCATCCAGGGAGCCAGACTTTGAGGCATCCTGAAACTCCTGGAAGTCATCATCTTCTGGTTTTACTACCTGAGTTACAAACAACACGTAAATTGCTAGCTGTTGGCTCTTCAAATTGTGATATAGCATGAAAGCAGCTTGGAGCAGTGTGACTAAGAGGGGAAAAAAAGAAGGAAAGGAACCTTTCAACACAAGCGTCATCAGCACTTCCATTTTGTCTGCACCTCACCCTACTCACACAGGATTACAGGGAGCAAGAATGAACAACAGGAACTCTACTCCTTTCACAATAAATGTGTTATTGATCGTAGCCATGTCATATTTTAATACAGGACAAATATTATTAATTTAAATAAATGAATAATTTAAAATTAATAGCACTGCAAGAAGTATTTTCTGAAGGATGAACCACGTCTGCAAACAGCAAAATTGATCCCCCACGTGATTTACCTTTGTAAACCGAAGGTTTTCAGAATTCTTAGCTGCTCCTGAAAACTCCTATTTTACCAGCTATTAGAGTCTGTTATGCAGTTTAACCTAAAATTCCATTTTATGTGCATTACAAAATCCCAACTACAACTAAAATCCTCTTTGTAATACAGAACACTTTTGTACCTCTTCTAATACCACCAGAAAGAACTGAAAAACTAAAAGAACACCCTCCGTGGCACTTCACATTTTCAGACATCACGTGCTGCACTTCAGCTCTGGTTTTTTGCCATTTACTTCAAACCCGCTATCACCATGTAGGTTTGGAAGTGCCAGGCTGATTCCCTTTCCGGGGAAAGGGATTTCCCAGGAGGGGAGCGAGCTCACCTGGCCGGGCGGGTAGGAGGGCAGGAACGCTCCTGAAGGCTGTGCTGCAGCTCCTCCCGCTGGAGCCGGGGCCGGAGCCGGGGCCGGGGCTGGAGCTGGAGCAGGAGCAGGAGCAGGAGCTGGAGCAGGGGCGGGGAGGCTCATGCCCATCACGGAGGGCCCGATGCCCAGCCCCACGGAGGCCGGGGGGGCCGCGGGCAGCAGCGGAGGCTGGCTCACCGCGCCGGGCAGCGGCACCGGGAACCCGGACAGGGTGGGGACGGGCGCGGCTGGAAACTGGTTCAGCACGTCAGGGCTCACGGCAGGGATCCCTCTCTGCAGAGGCGGCAAGCACACACACGGTTACACGGGCAGCGCTGAGAAAAGGGTGCACCGCGGCCTCAGTTCCAGTTTGCGGCTTGTGGTACTGAAGCCAGCAACGAGCAGGGTACTGGTCAAGCTCCCAGTAAACCTCCCACATCCAAACGTGCCATCGAGGTCCGTGTAAGTGAATTATATTCAGTACAGAATTACTGAGGTAGGAAAAGGACTCCAAGGCCATTGAGTCCAACCTTTGACCCACCCTGTCACCCAGACCAGAGCACTGAGTGCCACATCCAGTCGTTCCCTGGACACCTCCAGGGATGGGCACTCCACCACCTCCCCGGGCAGCCCCTTCCAATGCTTAATAACCATTTCCATGAAAAAACAGAACTTTAATTGACACTAAAGAAAGTACTAACTGAAATGTAAGTGATGAAATCGATAAGATTATAATCCCACTGAAGTTACAAGGGCAGTTTCTCCTCTAGACTTCAACAGAAGCAGTATTTTCCTGGAGGTGTGCACCACCAGGCCTTGTGCTGACCCACAGCCCGGGGCAGGCTGCTCAGGGAGCTGCCAGCTGAGAGCCATACCTGAGCCACTGCTATCATGGCCAGCACGGAGTAGAGCTCCTCCTTGGTGAGCTTCCCGGGGGTGGTGCGGTTGGCCAAAGCCCAGATCTGCCCCAGGGTCTCCCTGGGCAGTCCCGACGACATCAGGATGGGGTAGAGTTTGGCTGTGTCTATTCCAGCGGGAGTCAAAGTGGTTTCTAGGATTTTCTTATACAACTCTGTTGTGAGGGAGGCAGTGTTAAGACAGTGACAACTGCTCTTTTCAAATAATATTGCTTTTCTATGTTGTCTCAAACTCAACATGGTATCAAATCAGCACTGTATTGTATCATCATGTTTCATCTAAATGCGTCATTGGATGGTCTTTACACACAAGTTTAATTCAAGCAGAGAAATATTTTATATAAAATACACTTAGTGCTGCATTTCAAACCACGTTTCTTTAATGAAATTGCAGGATAACCCACATAAAAAGACAGTTCTAAGAGCTTTTTGTATTTAAACCTCAGTGTAATCAATATTTACGACAGCATTTTATTTTCTATTCACTGTGTTATTTACACATAGAAGACAAATAGCCTTCAGAAATGAGCCTGCCTAATTACAAGACATGCCAAAAACCAGAATACCCATGAAAGCAGCATTATCAGCAATGCAACCTCCACTGGGATAAGCTGCTGTCATAAATGTTTAATCTAGAATTTGTTAACATGCTCGAGTAAAACCCGTATTTCTTTAAATGCAGATAAAGCCACCATAAATATGGAACATATCACAGATACAGGATTCATTTAATGAGGGAATAAGGCTTTGATCAATAAGTGGCCACGCGAGCACAGGTACGTTCACACCTTGCACTGCCCACCTGGCCAAATGCCCACTGGTTGGTTTACCTGGGACCAAGCTGTCGTTGTAAATCCAGGGTGGCATCATTTGCTGGATGGGGTCCTGGGGAGGGAACACTCCAACTCCTAAATGCATTCCATTCAGTAGGAAGAACAGTTGTATTAGGACATAGAGTACAATGATCTTAAGAGACTACACCACAGCTGGTCAGCATCATTCAGCATTTCAGGCAAAGATTTCAGATAGGAATCACTGTGCTCAGAGGAAAAACAGATACTGCAGGAATATGAAATAATAACTAGAATGATTTGGCAGTAATAGATTATAGTTATATATGTAATGAAATAAGGAGCTCCTCACGCGCCCCGCTCTTCGTGTCCAGATGTACACAACCTAAAATCTCACTGTCTTAAAGTTTCACAGCAGCAGTTCCGTGTCATAACAAATTCAGCTTCCCATCAACTCCCTGCTATTAGGGCTATCTGTGGAATAAATAAATCCATACCTACCATAAAACCCACAATGTAGCTAAGAGTTTTAACCTAGCAAGATTTTATCCCCTCGAGGTTAAAAGATTAAAACCCACCATGACATTGCCCATCTTTAGTGGTAAGTCTCCCTAAACAGTTTTCTCCCTAAACAGTTTTCAAAAATATCTTTAGAGAGCACAACTTCGTTTTCCCCAAGACAGGACAGAATGTTTTAGAACAGCAAATCTGATTAAACAAACATGTTAAAGGTGATTACAACAATAAACTCACATGGAGAAAGTTCAGAGCAAAATCATGGCAGTTACACTTTGAGCAAGGAGCAGGAGGCACTGACATATTATTCAAGCAGGCGTTCAGAGCAAAATTACGCAGGGTTGGCCTTGGAATTAGTGAACAGAGCGTTAGCACCAAGCAGCATCTCATTAGGCTGACATTCTGTCAAATGTTTCGATTGCTCACCACACTCTTCAACTGCTCTGTTTTGTTCTGAAGCCTTGTGCACCTCTGCAGCAGCAGTGGGACCACGTTCGTGTCCACCTACAACACCCCAGTCACTGCTGGTGAGACTGGGATGGGCTTGGCTTGCAGCCGAGGCTTTGTGCCCAACTTCGGACGTTTTAACTTTGGTTTGCTCTTGTTCAGATTCATCTGAGCCAATAGCTAAGGCTTTCTCCTCCAAGGAAGAGCCTGAATAAACAGCAGGAGGAATTATTTATACTTTGTTATGAACTGCCCAGATTGCAATTCCACACTTTTCAAAGGAAAAGTACTTTTGGTACCACTGATGAGATGATCAGCCCCAGCTCAGACCAACAGCACCACCCTCTCTGGATGCTTTCAGAGCCCAATTCTGCCTTTTACTTACCACAAACACAACAAATTCAACAAGCAAAAAACAAGTAAGAGGGGGAAGACATGAAACTATTTCTGTTTTAGGATTATTGCTGTATAATCATCCAGGCATCAGGAGCAGAAGCGGCCCGTATCTGCTTACATCTCCAAAATTCTTCATCTCACCAACATCCCTTCAGCCTCCCAGGGAGGAAGCACACAAGTGCTCCACAGCAGCATAATCATTATTTCTTAGAACACCATCTCAACTGTGTCTTTTTCTACCACACAGACTTAGGAAGATGCTAAAACACAAGATTTAATTCACCTAAGATCAGGTAAGTATATATTTAGCAGTATTTGGATCTACACATGACTTGCTTTTATAGGCAGTCCTCAGGGAAGGGAAAAGGGGACTTAAATCATCTCTTCCCATGGATCAGCAGGTTTCTGCTTAATTGCCTACATATTATTTCTTCCAGCCAGACTGAAAAAAAAAACCCCAACAAAATAAGCAAAGACACTGTGTACGTCAGAAGGTGGCATGTAAAAGAAGATACTTTAGAGTTACCTGTTTTATGGGTACTGGATGGAGATGCAGAGGTAGGAAAATAAGGAACCTGCCCAGCTGTACCATGCAGGGTGGATAACACTGGAGCCTGGGCTGGAGGGACAGGTTGGAGCACAGCCCTCTCTGAAAGCAGCTGCCCAGCCTCAGTGGCAGGATGGAAAGGCTGAGAGGTGGATTGAGGCACCACTTTGGGGGTTTCAACAGGCCCTTGCATAAAGTCACTAAATTCTTCACCACCGAGAAAAGCAGAATGGGAAACAGATACAGCAGAATGGGGTGGTGTGGGATGATCTGCAAATGGAATGAACACACAAGGCAAAGTGATGAGGAATAAGGGTCACGGGTGGGAATGTGGGAAAAGTGGCAAACACTGGGAATACACAGCAAATGGGTGAGGAGCAGCAGCGTGGAATGCGTGTGGTGACAGATGTGCAGGTTGTCATTGCCAGTGTAGCAAACACAAGGTAAAACTGAGCAGCCACTTCCAACCACGCATCTTCCCTCCCAGATTTTTAGGATGTAAACACTGAAACTTGGTTCTTAATACTGGCTGTGAAAGTATTCTGTCTGTTTTAAGCAGACAGGGTCAAAACAAATCCAGAGGTAATATTTCAAACTGGACATAATGGGGTCTGTCAGGGGGACATTCTCCCTCAAAGGAATGTTTTATCCACAGAAACTCAGCAATATATCCTAAGATACAAAAGAAATGTCTGCTCATGTAGACAATTTTCTGCTTGATCCCTTCCAGTGTTACCCATTTTAACAGAACTGGTGAAGGACGGGCAAATCTACAGACAAAAGGAAGTTGTCAGAAACCACCTGTAACTGCAAACTTACCAAAGAGTGAATCCACAGCAGAGACACAAATATTATACAGGAAAAAGCTCGCCTAGATAAGCTTTGTTTCAGGCTAGACACTAAAAAAACTACACTACAGACCGTAAGAAATCTTCAGTGTTAATTGTTGCAAGTGTAATTACTGAGAACACAGAGGCCTGGTTTGACCATGCCCAACGACACATCAGTCAGCTGTGACGCCCCACTCAAGTCTCTATACACTGTTTTGATCATTCTTAGCACTTAAATAGCACTTCTCATCTTCAAAAGCACTCTGCAAAACATTAATTAATGCTTTGACTAGAAAAGAACAAACGCTTTATCAATTTCCTTGATGTTTCACATTTAGCACAGCACATTTGGCTTCCTGTTAAAGATTTCAAGTCTTTTAATAAAGGCCAATATCTAATATTTCACCCTCATACCCTGAGACCAAGCAAACAGCTGCTAGAATGACATTTGATTTTACAGAACTGTTAATCCAGTCATTTTGTACCACCAAATAAAAATACTTGTTGGAATTAGTTCCCTCTGCTGAGGATTTCAAACATTGGAATTTTATTTTCAGTTGGAAAATGAGGAAAACTACAAACCTGGCTTTTTTGGATGTGTTGCTGGTGTTGGGTGCATTTTAGCATCTCTAGAAAAGCCATCTAAGTTCCCTTTAATGGCTTCCAAAGCATCATCTCTGCTTTTTTCACCTGTCTGAAACACCACAGAAAACATTTTGAAAAATTCACAAAACAGCTCAGTTTTCTTTCAATACCCACACTTCTTCAGAACCAGAGTCAACAATGCCTGCTGCTGGCAGAGTGTGTAAAGGACTGACTCTTCCAGAGGTTTTTCAAGCCATAATCTGGCATCTCATGCAATTCCCCACTGATTTGCTTGTTGAAAGAGACCCTCCCACTAAAAGCTGTTAAAAAAACCTGAAGACACCCCACTCATTATCAGGCCATACCTTCGGTTTCACACTGCTCAGGAGTCTCAGCTTTTGCTTCTGCTCTTCAAATTGCCGCCGTTTTCTTTCTTCCTCTAAGAATTTCTGCTGGTGCTCAAACCTCTTCCTGAAGGAAAATTATTTTTAAAAAACTACGTATCTGTAAATAATTTCAATGAGAATTTTCATGGCAGGTTTGTGCTTGATTTCTCCATTTCTACCATCTCAAATTCAGATGGTTTGGTGCACACATTCCCGCTTTTTCTCAGACCAGGACAAGCACGACAAACTTCAGAGGCAACGGACTATTCAGCAATATTCTACAGCCCTAAAAGGATGCTGCTCCAGAGAAACCACATCTCCCCCTTACAAAAGGATTCCCCAAGAGTCAGTGAGGTGTCACTTACTGCTGCTCCTCTGCAAACTGCTTCTGCATGTCCGGGGTGTACTGCGGGGCGGCCGGGCGCATTCCCAGGAAAGAGGCCTGTCCCATGTAAGGCATTCCGGCCGCGGGCATCGGCCCCAAGGCCATGCCACCCTACAACCAAACAGATCAGACAGCTCCAGGGTACTTTTTTTCAACTCCAGTATATTGTTTTTTTCCCCCGTAGAAAAAGCCAAACCACCGGCAATGCCAATAAAATCGAGCCCGTGAAATTCAGTGTTAGGGAGTGCTGGGGGAGCAGTGGCTGAGCAGAGAGCAGCTGCCCTCAGTAGATGGCACTCTTCCTCTCCACAAGGACTCTCAGTCCTCACAGCACTCGGGAAGTCACGGGCAAAAATCAGGCCTTCAAATCCAGACAACCTGCCCCAAGAGCAGGAAGGCTACAGCCATCCTACACAGCTCAGTACGGGTTTTCTTGGGATTTTCGGTTCCTATTCTAAGTGATTTCATAATACTTTTATATTCCCTGCTGGAGGGCACACTCCTACCAACCACGGATGCTGGAAAAAGTGGTCTAGTCATTTCCCAGACATATCCAGGGAACCAACAATATATGACAACAGCCAAGAGGAACCTTGTCTGAATAAACTCTATCAGAAACATTTGCTGAGAAATATATTCTGGGACATTTAGAGCAGCAAAGCTGCCTAATATAGAAGGAGCCAGAAAATAATTTACTTTTCTTACCATTCATCTTGCATTTGGTCTCAGAACACGTAGGAAGAGAACAAAAGCTGTTTATTATTTTTAGACCAGCTCTCATAAAAACATCTTCCTACTATAAATTTCGCCAAAAATAACATAATAAATTCCAGGTGGGGGAGGGAAGGGAGTGTAAGGAGAAGGCAAAACACCATAAATTAAATTTCTGACACAGCAATTTGGTTAGAAAGTCATGCAAAAACCTTAAATTTCAGCAAAGTGCAAGTTTGTACATCAGCACATATGGTGCTAAATAGAAAACAATAGATTAAAAGAGAGAAAACATAGTATTAGCTGCTCATATTTCATTCTTATTCCTCAATTAGCAACAGCAGAACTAAAGACAAAGTTACTTTAAGAAAAAAGAAAAATGAGACAAATACGGGAAGTTTGACAAATGGGAAAACCGGTCACATGAGAAAATACAGCACAGTGAAGACATTCCCTCTCCCTAGAACAAGGTATTTAAAAAGAAAGTTTATGATCTGTCACCCACACTCAGGAAACTTAATTCTATTATTTCCAGCACGTGAGCTGCAAAAGGATGAAACAATTCAGTGAAGTAGTCACAGTTCTGCAGCCACTCCTCAGCAGCTCAGAAAGGTCTCATTTTAAACAGCACACGATGCACCACCACAAAACCAAAGAAAGGAAGAAAAAGCACAGAGGAAAATTCAAAAGACAGGAGAGATCCACCGTGGGAGTTCTGAATTCTCAACAACTGCACACCAGCACTAACCCCACCTGGGAGTAGGTGGCATCTGGGAGCTTTTCAACACTTTGCTGACGCTGTTGTTTCCTTCCCTGTTCAGACCGGGCTGCTCTGATCACACTCGGGTGTCACAACATGTACAGTGACATCAAAGTTCACATTCTGACACCTCTGAGGGGGCTAAAACCTCCAAGTTACCTTAAATACTACTGATGCTGTCCTTGCATTACACCCTCATCTCTCCAACAGTGAGTAATGTGTGCCAAACTCCCCCACTCCCTATCCAGATCCCCAGGAAACTTAGAGAATTCTTTAAATCATCAGAAATATCTTCAAAGGGAATACTACAGCGGAGATGTCCCACGACAGACTAACACCCACACTTCAGCTCCCAGCCAAGTTCCACCCTCTTACCCCACTGCAGTTGTGAGAGGGCCATGGCCCCAGCTGTCCCCTCTCAGCCAAGCCCAAGGCATCTCATGTCCTTGGAGAGGGGCTTTCCACAAGGGAATGCAGTGACAGGCCAGAGGGAATGGCCTTGACCTGAAGGAGGGCAGGGTTAGATGGGATATTAGGGAGAAATCCTTCCCTGTGAGGGAAGCTGTGGCTGCCCCATCCCTGGAAGTGTCCAAGGCCAGGTTGGATGGGGCTTGGAGCAGCCTGGGATAGTGGAAGGTGTCCCTGCCCATGGCAGGGGGTGGAACTGGATGAGTTTTAATGTCCCTTCCACCCCAAACCAGTCTGAGGTTCTGCAGTTTCAGCCCACACTTCACAGCCACACACCTGCATGGTCATGGGTCCAGGAGGCATCTGAGAGCCATAATTCATTCCCATCATCCCTGGCATATTGGTCTGCATGACAGGAACCATTGGAAATCCTTGCTGTTGCATAGGAATCATCCCTGCAATGAAACATCAAACAAGCTAAGTGCCCAGTTAATGTTAAAGCTTTTTTCTCCCCCTTCCCTCACCCTGCCTCCCCCATGTAATTATTCTTTTTTGTTTACTATACCAGCAAAGGAAAGTAAAAAACTCTGAGTTGTGCTGGACTGCTTAAAAATAAAAATAATAAAATTTGCTACACGGCAGGCAGCCACAGAATTTCCTTAGTTTAAACACTGGTCAGTCTACAGGGAAAAATGTTACAGGGCTTTTCAGTAACTAAGCTGATGAATTCTCCCACCATCCTAAAGATTCTCTGTGGGTTTCTTCCCATATGATTTTTGGAAGGGTCATTTCCAATTAAAAAGATTTAATTAACCAGGGTGACTGGTGCTGGTAATTCCCATTTCTCTGGAAACCAGCAGCTTCTGAAAATAAATCTCGGGAAACAAAGTCAACGTTTCACAAAGCAATTTCACACTCTGACCTGGCTGGATAACTTGTCTGTAGGTTAATTAGCACACTTTAGGTTAATTAGCCAACTACATGTGTTAGAATGGTAACAATATTTGTCAGTAAAAGCTAAGCTTGAACAAAATTGGGCAAATCAAGCTGGAATGTGATAAATCACCGAATAAAGCAAGTGGGTTATGTTTCAGTATCTTCCTGTCTCACATTTTGCTGTCTTGGGAGACAGACACTAACACACACTCGTTACCAGCACACCATGAGATAATTATGCAAAAACACTCCAGGAGGACATAATACAGGCAGGAATAATCCATGAATCAGTCCCTGAGACTTTAATAAAAAAACCTCTCCATTTTCCCCGTAAGTTCTCTGCATATTTTCCCCTAATTAAACAAACAGGAATGAGAACAAAGGCAATTTAAGGCTGAGGCTCTCCTATTGTATTAATACTTTCCACACAGATTGTGACTCTTGTCCCAGGGTCTTGCTGTGCTTTGTAAATATTTACCAGATCTTGCAACACTCACCCAATATGGGTATACACAGCTGGGAGATGAAGCAGAGAGAGGTGAAATACCACACTCAAAATAACACCAGAATCTAAAAGGCAAATTCAGGTTAAAAGGGGAGATGTAGTTTTCCTGGACCTTTAATCTAGATTCTGGCGATGCTGCTTCAACAACACACAGGAGGTTTTACCAACAGAGGGCTGAGGGTCATTATAGCAGAGCTGAATTCAAGGGCAAAAACCAGCTACGGAGTTCAATTAATAATCACACCTCTGAACATCACTGCAGACCTGTTTTAGGTCAAATTTATCTAAACAAAGTAAAGAACTTTGTGCTCAAAATGTGAAGTTGATACATACCTTGAGGGGGACCTAAACCGCCTGCGACAGGAAACATGAAGCTGCGGGAGGAAAACAAGAGTACGTGAAATTCTGTCAGTTTAGGGCAAATATCCATGACTGAAAATCCACCTCGACTTCCATGTCAGCACCATGCTCAGCACCTGCATCTGCTCCTGCAGGTCCCACAGAACCCAACCCCATCACAGGGAAGAACGTCATCCCTCAGCGGGATCCCCCAAAGCACCGGAGAGCCCCAGCAGCACCGTCAGCGCTGTCACAGGCTGCAGAGCCAGGAAAAACAGATCTGATCCTCCCAGCAGCCCTGAGATGGCTTTGACTCATCCGCATCACCCACAAGAGAGTTTCGGCACCCACACAGGTTGGGAACAGGTCAGTTTGTTGTGTAGGCTAAGCGCAGAATGAATAAATATCTCCTCTTGGAAGTATCTGACTCAGCAGGACCATTATCTGCACCAGACAACACTCCTCAGCTGCTTAGGAACAGCTTTTCTGAAGAAAAATAAACTACAAAAAAAACCCATCACTTTTTGTCCCCTTTGAAACATCAAGTATCACAAAATAATGGAGTTTCTGTTTTCTCAGTTATCTAATTACAGCAAAAATAGCACCTTGGAGATAATATTCATTCACGTATCGAGGGTCAAGTACACCTGGAGGAAGAATCATTAAAATTTCAACTAAAATCCTAATGGAAATTGCTAGCCCTCGCTCTCAAACAGCTGCCAAACAGCAAAAAAGGACCTAGTTTAAAATTCTCATCTGCAAGCAACTTGCAGAAACCCACGTCAGCAGCAATTTCCCAAACAAGAACCTCACTCAGTGTCCCAGGCAGTTGTTACACCAAAGTGCTGTGGAAGAGAAACACACTTATAGATATTCAATGTTCAATTCCGAGGGTGGATGTAAAAGAAACTGCCTAAGAGTAGAAGAGAAAATGCCATCAGAAATGGCTGCAGGAAGTCCTGAAAGCCAATCTGGTTTATAAATATAAAAGAGCTGTGTAATTTGAGCACTAAGATAAAATAAGGAATTTAAATTATGCATTTATCCAGGAGCAAATTGCACCTCCCCACTGTACAGACAGCGGGTGACCAAGACAATCCACTTGCTCTTCACTTCATCCTCTAATCAGGATCTTCATCATCCTGAAGCTTTCTTCAGCCCTGACCGTGTGCTGATTTCTCCTTCCACAACTATCACACACCTGCGCTTTCCAGTGCGTCCAGTCTTGCCTTCCTCAACCCCCACCGTTTGGGGTTCTCTCTTCCCAGCACTGTGCAGACTCACACACCTCAGCCCCAAACACGTGCAGGGCTCGGTTCTCACCATAGCCAAGCTCTGTTTAACTAAATTCAGTCATATTAATCCAGTCCTTGGCATACAACATCAACGTGAAAACAAACAGACTTACTTCAGTCAGAATGATGAAATATTAAATGTAATTTCTGAAGATCTCCTAAGCATGTAGAAGTGTTCTAGGCTTCATGTTTCCCTTCTTGTTGGAGAACCTGGTCAACAAGA
The DNA here is from genome assembly GCA_013397725.1 of Rhagologus leucostigma. NCBI lineage: Eukaryota > Metazoa > Chordata > Aves > Passeriformes > Rhagologus > Rhagologus leucostigma. The sequence goes on along the minus strand of VZTD01004978.1, from coordinate 176,707 downwards.
ATTCTCCAAACCAGCAAATGCAATGTAAACTGAACAAGCATCGGGAGGTACCACTGCTTGTTGGAAGAGAGTAAAAGCCAAACTATTAAATATTCATCCCTTTCTACAGAGCTCCTGGTTTATTTATAAGTCTCTGCTGAAAAAATAAAAAGAAACAATCAACAGGAAAACCCCTCAGCTAATTAGAGGGCACTGGAAGATGAGCTAGTCCAAAGCAGCAAAGCGAGCTCCGGCAGCACAGCCCCGTACGTGCCGCTCGGACCCACCACGGATTCACTCCAGGATTCAGCTGTGCCAGCACCAGCCACACTGGCACGGCCACAAACCATTCCAGCCTCATTGCAGCAGTGGGGATTTATCACTGAACTACTTTTTTTGGAGACGCAAAAATGCCCAGAGCAATCAGTGAAAGCAGCTGGCCCTCGTGGCTGAGGGAGCCAGCGAAGGGACGGTCCCGCGTGAGACCGACTTGGGATAGGCTGCACAGACACAATACAGAGAAGGGAACAGAGTGATCACCCTGCAACAGACCTCTTAAAGCAGTACTGTAAATCCATAAATTCCTACTAAATGACTATTTTAAATGCGGAGCTTAAAAAAAACACCAAGAAGCCCCAAACTGACCAAGCAACAGCTTCAGCCAAAACGCAGGAGCGTGGGGAGAAGCAACTCCTTTTCTGAACTGAAACTTCACTGTAACAGCTCCAAACCACACAGAACATCTTCCCATCTACAAGTGGATTTTTAAACCCCTTAATTCCCAAACAGTACAACTCTATCGATGCAACAGACTGTCAGAGTATTTTCAAATGGCAGAAATGCACAAAAATTGAAGTGAAATAAGGCAAAGAACCCACACAGACACAGAACTTTTCCTCTACCTCCAGACTTTGTCCTCAAAGAAACCAAAAATACTGTCAACAGGAAATGGTGATTTGTAAATCCTTTTATTTTTCAGAACCTTTATTTCACTGACAACATACTGAAAAACCCTGACAAAACCGTGCGCTTTGGATATCCAAGACAACTCAGTGAACTTAATTGTCAAATGCAAAATTTCCTCAGCCTCCCTAGAAGTAGGGCAAGAGATAAATAACACACAAGAGCCTACACTGAAACAACATTAGAGTCTTCAAAGGTGGTGAAATCCAGTTTTCCAACCTTTCCAGAAACACAACAATATCTCTTTTGACACTGGTTCTTTCTCCTGACACGATTCCTCAGTCCTCCCTCTGGCCAAGGTGCCCTTTGTGAGAAGGACAGGGAAAAAGGAAGTCCCCAGGGAGGCTCTGTCCCAGGAGGCCACAAACAGACCTGCCCAGCGGTGACAGGAACATCTACTGCTGCCGACACCGGCGGCACCCGAGCGGGGCTGGCAGAACCCCCAAATCCTTCCCACCCCAGTATCTGAGACTGCAGCTGCAGAGCCTGACGGCAAGTGGGGTGCAAACCTGGACAAACCTAGGAGGATCAGCTGGGGCCCCAAAAATGTCAATTAATCTCAGAGAAACGCAGATTTACTGTGGCTGCATTCCCCACAACTCACCTGGGATCCCCCCACCCCGCTCAGGACCCCACGTACTCCACCCAGGACCGCACCACATCCTGCCTGGGACCTTGACGCTCCATCCAGGATCACAGGCACTACACCTGGGACCCACACACCCTACCCAAGACGCCAAGAAGCTCACTTGACAACCCACGAACCCCACCTGGGACCCCCACTCAAGATCCCAACGTACCTCACCTGAGACCCCATGTACCACACCTGCGACCCACACATCCCGGCCAGGACCCCGTGTACCACACTTGAGACCCTACGTACCCAAACTGGGACCCCCACACCCCAGTCAGAAACCCCCCACACCCCACCTGGGCCCCGACCNCGTTCCACAGCCCCACATAACCACAGCCCAACAGCCCCTCCATTCCTCCGTTCCACAGCCCCACATAACCACAGCCCAACAGCCCCTCCATTCCTCCGTTCCACAGCCCCACATAACCACAGCCCAACAGCCCCTCCATTCCTCCGTTCCACAGCCCCACATAACCACAGCCCAACAGCCCCTCCATTCCTCCGTTCCACAGCCCCACATAACCACAGCCCAACAGCCCCTCCATTCCTCCGTTCCACAGCCCCATATAACCACAGCCCAACAGCCCCTCCATTCCTCCGTTCCACAGCTCCACATAACCACAGCCCAACAGGCCCTCGATTCCTCCGTTCCACAGACCTAGAGCCCCGCGGGTTCTCGGTTTCACAGCCCCACAAGCCCTTGATTCTTTGGTTCTACGGCCCCTCAGTTCCTCAGCCCCACAGCGCTTCCGTTCCTCGGCTCCACACCCACACAGCCGCTGGGTTCCTCGGCTCCACGGCCCCGCGGTGACCCGGGAACGGCCTGGGAAGGGGATGAGTGGCCCCGGCTTCCCCTCAGGAACGCCGGTTTCCCGCACCCAAACTACCGCTTTTCCGTAAAAAGGAAAAGAAAGTGCCGCCCTTCCGCCGGACCTCCCCCAGGGGTGACCTGGGGACATGTTACAAGAGCCTGGATTGACAGGACAAGGGGGAATGGAGACACCCTGACAGAGGGAGGGTTAAATGGCATACTGGGAAGAAATTCCTCCCTGTGAGGGTGGTGAGGCCCTGGCAAAGGTTGCCCAGAGAAGCCTGTGGCTGCCCCATCCAAACTGGATTAAACCAAGACAATCCTGTTCAGGAATTCTCCCTTAAAGGATTGTAGTTGCAAAGAAGCCATTCCTGCCCGACTGGAATTCTGACACAAGCTGGGTGGGCTGAGAACACACTGGGCAGATGAAGACAAGGAAAACACACACAGCTGGGCCTCTTTTGCCTGCAGACTTGTTCCATCGACGCTGCACAGGCAGGCAGGTCTCTCAATTAGCATCTTATGACCTTGTTGATTCTGGTTTCAGGCTCAATTACAAAACAGTACAAAATTACTGGACATGTAAAGCATCAGTTATTTCAAAACAGTTTTATAGAAGAAAAACGGTAGGAAGAAGAAGGCTTTACTTTCACATACAAGGGGGTTTGTTTTGGCTTTTTTGAAGTGTCCAGGGAAGTCTCTGACAGCTGCATTTATCAAACCTGACAGTGAACATTGTGTGTTTTTTGTCTCTGAATCTCCTGAAAGTGTCTGACAAATGTATTAGGGGCAATCTGAGCACAGATAATATTTTCAAGGAGCAATACAAAACCGTGTGAAAGTAACACAAACTGATGCTGGTTTTGAACTATTCTCAGAAATACACGGCATTCACTGCACGAGCACATGCTCCAGCTTCTGTAAGAAGCATCCAGGAATTCTCTTCCGGCATTGCAGTAGAGACTTTCTAGCATGTAAACCTTCACCTTCATCCCGAAGGGAACATGAGAAATGTTTTTCTCCCTTCACCATTGCTGCCATCTTCATTCTTCTGTTCCAGCACAGACAGAGGTGTCAGCCCCAGCTCACCAGTCTGAATTCAGCTTTCTGAAACAGTCTGTAATTTACTGCCCTTTTTGTCTTCTTTACCTTTCTTCTTTTCCTGAATATTTTCCTTTGTAGTTTTCCTACAAGAAACACATTGGAGATCAAGACACCTGAACATAACCAGTGGCTTAAACTCAGCTTGCTGTCACCTGACACATGGCACCACACAAGGCAAAATGTTAATTTTAATCAAATTAATCCAATTTCCAGTAGATAGATATTGACACTAAAACTTCATCACTAAAGTCATTATGACTGGGTGCTTCATCCAAACAAGTTATCTGTTACTTTGGTTAAATTTTCTGGGCTGTTTCTGGATAAACAGCATCTCTTACCTCCTCTTCTGAAAAACCTACTTACATTTTTCTTTTGCCTTTTTTCAAGAAGCACTTTGGGGTGGTACAAATGGATTCTCTTGTCAGAGGTTTCTTAATGAATTTCTTCTTTTGTTTGCTGAGAACAACATTTAGTGAAGAAAGATTAAATTACTAGAGATTCTAGTTCTAGAAACTACTAAAAGTTACTAAAAAGCACTAATTAAAAACTGGTAAACTGCTCAAATGAACATACCTCTGCAGTTTGGGCAAATGTTTTATGTATTCTGGCACAGGACAGCCAGCTCGCTGGATAACGTTGGCAATACTGGCCCGGAGAGAAGGGAAGAAATCAACTCCAGTGCTTGGACAACCGATAAATATTTTTTGTGGAAAACAGCAAACCCAACAAACTGGCTGGTTTGTTGTTGGTCTTTTGTTGTGCTTTTTCTAAAGCAAGATATAAAGACATTATTAATAAAAGACATATTACCTCCGTAATAAAGGTTTATCATCTTCTGTAAAGAAAGTGACTGCCTTTCCTCTGTGTCCTGCTCTTCCAGTACGACCTGTCACACACGAAATTTGCAGAGTAGAGATTTTACTTTAAATGTTTCCCTTTATTCCTCCTCACAGCCCCAGCTTCCTGATGCATGTTCATATACTAAGCATATACCAAGCAGCCAATCCTCAAACATCGTTCCTACTGAATGAAAGCACAGCTATGTCTGAAACACTTAAATAAGGTTCACAGAATACTGACAAAAACAGGAGCATCTACACTAAAGACCTCAGAAATGGGAAAAAGGAGGTGATTTGTGAGCCATCCCTCACCTATCCTGTGGATGTATTCCACTGCACTCGTTGGCAAATCGTAATTGATGACCATATTCACGCCTTTGAAGTCAATCCCTCGAGCCAGTAATGCCGAGCAGATGAGCACCCAGATCTTCCCAGCTCTGAAACTCTGCACTACTTTGTCTCTCTAGGGAAAGAACAGAACAGATATTTGGAAACAGTCCAAATAGCGATTTGAGAAAGGAGGTGAACTTGTTTCCTTAAAGCTGGCATGATGTTAAGGAATAAAACTAAACCTCTGAACAAAAACCCGCAGGAATTTGCTGCCACGGTTACCCGGAGTTACATTCCAACACTTTTGCTTTTACCTTTCTTTCTAAAGCGTTTCTTGAAAAGAAATAAAATCCTCTTACCTGTTGCTGAGTCTTGTCTGCATGGATGACATCCACATTGATGCCTTCGTAAATAAGCTCATGGAAAAGCTCTTTAGCCCTCTCAATAGACTGTACAAAAACAAGGACTGGAGGAGCAAAACCCTGCAAAAGAGTATGTTTATCTCAGGTTCCAAAGTCCTTTTCCTTGCAGAAACTGAGACACAGCGGATTTGAGCAATGGTTTAATGTGTGTCACAGAGAAGTGTTTGACCTGGGAAATTGGGAGTCTCTGACAGAACACAGCTCAGTTCAGCAGGAAGAAGAACATGCTCAGTCTCTCCAAAATACCTTTTTAACAAGCTCTCTCATTGCTGTTAGTTTTCCCGTCTCAGATCCAACAAACAACAGCTCTTGTTCTACTGTCTCTGCTGCAGAGTTTCTGAAACCAGAAATCCAACAGAAAGATTTTAGTGTTTTTTATATACATTAACAAAAACTTATTTTATATATTAATAAATACATATAATGTATAAAACCCCCATAAAATTATTACCTGGTGAATGAGAAATACTGCACAACAAAACCTATTTCACCAGTGCATGCTCCCTAAGATTGATGTTTATTTGATGATAAAGTAATTGGCAAAGGAAAAGAACACTTTATTCAACGCACGAGAAAGATCTACGTGCCTACACAATTTTTTCTGGAGAAAAACAACCTGCAGTGCTGACTAACAACAGCCATAAAACCAAGCAGGCTGATGATGCGAAGAAAACAATTTCCCAGGAAATTAAAAAAAAAAAAAAAAGCAGAAAACACCTACCTTGCTCCAACAGACACCAGGACAACGCTGTCCAGGTTGAGCTTGCACCACTCCTCCACGTCGTGGGCGAAGGTAGCGCTGAACAGGGCTCTCCTGACCAGGTGGGAGGTACATGCCAGGAAGATGGAAGCCAGCTGCTCCCGGAACCCCGACTTCCCGTCCTCAAACAGCTTGTCCGACTCATCCACCACCAGCCACTCCACGCTAGGAACAGGAGGTTTGCTTTTCAGAAGAGCCACTGAGAAGTGCCACTTTTGAGTGGCAAAGCACGTTTGAAACGGACTCTCATACCTGCTCAAGTCTATTGCCGGAGGATCTTCTTTCAGCAAATAAATGAGTCTGTTTGGAGTAGTAACCAGTATATCTAGTAAAAGGAAAGAAGCAAAACGTCAAAAAAGACACAAAATAAACCCAACAAACAGAGCCCCGAGAAACACCAGTTCCAACTGAATCTGCCAGAGGTACAATTTAGCAGAGGCCATGTCAGGCTCACTTCTTGTTTCTTCCCTGCCACTCTTTTGAGCGTTGCACAACAGACTGCACACCCTGAGCGGTATCAGCCATCTCTTTAAAACCACACAGCCCAGAGAGAAAGGTCAGCGACACTGTTAAGATCTTTAGAAGCACTTCAGTCGTTAAAACAGTTACCAAATTTCTTGGAAGACTTGGGCCCAAACTTCTTGGCTGCCTCAGCTGCCTTGTGGATCATGTGGATTCTGAAGCCTGTGCCCTCCGCCAGCTTCACCAGCTCCCGGTGGGTCTGAAAGGGCAGCAGAGATTGGATTTTCAAATTGAGCTGATGAGCTTTTCTAACCAAAAAACTGCTGACAACCATGGAATCATGGAATGGTTTGCTTTGGAAGGGTCCTTAAGGCTAATCTCGTTCCACCCTTGCCATGGGCAGGGACACCGTCCAGGGATGGGGCAGCCACAGCTTCTCTGGGCAACCTAATCCTGAAGACAGAGCTTCAAACACCACCCTGACTTCAGTGTTCAGAGAAAGCTCTCTGGTTTCCTTAGCATAATAAAATGCAGCTCTCTAACACGCATTACTCACTTCACTACCATTTGTGGCTCCCTTTCTCACGTGAATAAAAGCTGCCCAAAGGTGTCGTTTTTATTTCATTTTAATAACACAGCTTTGTTATAAAGTTATTCCTTGAAATTCTGAGTTTGGGACAAACAGATAAACCTCTCGTAGCAATCTCAAGTAGGAAAGGAGGTTTTAAGAGCACCTGAGCATTGGGCAGTTTAAAATATGATCAAAGAATCTCGAGCTTCTAATCTAATCATTTAGATTAGACTCAGATAATAGATATGTACCTACTTCACAGAAGTCAAAAGACTTGAAAGAAACATTTAAATTAGTTTTCTCTGATATGTGAGGGCAGTGAAGGAAAAAAATATTTACTAAGCTGCTATTTTGCTGATGCAGAGTGAAAACATTGAAGTACATCACTGTGAGATTCCCTCAACACACACCTGGCTGGCAAGTTCTCGGGTAGGTGATATGATCAGAGCCCTGAATCCTTTGTTCCTGGGTTGTTTCAGATGTGTTAAGAGAGGGATGCAAAATGCCAGTGTTTTTCCAGACCCAGTAGGAGCTGAAGCCAGAAGCTCCCGACCCTGTAAGAAAAAACAAATGGGTTACATTCCACTAGAAAAAAAAAAAAAGGAGTAAAAACCACATTCCCATAAATATTAATGCTGCAAAATGACCCAAAATACCATAGGATGAGGAAAATTGTAATGGCCAAGCTTTCAACTCTGATGCAGTTGACCCAGCTTTAAAGCTGCCACAAAAGCAGCCACGGCCCCGAATTTTGCCAGAATCCCTGAAATCCCAGAGAACTTACATGCAGCATGACGGGAATTGCCTGCATCTGGATCGGTGTTGGGACGTGGAAGCCTGCAGCTTGGATATTCTCCATGATTTTAGGGTGGACTTTGTACTCCTTCTGAAGCTGGTCAAAGCTGGCAATGGGGTCAGGGAGATCTGCTCCCTGAATGTTGATCCTGTGCTGGTTCCTGAAGCGATTTATCTACAAGGCAAAAGACAATTCCTCTTTTTCACTTAACACCACGAAACTCACCACGTACGGAGTCATCTCCTGGTTCTTTCCCCCGCACTCAGTCACCCTCCCCCAGTGAGGGATCACCGCAAAAAACCTCAATTTTCAGACTGAACACCCACGGAACACCAGGAACCTGCTGCTGTGTCAGAATTCCCTGGTCCCACCTTTTCTCTCCTCAAACGTTCAAGCTTCTCTGCAGTAGGTTTTTTGTCTTTGGCATCTTCAAATTTTGCTTCCAGAGAGGACATCCACTTTATTCCATTGTTTTCTGAAAGCTCTGGCATTGATACTGCTCCTGGAAGTCACAAACAAATTGGAAGTTTCCTTTAGTAAAATACAGACAGGAATTACTTGGAAACAAAAAAAATCTCAGAACCTTTTGTCTCTCGTTCTCACTAATACTAAAGAAGACTCCAGAAGGATGGCAACCACAGCCCCGGGTCTCAACACTGAATCTTGCCCCAGTTACATCAGCTCTGAGCCAGGCCAGCCAAGGAACCCAGAACTGGATGGGCTTTAGAGTCCCTTCCAACCCAAACCAGTCTGGGATTCTATGATGATTCTGCCAGGGATACACGTGTGTGTACAAATACCTCGTGTCTTTTTCTTTTTTCCTTTTCCTTCACTGCTTTCTGCCGTTCTTTTCCTCTTTCCTGCCACCTCTCCATCGTTTTTTCCTGCTCCATCCTTCTGCTTCACCTCCTCTTCAGCCTCTGCGAGCCCCCAGCCCTCCTCGGCAGACCCCTGAGGGGCTCCCTCCTTGTTCCCGAAGAAGTCGAGGCTCTCCAGCGAGACGCTGCCGCGGTTCTCTTTAACCACCTGCGGGAGAACAGGGAAAAGGGTGAGACGCCATGGCCAGGCCCCCGCTCCTCAGTGCCGCGGCGGGGACGGAGCTCCCGAGCCTGAACCGCGCAGGGGCAGGTCCTCGAGCCCTCCCCAGCCTCCCCTCGGTGTCCCCGCACCCCGAATCGCCGCGCGTCGATCCCGAACCGCCGCACGTCAAAGCGAGCCCCGGCACCCAAGCGCCGGAACAGCTCGTGGGTCTCCATGCTGCCGCGCTCCCAGCATCCCCCGCGCCGCCGCCGGAAATGGGGATCACTTCCGGCGCGGAGCGGCCGGGTACCATGGCAACCGCCCCGCGGGGGTGTCACGGCGACTCGTTGCCACGGCAACGGCGCAGTCAGGCTTCCCTAGGCCGCAGCGGGCCCGAGGCCACGGGAGATGCCGCAGCGAGATGGGAGCGGCTGTCGCGACAGCACGACGGTGGCGAAGGAGGATTCCTTCCCTCTGTGGAGTTGTGGATGCTTCCATCTGGCCCCTTCCAGCTCTGCTGCAGCCGTGGAGTCTGGAAGGGAGCGGAAAGGAGGATGTTGTTGCTGCCCTGTGCACAACCACTTTGCTTAATCCTTGATTTATACTAATACAGTCCGGCCTTGCAAGTGTGCCTGAAGAAACAAATGCTTGAGGCCGTGGCAGGAGCAACCCAGCAACTGGCTGAGCTCCTCAGGGCATTCAAGAAAGTTTGCCCAGATTAAGATCAGAATTTATTTAATTAATGTATTTATTCATTATGATAAACAAGAGATCCAATAGCGCAGGTAAATCTAGTACTCTCTATCAGATCAAACAATACAGATTTTTCCTGGTTGTTCTTGAAGGAAAACAAACAGAAATCTATTAAGCAGCAACAAAAACTATTTAATGTAATAAAAGTCTCAAGGGCTAAAGGTTTACATTGCTGAAACCCAAGAGCTCTAAGACATATAGGCCGTGGCTGTTCCTCCTGTAACATTCACTACTTTAATAACAAACTTTGAGATGAAAAATTGGGTAAACCTGATCCTCCCCTCCGCCCTTCTCTGCCTGATTTATAGCACTTTTTCTTTCCCAAACTTTTAACTTCCCAGCAAATGGGTGGAAGCAGACCCAGGGACCTGGGTGCAGAGCACCACAACGGTGACAATTCCCTTTCTTGTGTCCCCAGTGGTGTATTTACAGTGAATAAAGACTCAACTCCGCATCCTTCGTGCAGTTCCCAGGCTGAGGCTCCTGCTTTTCTGTGGGGAGCAGTGACTAATGGTTGCTGCGAGAGGATGGGGAAGAATGCGGAGGCATTTGTGTAACAAAGAACTATAAATCATCTCCAGTATCCATCACTCACCAAGGGATGCTGTTGGCAGATTCAAGAGTGAGGAAACAGGGAATATTCTCTTCATCGGTCAGCTGGGAAATCCCTTTGTGTCAGGAGTGAGGAGCTCTGCTTCCGAGGGCAGAAAGCCCTGTGCCAGGAGCGAGGGACCATGGAATATCCTGAGCTGGAAGGGACCCGAAGGGATCATCCAGTCCAACCCCTGGCCCTGCACAGACACCCCAGCAATCCTACCCTGTGCATCCCTGAGAGTGTTGTCCAAACACTCCTGGAGCTCTGGCAGCCTTGGGGCTGTGCCCATTCCCTGGGGAGCCTGTGACCACCCTCTGGAGCTACTGGGGCTCTTGTCACTCTGTTGCTCCTGCTCTGAGCAAGGTGACCTGAAGCCTCGCAGGGAAGGGCTGCTCTCAGGTGCCAGCTGCAGAAACCCCACAAGGCAAAGGATGCCTCGCTTTGTTCCCTTTCACTGATCCAAACCTGTAAGGGAAAGCACAGAGCCTCCTCACAGGGAGTTCCCACTCCGGCTGCACCACAGCAAACAGGAAACATCCGCCTGTGCCACGCTAAGGGGGCATCAACCTCCAGCCACAGCCACCTTGAGGGGGCAACAGCCTTTATCACAGCAGCTTGTGTCTTTCCTTGAACCCCCTGCCCTGGCTGTACGTGCCAAGGAACACGGCGCTGCCAGCACACCAGGGCTGGATACAGCCATAGCAGAGGAGGGAAGCGCTGCCCGTTCTGCCTGGAGCAGCTGGCAGGATGCCCACGGGCTGGACTGGGATGTGGGGGAGAGCCCAGGCTCCTGGTTGCATTTGTTATCCTTGCAGGAGTCCCTGGGACTGCAGCAGGTACAGATGGGCGGGGAACAGCCAGGCACACTCCTGACCCTGTCACAGCCCCATCCCTCCGAGGCTCAGGGATCTGTGGGGTGGTGCAGAGCAGCTCAGGTGAGATGTGTCCCTGGGCAGGTCACTGGGCTTTGCCCGAGGCGTGGAGCTGAAATAAAACCCCGTAATGGCAAAGCAAATCAGGTGAGTGCATTTATTCCACCACATGCACACTCAGGTCCGAGTTCCTCACCTCCTGGAGAAATCCAGCTAAGCCAGCATCTTCTGTGTGTGTCCATCTGTTCCACAGGTGTAAGGCAGGAATTACAGGACAGCGGGACTTCTGCACATGTGCCCCCCTCGCCCTGCCCTCCTGCTACATCATCATCACTAATATGCACATAACAGTCAATTAGCCCGGCCGAGCGCACTCGTGACCTCTGATCCCTGCTGTGTCCCCCAATCCATTAACAGGCCCTCAGCCTTTAGCTCTCAGTATGAATTGATGTAGCATCCATTCTCTTGCAGCAAAGAAACATGCGTCCTCATTCAGCTGTCCATTTCCACTTTCTGTTCCTTTGTCCTCCCCTTCTGTTCCCTGTGTTGCTAACCTGGTCACCACTTCTTGACCCCACGTCCTTGTCCCTCCCAAGGGTGTTGTAATCCCAACCACTACCAAAAAACTTTTACTTTTTTCCCCTTTACTCACGTCTTATTTAGCAAAAAATGGTTTCCAGCAGTGTGGGAGCTTTGATCCCCTATTCAAGAAATCCTTGCAATGTTTTTTTAGAGACTTTCTTTCTAAGGCAAATGAATTCTTCATAAAGGGGGAAATGGTGTGCTGGTTGGGCTCTGTTCATCTGAGGAAGACAAATGATCTGTTTTATTACTTGAAAAGCATAACAGTTGAGTGTGTAGATTTGTGATTTATCTGTAATTAAGAATCCATTTGAGCAGCATATTAATTACAGAGAGGAGAATTAATTTTGCTGAGTAGGAAAGTAAAATCAAAGTTCCTTGAATTAGAAGACGGCGCAAAATGCCTGAGGCTTGGGTTTTCCATGGCTCTGCATTACGCCTACACTGGGCACTCTAGGGCACATTTGAGTTTTTTGGCTTTTTTCTCCCTGGGTCAGAGAAATAAAGTCCAGGGCCTCAGAGACCTCTCCCTGCCACTGCTGGTGGCTCCCAGCACATTCCCGTTCTGCCTGGGCTGCTCCCCTTGTGCCACACATGCCGCTCCTTTGCCTGGAGTCGGGAGCCGTGCGTCTCCCACCACCCGCAGCGGGGGAAAAGGATCCTCCAGGATTAAATGGTCCCTTGGCTGCTGCGGGGAGCCCAGGCATGGCAGGGCAGCACCCGGAGCTGCAAGAACAATTGGAGACGCACTGGAGCGGGCAGAGAGGTTTTTCTCTGGACGCTGAGTGCGTTTTGAAGTGTTTGGGTGCAGTTCCTTGGTTGAGGGCAGCAAACTGTTCCAGAGCTGTTCTGCTGGTCTTCCTGACTCGCATCTCTGCCCCCATCGAACCTTTTCATGGACTGGTGAGGATCTGCAGCGAGCACATCACGGACACCCCACGCCAGCGGGAGATGGGATCAGCGCCACAGCACCTGGCACGGGGACTGCTCCGGCTTGGGTCCCTGCCCCGTGGCCAGGCCGCAGCCTGCATTCCTGCACTCTCTGCATTCCTCTCTGTGTGCTCCTCAAACGCCGCCACCAGCCCCACCAAACCCGCTCGAAGGCGTCAAAGGCCGAGCGCGTTTGCAGTGCGTGGGGAATGACAACGCTCTCCCCCGTGACCTGTCCCGGCAGCGCCGGGAGCGCAGGGCAGCCGTGTGCGGGCTGCTCCCGCGGGGAGCACAGCCCCGGCCTCGGCACAGCCCCGCGCTGCTGCTGCTGCTGGTTCTCCTGCTGACATTCCCGGCAGATCCGGCCATCTGGCTGGACTGGCAGAACGGGTCTGGAAAGCCCGCGTGTGCGAGCTGTGCTGTTGTGCAACTGCGCCGTCCTTACGTGTGCGCGCACTCCGAGAGACGGCTTCAGAGCCACTGAAATCGCTCGGCTGCATTTTGGTGTCCCTCAAGAGGCCCATCCGATGCCTTCACGGCCAGCAGAACATCAGCTCCTTCACAGGCGCTCCCTTAGCAATCCAGCTGTTTGCAGCTGGCCTGTGTGAGCCCGACTGGCTGCAGCCCAGCCAGCAGCAGAGGCCTGGGACGGCGGCTGAGCCCCGGCACTGCCCTGGCAGCGAGGTGGGCACCAGCACGGGGCTGTTGTCACACACCTGGGGACAGGGACCCGGGCACCAGGCCCCCAGACCTCAGCCAGCACGCAGCGTTGGGCCCTGGACAGGATTTACCTGGCTCCATTCCTCCCGCACTGACGGAGGTGATAAGCCCAAGGAGCCCTGCTCGGAGGGACGGCCAGAGCCCCATGCTGAGGCTTGATAAAGCCCTGTTGTGGCTCTGGAGCAGGCAGCGAGGGCGGCTCACCTGGTTGTGACCCAGTGACTTTGCTGGCGGCACTGACGGCGCTGCAGCACGAACAGGAGGCAGTCGGGGCGTGGGATTTACCCACTGGGGCAGCTGTTACAGCTGTGCTCTCCTCGGAGGTGAAGGAGAGGTCATGCTCCTGCCCAGCCCTTCACATCCCACCTCTGCACATCTCAGGCTTCCCCGTGCTCTTCCCCTGCCCCTAGGCCCATGGACTGGGGGAGGAGCATGAAAACACAGAGAGCTTTGGGTGATACCTCCATGGACGGAGCAGGTCCTTGTGTCACACGGACCCACGGCAGCCCTGACCACAGTTGTTACTCCCTGGCAGCGCTGGGATTTGGGGCATTTTCCTTTGAACCCACACCTGCACTTTAAGTTAAATGCAGCCTTGTCCCTGTGCCCATGGAGGAGGCTGGAGTTCACATGAAGAGACTGCTAAAGCCTCGTGGCAGCCTGTGGATCTTCACGTGCAAGGAATTCCCTTACAAGCAGCTTTGAACTGTAAAGCAATCACTCAGCCCTGTAAAACTGTATTGGTCATAAATGAACTTTGTCATGGTCCTGCTGGTTTCTTTGCTCCGTAACAACTGCATCACACACAAACACCACGTGCCCGACAGCAACAGCAGGAAAAAAGTGTCTTCCAGGAGCTTCATTTGACATGACATCGCATTTTCCAGCAATTTAATGAGGCAGCCAGGGCACCTGTGGGAGCAAACACCCCACCCAGGGCTTCTCTGAGCAAGGTGAGGTCTGGCAAGGGACAGTCCCAGTCCCAGTCCCAGCCCAGCTGCTGCAGAGGCTCCTCTGAGGAGTTTTGTGTGGTATTTACCATCCAGAAGGGTTTCCTCAGCTAGAGATTAACTCAAAATCAGAGGAAGCTTTCTCCCCACACAGGTATGTGTAGTACCCACAGTATCCTTAGCAACCCGTCCTGCTTCCCCCCTTCCCAGATCCTGCTGCCCAGGGATGGGAAGTGACAGCACACAACACACTGTTCAGCAACTTCATAAACCCACACCTCTGGGGAAAGTACCATCTGTTATTAATCACTTGTTCTACTCGCAGTATTGACTTTATCCTGTCTGCTTCATCACACTCTGCTCCGTGGGAATCACCTGCTCCACCTGTGTCTTTGTTTGGCTGTATCCTATGCCTTTTCCCCTTTTTATTTTTGGGTCTGTCCCCTCTTCCTTCACCACATCCCTCTCTGGTGGGGTCAATTCTCAAAGTCTCCTTTTCCCAAGGTTTTCACTTACCTTCTCTGCAGAGCTGTCTGGAGAACAGCACTGACCCTGGACCACTTACCAAAGGGCTCTTCATAGCCCAAGCTCCATCCTTTCAATCTGTGACTCTCTTACACCTGGTGCAGAAATCAAGCCCCAAAAGGTACTGCATCAGCTCAGCTGCGGCAGGTCTAGTGCCTCTTTCTCTCACCTGCTTCCCACTGATTGTTCATTCCTCCCTCTGCAGGGCCAGTTCCACCTGGGTTTGCATCAGCCAGGGAAAGCTTAATCCATTAACCTCACAAAGGTTCCACCCTTTTCCACTGCTGTGCTCAGAGTCACTCAGCTCTGTTAGCTCTCCACAATCAAGGACCTTCAAAAGCTTTCCAGCCCCTAGAGCACACCCTCCCACCTCCCCCTCGGGCTGCACTGACCCACGGGCTCAGCATCCAAAGCGGACGGGGCTTGGCTTTGGCACTCCCCTCCTAATTGGTTTGCTTAGCAGTCGGCTGCTAAAGTTAGCAGGGGATGAGGGAGAAACGGCGCTGGGCTCAGGGCAGCATCATTAGGGCATCATTAGGAGGGTGAGGACACGGCTCTCCCCACCTGCAAAAGCCTCCTGCGATTTCTGGCTGATACCTGGGGGTTCACAGGAAACACCGGACTCCGCACATCCGGGCAGGTATAAACGGAGATGATCGTTGCGAGGGACAGCAGGAGGGACATGCCACCAGCCCGTGTCCCTGCCAGCCCCACCTCTGCCAAACCACCACAGATGATCACTGTGCAATTCACAGACCACACAGCAGCAAGGACTCAGAAGAAATGGTGTTTAATTATGGTATACATTAAATTAAATGTAATTCTGAATATTGGTCTCCAAATTCCTGACGACTTATTCACCGCAGGGCAGCTCTGGTCAGTCCCAGTGAGGGTGAAGGTCCCACTGTGCTGGACAACTGAGTCAAAGAGCCTTCCTCAGCCCAGAGAGAGCATCCAGTGTTCTTCTTAGCATGGTTATCTGTCCATGGGCACCTCTGCTGCTGTCCACCTCTCTAAACCCCTCTCAGCAGTTGGCACGTGCCACAAAGGTAATGAAAAATCAGCACAGCTGGGGAGCAGTAGATCCTTTTACAGAGGGGAGCAGGTACGGAGGAGTTCGTGTCCCACAGAGAGCAGACGATGCCTTTAACAACTTCCATGGCTTCGGGTGATGGGACTTGGGCACCCAACTCCTCCAGGGCTCTGGTGTCTGTCCTCAGCATGTGCATGAAGGGCTGGATGTGACCACGGAGCTGGGATCATTCACAAGCTGGAGATCTTTCTGCAGAGCTTTCCATCCAGGAGCTGCTGCCAGGAGGGACAGGGCAGCAGCTGGAGCGTTCACACCACAGCCCAGACTCCCTCCCTCCATCCATCCATCCATCCATCCATCCATCCATCCATCCATCCATCCATCGCACCACGAGGACGAGAGCACCCTGTGCACTGGTTAAGGGTGGAGCCAACAAAGCTCATCATCAACTGCTGAAGGCAGGAAGAAGCCACCTGTACTGGCCATTTTACTGGGCAGGAGATGAGGCAGTAAGTGGGCACCCAACCCCTCGGCACTCCGAGGGAGGAGAAAAGGGAGACAGTCTCTGAACCCCATCTGGGGAAGATCCCATCAGAATTCCGCGTGGCCGCGTTCACTCTGTAGCAGCAAACGCTCCAGGCTCACCTGGAAGCTGCCGACACTCCCCAGCAGCTGGATGTGTTCACCAGGCTGCCGAGTCCTTCCCCACCCCACCAGAGCCCATCTCAGAGTCCCCAAAAGCAGGGAAGTCCACTGACGTTAATTCGTAGTCGCAGCTGTCCCCACATGGATCATCCAGGTCCTGCCAGGGCTCCGCTCAGCTCGCCCTGTGCCCTTCCTTCACATGGGATGTCACCGTGCAGGGGGCACGTGTCTGCCTGTCCTCCTGCACAGCAGAGCCCGGTGCTGCCTGACCAGGGTCCTTGCCAGGCCCAGGATTGGAATTAACTCATTTAAAGGAAATACAGAAATACAAAACCAAAACCATCCTCAGCTCTGACCTTTACCATTAAAAAAAAAAAGGAGAAAGAGAAGATATTCAGGACCAATATATACAGATGGGGGAATTGCACTTAATTACAGTAGTTTACATCCATTGGACAAAATTTACTTCTTTTTTATATAAATCTCTATGTAAAGGAGGGGGCATGGGGGAGGATGGAGCAGACTGTACCTGTATTTACAGTTTAATTGGCTCAGTTCAACAACACATGCAATTCCTCCCTCCAAACGCCAAGTAACAGACCCCGGTCCCTCTCAGTCGGCCGAGTGGAGGAGTATAACTTAAATATGATCCATCTTCCCCTTCTGCCAGTTCCCAGCACAGCTCGTGCCTTGTTCCTCGGGAGAGCCTCTTGGAAGGCAAATACTTCAGAAAAACAATCCCCAAGACACATCTTGGAAATACTGCGTGGAGGGGAGGAGAGGCAGGTCCCGGGTGGGCCCCGCGGCTCCGGGCTGGTCCCCGGTGGGCTCGGGAGGGCTGCGGGGAGCCTCGAGCCCCGGCTCCGTGCCGGGCTCCTCGCTGCAGGGCTGTGCTCGGGCAGGCGACTCCCGGGCTGTGAGCGCAGCTCGCCGGCGGGATGTTGTGGAAAATAAGATCCCGTTGCTATGTGCAAAAGCAGCGAGGTGTGGAGCATCACCAGGCTTGCAGGGGACACTGCGGAGGGAGAGAGAGCAGCACAGTGAGCGGCGGGGAACGAGGCAGGAGGAGGCGGCAGCGCCGCAAAGCATTTGGAGGCATCACCTCCTGCACTTCTCCGTGACCTTGGTGGTGCCCTGCTCAGCCCCGAGCCCTCCCTGGCACCCCTGTGGGGGAGGCGGTGGGAAAATACTTTCTTAGCCAGCTATTGCCACCCCCTCCCAAAAATAATAATAATAATAATAATAAAAAGGGCCTGTTTGTGCCCAGGCTGTTGCAGAGATTGTGCCACGCAGCCCGGGAGCAGCCAGGCCTGAGGCTGAGCTCGGCTGCGGTGGGAGCGGTGCCGGGAGTTCATCGCTGTCCCCCAGCATCGCTCTCACCTCCAGGGACGGAGCCGAGCAGCACCCCCTGCCACATCCACCCCGCTGCAGCGGCCCCTTCTCCATCCCTCTCCATCCCTGGGGTCCCCCCAGTCCCCGGTGGGCAGGGGGCCGGGGGTGGGGGTGACCTTGTGGGCTGGAGCGCACAGCAAACATCATCAGGCGGAGATAAGGAGACGCCAGGAGCCTCCCGTGACATGTCATTAGGGACTGGCCGTGGCTATCAGGTGTTTGCCAACGTAATAAACATGGTGGCTCGGCCTCAAGCGTTGTCAGAGGAACCGGGAGGTATTTGCCCCTTCCAGGTCTAATAACAACATCTGATAAGAGACCCACAGCGAGTGAGGGGAGAGCTGGGGGGTGACCAGGGACCTCCCTCCAGCTCTGTCCCCTCAGCAGGACCCGGAGCAGCCGCCTCCACCACGGAACAGGTTTTGGGCTCTGGTGGGGGCTGCCTGCCTTATACCAAGGCAAAGTGTGGAGGAGCCAGGGCACAGCCCTTGGTAGCCCCGGTCAATGATAGAAACCCAAATCACCAAAAATATTGAGGTATTTGAGCAATCTGGGGGGTGAGCAGCATTTTCGGGGCCCCCATGGTGCGTCTGTCACACTTGATTCACCTCTGGCTAATGAAACCGGTGGCCGCCAGGAAAAAAATCGGTGTCCAAAAATAAATTTTTCCAGCTATAGGTTGGGCATCGAATGTTTGGTAGGAAAAGATACCCTGGCGGCTGGGAGGGTTCTCTGTTGGACACAGGGGGTCAGATCCTGCCCTGGTGCTCGCAGGATGTTTATCGTGTATTGGGGGTGATGGGGGTCTGGGTGCCCCTTCGCGGCAGCAGGTGAAGGGTCCTGGCCCCATACCCCCCCTCCTGAGCCGTGACACCTCCTCCTGCTTTAATTAAAGCGCAGAAACGTGATGGAGGCAGAAACCCCCGGGAGCCCCAGCCCCGCGGGCAGCGCTGGTCAAGGTAGGGTGATCGCGGGGCCCGGGGCAGCGGGGATGGCCGGGCGCTATCTCCCTGCCAGGGACATTTCCTGTGTCCCGGGGCTCCCGCGGCCAGCCCGGCATCAAAGGCAGGAGAACTCGATTAATCAGGGGCGGTTCGGGCTGAGCGCGCAGCAGATGGGCCGATAAAGCTGCACGGAGGAAATGGAGCTCGGAGGGGCGGCCGTGCCTGAGTGGTCACCCTGAGACCTGCAAGGAGTGGGATCCCCGGGGAGGGGTGGCGTTTGTGAGCCCTTCCCAAGCACCCCAAGCCCCCCACGTCTCCCCATTGCAGCCCCAGCCCCTTCGTTCACCCTCGCCAGGGGTCTCACAGCGATCCCAGGGGGTCTCACAGCGATCCCACACCGTATTTACTCTGTGGTCATTGCAGACATTTTTTTCCTGTCCCCTGTCAAACCCCGGGAAGAAAGTTTATCTGAATGCAAGTTCAAGGCTCTCTCTTATTTATCTAGCGATCAATAAGGGCCACATATTTCCCACAGTCCCCAGAGCTGGCTCTCAGAAAGGGACTATTGTCTAAGGAAAACCTCACACACCTGATTTGAACCGGGATAAGTCCGGCCTTACACCTGCAGTGGGCAGATGACAAAGGTTTATGGGCTGGGGGAAGCTGGGGAGCCTTGGACTCCACTTGACTCGAACCAGGGTTGATCCCCCTGGACACGGGCAGCAGAGCCTGCCTGGTTCTACCTTCTCAGCCCCAGTAGGATGCTCCCAGGCTCATGGAGTTGCCCCAGGGATGAGCAGGGCCCAGCTGGTAGACAAAATTGCCCAAATCCTCATCATGCCACCTGCAAGCAGGTGTTTTGGAGCCCGTGAAGGGGCTGGAGCAGGGCTCTCATCCTCAGCTTCCCACAGGAGTGCAGCACAGGCAGCAGGATGGGATCTCTGCTACTCCCACCTCCAACCCCATATCCAGAGGGGGGGAAAGCTCCACTCCACCTCCACAGCCCCACCCCGTGCCCCCCCAGCGGGACCATTACCTGCTTACTGGAAGACATATTGGTGAGTGTGCTGATGCTGCTGGTGTCCGTCACCACCATGGCCGAGGGGAAGCGGGAGGTGTGGGAGTACTGGGGAGGCTCCTGTTTGTGTGCGTACACTGCGGAGAGGAGGGGCACAGGTCAGGGAAAAGCCACCCCCAGCCAGCAGGTCCAGGGATGGGAACGGGGCAGCATGGAGACGGGGATGAGATAAAACAAGCCAAGGGAAGGACCCACCGCTTCCCTCTGAGCCACTGCATTCTCCGGCAGCAGCAGCTCGCCCCCAGAAACCCGTGGGGACTGAGAGGCTGTGGCTGGACCAGACGGATGGAGTGGGGGAAGCAAGGGATGAGGCGGGATGTGACCGCCCCGCACCGCAGAGCATCCCGTGGGCTGGAACCACAAGAGAGGGGCAGCAGCCGAGGGTTCCAGCTTGGGCAGGGGAGAGCAGGAGGAGAGCACGAGCTGATTTCCCATCTGAATTCATCTGTGGGGCCCTTTGCAGCTCCCCCCGACCCTTACTGTGTGAGTTCTGCAGCTGGGTCACGGTGGCCATGAAGGGCTGCTGTGTCATGTGGCCGGGGGACTGCTGCATCAGCGGCTGCTGGTGCGGGCTGTGGAGCTGCTGGGAGAACTGGACGGGCTGCAGGGCTGCCAGGCTGCCGGCCACGCTGTTGATGACGGGGACACTCTGAGCCTGCGAGGTGTTCAGACCTGGGAGCGGGGAGAGAGCAGAGAGGGGACATCAGCACCGGCAGGAGCGGGCAGAGTCCCCTCCCTGTCACAGGGCAGGGCACAGAGGTGACCGCGGGGTGCACTTACTCTGGGCGATGGCCATGACTCCCGAGAGCGGCGTCATGATGAGGTTCTGGGACTGCTGCGGGTTGTGGTGGGACAGGCTGTGGATGTTGGTCAGGGTGCTCACCGGGGGCAGCCCGCCGCCCGACACCGAGATCTGCCGGGAGCAAGGCGGGACAGGCACCGTCAGAGCACGGCCACGGGGTGCCCCAGCCCCCTCCTCCACTGCATGGGGACGTCGGGGGGATCAGCAGAGCCCCCTCCTCAGAGGGGAGCAGGCTGCAGTCCCGCTGGGGCTTCACCCCACACAGCCCCCACGGTGCAGACCCCGACTGCGGCACCTCAACTTCGTGTTAATAAACAGCAAAGCGGCACTGGGGAAGGGCTTTGCTGGCACTGGCTTCCTCCACTGGAGCACGGCACCGGGACACGGCACATCCCAAGCCTTTGCTGTTTTGTACCCCAAGTCCAAGCTCCAGCCCTCGGGGACAGCTGAAGGCTCTCGACACTCATTAACTTCTAACCGTCCTGCTCGCAGGGGAAAGTGAGACCTATAAACTCGGGAAGGTGAAGAAAAATGACAGAATGCAGATTAAAAGGGCCTCCTGGTGATGATCTGAGTCACCAGCCTGGCAGGATACTGGTGAGACGGGGCGGGTGTGCACAGCCAGAGCCAGTGCCCGGGGTTTCGGGCCAAAGTTTAGGGATCAGACAAAGGCACTTGGCATGTGCTGCGAGGACTGGAGCTGGTCCCCAGGACACAGAAGTGCCTTATTTCTTTAATTGCTGCCCCTTCCTCTAATCCCTGTCTTTAGCCCTCTCGCACTGAGCGGCCTCGATCCCGACTCGGAGCCATCCCCGTGGCCCTTCAGGTGACATTTCTGGACACCGGTCCCGAGCACCTTGTTTATTTTGCACATGTGAGCTGGAGATAGCAATTGAAACAAATCCATCAATAAATTCCAAAGCCCGGGAGTGACTCACATTTCCTGATCCGGTATTTTCCACTTTCAAAGTCCCTTCAAGGCCGGGTTACACCACACTCGGCTGCACAAGTCAAACAGCTCCCGGCAAGCACACGCCGCTCGCCTGCAGCCCCGGCTCCTCTCACGGGGTGTTTAGCCCCAGAGCGCTGCACCTGGATTGTGCATGACTGGAAAACACCCTCCAGGCACTGGACCCTCAGGGTAGACCCTCTGGCACTAACACAGCTGAGGCAAACACTGGAGCATGAAAGAGTGAGCCACCAAAGATTTCTGGAGCCTCAGTACTGCTCTTTCCTGAAAGATGCAGCAACTTCCTTGGCAGCTCCTTGTTTCATGTGGGGTATTAAAGGCACATGTTTACTTACTAGAAACCACAGCCTACAGCATATTTCTATTAAATCACTTGCAAGCACCAGCTAGCCCTGCCTAGAGATCAGAGATAAGCCAGCAGAGCCACGCTGCCGCGGTCCCCACGGCGCTGGGCAGCGTCTGTGCCGCGGGGAGAACTCAGCAGGGCTCTTCTGCTGCACTTTAGCAAGTGGCTTTTCCCGGTTTAATCCTCTCCCTTTCCTTCTGCCGTGCTGCCCAGCCCCTTCCAGGGGTCTCTGCCCCGGTCCCAGGAGCTGGCAGGGGGTGCTGGCGTTGCCTGGTCCTCGGGGACCCCCCACCCTGGGCATGCGGTGCTGCTGCTGCTGCCACCGCCTTCATCCCTGACTCATTTTATGGCTTCCAGGCTGAGGGTTATGAGGCTCACACACCCCTGAGGCGATCTGGGAGTGCTGGGGCAGAGGGAGTGGGCTGGGGGGGCTGGGGTGTCGCTCTGTAATGTCCCCCCGGCTTGGCAGGGGACGCTTGGCTTTGCAGGGTGAGCGCCAGAGCCCGAGGGGCTGCACGGAGACCCTCCCCAGCCAGGAGGAAAGGCACAATGAAACGGTGCCAGAGCTGAGGGAGGGGACAGTGAGCCCCTCCATGGCCACCCAGCTTCGCCAGGAGACCGACGGCATGGCCCATGAGGGACAACCCTCCGAAAATGGAAGTGAAAACCGGGGAAGAACTGGCTTGGCCCCGTCACCCAGTGCCATGTTTGACTTTCGATTTCAGCAGGAAAAAAAACTCCTCCCGGAAAAGCAGCAGCTGCACGCAAACCTCTGCCAGCCTGCTCCAGGGGCGGGCTGTGCTCTGCTATCACATCCCATGCCGTCCTGACCCGAACCCCTGTACCCTCTCCTTGCCCTGCTCCTTCACCCACTCCTCCAGGGAAGGGGCACCCCGAGTGCTCGGGCCCTGCCACAGCCCTGCAGCACCAGCATGGGGACGTGTCCAGCACCACAGGGATGCTGATGTCCCATCTCCACTCCTGCCATGCTGACATTGACAGCTCTGCCCAGCAGAGCCCCAAGGACACAGTACAGGGGATGGGGAGAGGCAGAAGCTGTGGGGCCGGAGCCAGCAGCTTCAATCCCCTGGGCGATGCCCTGGGACAAGAAGGTCCCTGCTTGCAAGGAAAGCTCTTCCCCACCGAAACCCCAAACTTGGGAGGGCTTAGGGAAAAAGTAATGAATGAGCATTTGATCGATACCATGTCACGGGCAGGAGAAAGCAAACAGTGATCCACCCAGCGCGTTCAGCCTGCGATCAATGAACCCCGGGGCTCTGCCAGATCCATCTCGGAAAACACTCCGTGTCCCACCGGGAGCGCCGCCTCGGAGGCGGGCGGTGGGGACAGTGGCACCCTCGTCCCCCCACAATGCCCCATTGTTCAGCCTGGGCCGCGTGTGAAACCCGGGGAAAGCGTGTTTGCTCTGCCCGCTGGGCCCTCTTATCTTATCAGCGCCGCCGCCACAATGGGCCAGGTGTACTCACCATTTTACCGTCGGGAGAGAGCAAACCGTGGCCCGGGTCCAGGCTGGCCGGGGAGACCTGCTGCAGGACGGCCTGGCTGGTGGTGACCATGGCACCGCTGCCGTGGTGGCTGATGGCCCCCGAGGACGCCGCCTCGCCGCTCGCCGCCTGGCTGTACCGCACCCCTGCAAAACACCGCCGGCGCTGCCATCACCCTCGGGCACCAGAGAGGTGTCCCAGGGCTGTGCCGACCCCCTCGGACAGGTCCCTGCGAGGGGGACCCTCCAGCCCTCCCACGGTGTGCGGCACAAGGACGCAGATGTGCACAAGCTCCTAAATTGCACCCGTGAACGACAAACAGGAGCGAGAGCACTGAAAAACGTCCCTTCCTCCAGCACCGCTTCCCAGCTTGTCCCTGACCCCATCTCCTGAAGTTGCAGTGAGCAATCCCAGATCCACGGCTCCCACTGTTTTCTCAGGCCCTTCTGCATCCGATTCCCTCTCGACACCCTCTCCACAAGTGTATGATTAACAGGGCACCGCAGCGAGGCAGAGGGACCAGACACACACCAACCCCAGAGCAGACCCCCAGCCCTCCGCTGCCCTGGAGCGAAATCTGGCCCGAGCACAGGTCTTCTATATAAATATATTTAATTTGGCTAAAGCACCCCGCACTGACAACCATATGATCAGCCATGTGTCATGGAAAGGCATCTACAGATCACAAATAATTAACCGAGGAAAACCCAGGGGAAACAAAAGCGTCTTTTACGGGGCTACCTTGACACCTACGGTGAAAAGCCATTTATTAGGATGAGTCCAGCCCTATGCTTCCAGCCAGATTTACTGAACTGCCCTGGGACCGACGAGGTGGGCGATGCACGGACAAACCATGGCTCTCCTGGGTAAAAAACCCATGGTGGCAAAGCCCATCTTGCCAGCCACCACGAGCATCATCCCCTTGTGAGCCCCAGCCACCGCACGTGGGCACTGGGGACAGCTCCTCCAAATGACCATCAAAGGGGAGGCTCAGCCCGTGGCTGGCTCGCTGAAGGACGCTCTGAGGGCTACTCTAAAATTAATCTCTGAACCAAGGAAAAGCAAAGAAATAATAACTGGAGTCCAGGAGCTCCACCAGCTCCAAAATCATCTGCCCAAGCACAGACCCACCCACACCCTCCACCAAAACCACAACACAGCCACTCCCTGATCGCCTCCGAATTTTCCCCATCATCTGGTTAAACACGTCCCACAGATAGGAATCTCCTCACGATGTCTGGTTCCTGATCATTTCCCAGCAAACCCCTTTATCCCTGATAATAAAAGAATGTCCTCTGGCAGGTGGATATTTGCCGGCCCGAGTGGACGTCCCTGCCGTGAACAGGGTAAACATTACTCAACCCGGGCACTGTCACACACATTCTTCCCGCGGCCCCGGCCCCGCGCAGAGAGTGCTTCACTCTGGGCCGGGATCCCGGCGCTGCTTAAACAATGGGAGGGGAGATAAAATAAAGCCCTTTCTTCTGGGCGCGATCTGAGAGATAGATGAGAGCACAGACGGCTCCTCTCGCAAAGGAAATCAGAGTTTCTGCTGTCTTCAAGCTCTTCTGGGTTCAGTAAGAACGAAAAAATAATTCCATTTTAAATGCAAAATCATGCCCTATCCAGCTGAGGGGGTGGTGACTCATAAGCCAAGCCACCCAAAGCTGTGAAGTTGGCTTTAAAACACACAAGAGGTTAAGCACTGATTTTCAAGCTCTTCCTTGCAACCCCAAGGACAAGACTTTGATTGTTTGAGGAACAATAACCAGCGCCGAGATTCCCAGATAGGCTGGGGACTGAAGTTTTGGGTCTCTAGATAAAACCACTGAAGACTCTGTGTCTTGATGAAGAGTCTTGATGAAGATTAACTCTCCCCAGGAGAGCGAGGTTGGGCTCTGGGGCTGGTGACAGTGGTGCCGCTCCCCAGCCCCACCAGGGACCCTGCTCAGAAACCGCTTGCTGTGCAGGGAGAAGCCTTCCTTTAGGAAGCATCCATCCTCACTGGGTTTGCCCCGTTCCCACAATGGGAGGGCTGTCATTATTTATGTGTCCCCAGGGCTGGGTTGGATTTGGGCAGATCAGAGCATTAATATTGGGAAGCCACTACAAGGCACCGTTGCTGTTGTCACCGCTGTAACACACGGAGCTCCCTGATGATGGGGGTGCCTTTCCTCAGCTCCCCAGGCCTCCCTCAGTCACTGAACCCCGGCATCCGGCCCTCCCCCAGCAGCACCACCACTGGGACCTCCCCACGGCACCCCCACATCCGGGGTGAACGCGTGGGGACAGCTCCAGCTGCTTGCACCAGGACTGACGGATTCCTCCCGCAGCGAGCCGGGGGCTTTGGCATCCAGGGTTTATGAGCTGGGCTCAGACAGCCATCAGAGCCTGACACAACAGTTCTCCTGCTGCTCTCCTGTGCCTCCACAGCTGGAAGCAGCCCTTGTGCAAAGGGATTTATTCCCCCTCAGTCTCTTCCCGCGGCTGCTCAGGAGAGGAGCCTGGATGGGGATCACCGGGAACGGGGCTGGGCAAGGAGCCTTCCCTCCTCAAGGCTTTTTTTTTTTTAACTGGAGCTACAGCCATAATATAAAAGTCTGTTTATGGGACGGGCCATTGTGTGGCCCCTGAGCTGCACAGCCCGTGAAATGTTTTACTGCTTTCCCCTGCCCCAGACGAGCCGCAGGGTCCGGCTCCCGTAGCCTTAACCCTGTTCCAGCCGACGGACGGGGACAGCAGCGTGACAGCCCCCGGGGCGGGGGGTCCCATGCACCCACAGCTTTCCACAGACAGCCCCAGCAGCTCCCGACTTCTCTGCCGCCGTGCCACAGCACATCCCCGCCTCCAGTGTCTGCTCCTTTCCCCAGCTCCAGGCTGCACTTCTGCCCCAAGCTTCACCAACGTCCTGCACATCACCAGCAATGCCAAACCCCAAAACAGACCCCAAAAAATCACCACTGAGTGATCTGGTGGCAGCAGGGATTCAGCTCTGGCTCTGCCTGACCCCCCAGGATGCAGCCACCGGCGTGGAGCAGGGTATGAAAGTGAGGTGAGAAAGGCAAAGTGTAATTCCTGGCGTCACACTGGACTCAGTGATGCTCCACCCATTGACACCCTGAACAGCCAGGTCGCTGATGGGACAATTTCACCCTCCCAAAATCCAGGTCCAGGAAGCACTGAGGGCAGCTCCGATTTTTGGGCTGCCACTCAAATTGTTCCTAAAGTGTTAATCTTGCTCAGTTACAGAGGTGCATAGTTTATATCCATTATAAACCCGTTTATGGGGACTAGACCCTCCCATTTCGCTGCTGTCATAAAGTTCTAATTACCCCCATAAAACAGGGAAAAGCTCCTAACAGTGCACTGTACCCACCGAGCCCCACAATGCGCCCGACAGTAAAATATTACAACTGCTGGCACCGGGTCCCAGTCAGAACCAGCACCCAAGGAACACCGGGGACGATCCAGGTATAAACCGGGGCACCCCCGGAGCGAGGGTTTGCTGATGGGCTCTGCTTTAAAGGAAAGTTAAAGCACTTCAATTGCCCTTTGGGTTTTAGGAAGAATCTCAGGGGTGGCACTGGGTTATTTTTACGTTTATCTCCATCTACAGAGATATCTAAATGTATATATACAGGTAACGCATTTTAATATATATATATACACATATATATGTAAATAAATGTGACTGCTCTGATACTGCTCTGCTGCTCTGATATTTGTAGAGCAGGGATGGATGGATGGATGGATGGATGGATGGATGGATGACACCCTGACCCCCATGGGTGTGGAGCCCCCCAGGACAGGCTGGAGGCGATGCTGCGGGCCGGGGCTCTGCGGGTGTGCCGGGCGGGCGGGCGGCCCTTTGTATGCAGGGTGGGAGTGGGGGGGCGGGCGGTGCTTCCCCCTAATCTCATCAATGCCCCGATTGTCTTCGAGGCTCTTGAAGATAAAAATGGCATAAGCCAGAGTCTACGGCATGGCACCGAGATAAAGCCCCGAGTGACCTTCAAATCAAACAGGGAACCAAGATCGCTGATAAAACTCAGAGTAAGGGAAAAGTCCAGCCTCGGAGAGGAGCCTCTGAGATAGAAAGGCTTTAAGTATTTACCTCCAAATAGTTAAAAACTACAGCTCGAGGCTTGACAGATGGGTCCCCGAGAAGAGGCCGGAGGATGTTTGACTTTTACAGCTCTCATCCCTGCCCCGCTGTCATTCCGCCCTTTTGCAAGACCCCATTGATGTCCCAAGGAGAGGCGATCCCTCTTTGTCCACGGGCACGGGAGAGGTTTGCAGCTGCCCCACAGCTCCAGCCCCATCGTTTCCTGCCGGGGACGTCACGGGGGCCGGGCAGGGCAGGGGCAGTGTCCCAGCATCGTCATTAAGCTGTTAAGGCATTGAGCGGCCCAGACGCCGCCGCAGCGGGGCAAGGACAGTTCAAATCCCAGCATGGACAGCCAGGATGGGGTCAGCCAGGCAGCGGGGCCAGCACCGAATGTGCCCCACCACGAACACCTCTTGGAGGAGGCTCCAGCAGCGATGGACCCGGCGTCGTTTTGGGAGCTGGAAGCCTCTCGGACCCAGCTTGGTCCAAGCACCCTGTGGCAGTCATGGCTGAGCTCCATCCCTGCGTGTTGCCCCCAAATCATCCCTAAAACCCCACAGTGTCCCTTGCTGCACCCATGTCCTCCTCCTCAGGTTGGATACGAGCACCGACCGCCACGAAGTTCCCGCAGCCGAGCCCTCCTGACCCCTCCGGAGGGGCCCTTCCCCGCGGCCATCACTCCTGCCCTGCTCAAAAGCCCCTCGGAATGGGCTGTCACCGGCCCTATAGCCACGGCCGGCCCCTGCTGGCACCGCTCCGACAGGAAAATAAAGGTTGGGGCTTAACGGCCCCGCAGCCCCAAGATAAATGCCCGCGGTTACAGTAATTGCTGTCCCCAATAGAAGAAAACAAAGGCTCTCGGAGGGTGCCCCATGCGCGCTGGCAGGCCGGGGGCACATCAAAGGCAGCGGGGTTCGTTCAAAGCCCCGGCTTAATTGTCAATTAAGCATGCACGGGGGACAACGCCGTGACAATGCGGGGCTGCATGCTGGTGGGGCATTGTGAAGCCCGCCGCGACACCAAAAACAGCTGATTCTGCTGACAATGTGCTTGTAGGGCACCTTGTAAGCAATCAGCCGGTGACAGGAGGGCAAACGTCCTCCCTGTCCCCGCCATTGTGCGGGGCATTCCTGGGGCAGGGTCACATTTTGGTCACCGCTGGCCGGTCCCCGGGATGCTGCCGGTTCCTCCCAGGGCCGGGAGCTGCCCACCCACATCCCCGGGTACCCCTCGGGGGCTGCCACCGCCTGCCAGCACCCCGGGACTGGTGTCCAGCCACCCGCTGGCAGCGTCCCCAGCCCTGCGCCTCCTGTCCCCAGGCACCTTGCCCTTCCCGCGGGGACTCTCCGCCACGCGGGTTCCTTTTGATTTGCCTTTGTAACGAGCCGGGTGTGTGTGACGAGCCGGGCAGGGTCATTTCCAGGAGGTGGCTGGTTCCAGCCTCCCCGGCCGGGCTGTGCCAGCGCCGGGGCTGTGTCCGAGGGGGACGCGGGGCAGTCGGGACACAGCCCGCACCGCCAAGCCCCCTGTCCCGCCCGCCGGGGGCTGCAGAGGGCAGGTAAGGGACAATGGGGCTTGTTCTCCCAACAATGCCTCTCGCCCCTGCCCCCCCCCGGGTGTGCAGCCCCCTCCCCACGGCGTTATCTCCGCCTTCAATCCCCCAGGAGTTTTTGGAGGGTCTTCTGCTCTGCCCTGCCCAGTGCTGGCTGGTTCCTCACCCACCTCCCTCCGCTCCGGCATGGGGATGGTGCAGAGCCCTGCACCCAGCCCGGGGTATCTCCAGCCCCGCAGCGAGGCCAGGACACGCTGCCACACCCTCCCACGGGCATCGCCTGTGCACCCCCAAAACCAGTGCTCCCCAGTGGGCTGCGTCCCAAGGACTGGCATCGGCACAACATGGCAGGCACAGGGCAGCTCCTCCTGCCCTGCTGGGCACGGCCTCTCCCTGCCCAGCCGAGCCCACACGGAACTCCCGTGAGTTAAACCAATCAAGCAAACACCGATTTATCCTCGGCGTGACGGAAACCCAGCCCTCTCACCATGTGGCTCGCCTGGCCATAACACTGCAGTGACAGCACGTGCTCCTCTCCACCACCATCCCTCCCTGAGGCTGCAGCAGGGACCAGGGTGAGCATCCTCTCCCTGCACGCACAGCCCCGCGGGCTCGGCATCCCCGTCCCAGGCCAAGCTCTGCCACCGCCCCCCGAGCACCCTCGGCGAGGTCTTACCTGGCATTTTGCTGGGAGGGGAGGCGCTGGGCTGGTTGTGGTGCGGGGAGCCGTGGGACAGCAGCAGGTTCATGCTGTGCGGGGGCTGGCCCGAGCTGTAGGCGTCCATGGCCAGTTTCTGGCGGAAAGCCTCCTCCTTCCGCCGGTTGGCGAACCAGTTGTAGACACGGACCTCGGTCACCAGGTTGGAGCCCAGCCCGTGCGCCTTGGAGGGGGACACTCCTCGCTGCAGACACTCGGCCCTGCGTGTGCAAGGGGACACGTTGGAGCAAGGGTGAGGCTGGGGGCAGGCAGGGGGCTCGGGACGACAGCAAATCTGGGGGAGTTTCAGCCCTTCCTACGAGCCCACCTGCTCTCTTCATCCTACAGCCATGCTGTAAAGGCCATCCCCGCTCCCTCCGATACTGCTGGAACGCTGCAGCATCCCTGTGGTGTCCCCACCGCATCCCTGCATCATCCTTGCAGCATCCCCATCACATCCCTGCCCAAGCATGGAGCTCACTCTGCCCCAAACATCACCCAGACGGGGAAAACACGGCAAAGAGAGGCCTGGCAGCTCGGCAAAGCTGTGCCATGAGCCGGGAGCCCGGCATCTCCCGCGGCTTTCGGAAGGAAGGCTGAGGCCGTGGGGCAGGGGAGGCAGCGCAGGCTGTGTGGGACAGCCATTACCTGTTGCACTCCTCCACCAGAGTCTCACGCTCCTCTTTGCTGGGGTTCTTCTGGCGCTCATAGGCTTGGTACAAGATTTGCTGGGAGGCCGGCCCCCACTTGAACCGATTGCGCCGCATCTTCTTGCTGGGGGTTTCAGAGCAGGCATCGTCGAGCTGGGCAGCCCCCTGGTTCTGCTGATTGAACTCTGGAAAGAGAAACAGCAGCTGATCCTGACTGCCTTTGTCTGTCATATTTCCACAACCCTGGACTGTCTGGTTGAACTCTGAAAGAGAAAGGAGCAGACGTGAGCTGGCCTGTAGCCGCCGCTCGGAGTCACTGTCCCGAGCGGAGGCGGCCCCCCCGTGTCCCCTCCCGCAGCACCCCGAGCCCTCAGCAGGCTCTGGAGCAAGCCAGGTGCTCCCTGCCACCCATCCCGGGCAGGGGCCAGCCCATTGCCATCCCTGTTTAATGGGGAGGCATGTGCAGGGCATGCGTCTGGCCATGCATATTCATGGGCAGGGCCCCTGCCAGCCTGCACTTGTTTTGGGAGGATTTTTCCAAGCAAGGAGCTGGGCAGGACGACTGCAAAGCCCCCCGAGAGGGTGCCCCTCTCCGCTCGCCCACAGCTCCCCTCTCACTCCCACCCCAGCGTGGTGGGACGCCGGCCCCGTGCCCGGGGCGGGCAGCACCAGAGGTGACCTTCGGCGGCCGCCTCAGCCCCGGCGCTTGTCACCACGGCAGTAAAGGGAGATTAATGGGAGGGTTTTATTATTCCCACTTTTGCAGGGGAATTCTCCCTCTTTTTATAATGGCTTTTCCCCCCGTGACGGGGAGGGGAAACACAGGGCAAGGCTGGAGCAGGTTCTGTTTGCTCTAACGTCTCAAGGTGTGTTTTCAGAGCAATGGTATTTGGTGCTAAACCCTTTTCTGCACTTCCCATCTGCTGGATATTGCATCCTTTTGGAGGAGGGAGGCAGAGCAGAGCCCTCTCTGGGGGTGTCAGTGCCACTCAGGGCTGCTTTGAGCTCTGTGGGACAGATCCCAGGGCAGGGAACAGCGAGAGAGGGGCACAAAGGAGTAGTCTGTGTGCTCGGTCAAAATCATCTGCATTTTACACAGCACAGACTGCTCCAAACCCTGCCACACACAGCAGCAGTTCAGGGGGTTTTAATTTTCTCTCTCTGCAATTTTTGCGCTTAGTTGAAAAAAAATGAGCAGCCTGAGAAGTAACAAGGAAAAGAGGCAAAGGTGGGAAAGGCCCCTAATTGTGAGCCATCATTAATGGCTTTCCCAGACCTTAACAAATACAAACACCCTGAAATTCAGCTGTGTGGATGAGCGGGGGGGAGCCCTGCCACCAAGAGGGGCTCTCACCCAGTTTTCCTGTGCCTTAAATTCATTTTACTTGGAAAACTCTTTTGGGGAGATGCTAGACAGCTGGAGTCTGGGGGTTGTGCTGGCACCCAGGGGCAGGACCGGGACACGGGGACCCCCTCTCCCCACCACCACCCCCAGAGGCGAGCGCTGCCGCGGGTACTTACGCCGGAGGATCTCCCGCTGCTTGCGGACGTACCACGTGTACAGGGCAGCTCTCTTCTGGGTCTTCATGGGGGTGCCCTTGTTGAGGTGCTGGGAGAGGTGGGACTGGTTGAGGCCGGTGACATCCACCACCTCCCGCTGCGGGATGTTGTGCTGCTGCATGTACCCCTTGATCATCTTCGCTGCCCGCCACGGGTCCTCGCTGCGGGCAGGGAAACCAAGGGTTAATATCTGCTGCCGGGGCAAAGCCCTCAGTATTTGCTTCTTCCCATAATGGAAACCCTTCATTACTATCATTATTATTATTATTAAAAGTGTTTCAGAAGGACACAAGATCCTTTGAGCTTACGTTTTTCCCCAGGCCCCCAAAGCAGCCCTGTCCCGCCCCAGGGCTGGCAGCTCACACCCACCCCGGGAGTTGCCAGCCAGACTTTTCCCCCAAGGAGGGAGAAGCAAAGAGGATCCCGGTGTCCTGATGGGACACACCGAGTCTCATTAATGCCAGTAAAGCTCCCCCAGCTCCTCCATGGAGAAGCGCAGCCCGTCCGTGAACTGCTGCCGCTGCCTTCAGCGCGATTTCTCCCTCGGGAGATACGCACACGCAGTGGGATGCACACACGGACGGGTATGGGAAGCCCATCCTGGTCTCTTAATGAAGAAAGAGCAGTGCTGGGGATGCTTTTCCTGCCCCTGCTCACGGCTGCAGCACCTGCACTGTGCCCCATGTCCCCGGGATCGCCGCCAGCCCGCAGGGACCCCTGCACGGCCACCAAACCCCACCCGCCGCGCTTGCTGTGCAGCTTCTCCCTTCCATTCCCACAGAGATAATGACCTAAAAATCTCAATATCCCCTTAAAAGAGACCCTGTTTCCTCACTCCCACAGCTGTGCACGCACCGACCATATGTGAAAGGGAGAGAAGCCAAGGTCAAACCAGGCACACAAACCCCAACGAGTCCCCGAACGCAAAACCGAAACCAAAAACCCTCAAAATTTTGAGTCATTCCTGATTACTATTAAACACTTGATCCTGTTGGATCTAGGTGTAAACGACTCTTCTCTAAATCACATTACTTTACCGTCCTTGGAGTAGCTGACGCTGATTTAGGGAACAAATAAAATTACAGCTGAAAATCCAAATGCTGTCTGTGGCCTTTAGCTCTATCAAATGCCCACTGTGACAGCAGAGGAACAGGCCCACACACCTGTGCTGTATCCAAGACCCCTGGGTTTATTCTGGGCTAAAAGGAAGCATTTTAGCGCTGAAAAATCGGTGTGAGCCCAGTCCTGGTCACAGTCCTGCACTCAAATAATGCGATTCCCCAACGCTGCGCTTGGAACGACCGTCCGACTGCTTTCCCAATTCATTACTTATTTTGGATCCTTCAACTTGTCAAGTGGAGGAAAAAAAAAAAAAAGGCCCAACAAGTAGATTTCTTACTTTTTGTCCTGAACGCAGCTTGAAAACAAAGCTGTTTGGATCCACGGCAAAAGTACCGGAGCAGAGCCAAGCAGGGCTTTGTCACACCCCAGGAAGGAGCCACGGAGCCTTCCTGGAGTCGCTGAGCCTGTGCCCAGCCCTGCATCCCCCAGGCAGGGGAACCCCGCTGTGGATGGGGGTCCTTTCCATGTGATGGTTCCCAGGAGAAGGTGGGAAGCAAGGAGAAGGATGTGGAGAAAACGTCCTTCCCAGCAGCACCGGGCAAAGCCGCCGCGCCCGAGCTGAGGGGCTCGGGCAGACCTTTGTCACAAGCAGTTCATGTCACCTAACTGATCCCACTAATTACTGATTAATAATAAGTTAATGAAACAGAGCTCATTATCATTTCTAAGAGCGGTTTGGCTCACCACCGAGCCCAGGGCAGCGTTTTCTCAGAGCGAAACCGTGAGCCAGTGAAACAGAGCACACTTGGAAAATGTCAAACGAGCAACTCGTGGGCTACAGACGAGATTTTGGAATTCAAATAAAATTTGGCAACGTTTTGGCTTGAAAAATATCTGAGAATTAGCAAAAAAAAGTCACGGAATTTCCCTCCATTTAATTATTTTAAAAAAGGCTTCACCTTGACATTTCCAGTGTGTTTCACACTTACACTTTCAAAACAATTATTCAGCTCTTAATTTCTGAGCAGTGATTTTTCCCTTACAAATCAACTTGACCGTATTCAAAAGGGTTAAACAACCTGAAACCAAACCCAAACATTTTGTTTCATGTTAAACAAAATGTTTGGACTTGACCCAAAATGAAACGTTTGAGTGTTTGTTTGGCCTCTTTTTTTTTTTTTCCTTTCTTTTTTGGTAACCTAAAAAGCCAGAGAGGAAAACCTTTTGAGTCAACACCAGCCCTTTTTCTTTGATTCTGTCACCAAAATGAAATAAAACAAACATTAATTGTCCAATCTTCAACAGGACTTTACTTAGAAACAAAACCAAAACCCCGACCCAACCCAGGAGTGCTTTCTAATACTGGAAAACCAGTTTATAGCCCTGGCTCCACAATCTTTCTCCACCAAAATCACGGAAAGGTGTGTTTTTCTTGCACAAAATTAGCCCCACAAAGCCTGGCTGCCAATGCTGCCCGAGAAAGAGCCATTTCCCCACTCAGCCTCACACGCAGGCGGGGGGCAAAGCCTGTTCCTCTTCTCAGGGATTCCCAGACCAGCTCGCCCATTTTGTCAGCCTCAAATCCAGGTAAATACACTCCACATCCTCAGAGAAATATGCCAAGAATTTATACAGATGGATTATAAAGCCTGCAGAAATGATGTCCCTGGTCAGCATCTCCCTGCACACCAGGGAATCGGCTGTGCCTGCACTCCCCACACTTTTGGGGGCGGCTTTGCTGGCTCCCCAGGGCTGGTGGATTTCCCGAAGTCTCCAGCCCGTGGATGAGATCTGGGTGCTCCTGGGATTTATTATTTGCCTGAGTGGGGTCCGGGTGAGCCCGGGCAGGCGGGATGGGGCAGGGAGGGAGCCAGGGGGTGTCTCTCCCAGAGTTGGGCTCTCCGTGCCACCGCCCAGGGTGAACCCACAGGGACCACGGCACCCACCACGCCATGGGTGGGCAGCAAAGCCCAGACCACGGTCCTAGAGAGCTGCAGGGCTGAGCACCCCCAGGGCTGTGGGAATAGCCCGAGAGTGAGCCCGCCCTGGGGTCAGGACACCAGGGGACCGGGAGAAGAGGGGGTTCAGCCCCCAAGCATGGCTGCAGTCGGTGTCTCCCAGCTCCCCTACCCGCTCCCTCTCCAAGTACAAAGGCCTCTCTTAGAGCAAACACGAGCTCTTTGCAAAGGCTCCTCAGGGACATGTGCCCGCTCTTGTTTGCACCCAAGGCAAACTTTGCACAGAAACACCTGTGGGAGCACAGTGATCCCGGGGCTCAGCCCGCTCGGCACCCCCGGCCGCCCCGGGGATGGATGTGGCCAGCAAGGAGGGCGCAGGGGACAGGTGGGAGCACCCAGAGGTGCAGGGCTCCGTGCCAAGCAGGAGAGCTGGGAACCCATGGGGAAAGGCCTGCGATGGATCCTCCCTCGCACGGAGCCCCTGTGGCACCCGAAGGGTCCCAGCCTGGGCAGGCACGGGTGACACCACCGCGTCCCCAAAGGGCACCATCTGCCCCGCTGGTGCCGGGGCAGGACTGGACCACGTCGCCGCCGCGGCCCAGGGGTGTCGGGGGGGACTGGGGGCCGCCCCCGGGCTCTGCAGGCTGGCACAGGGCACGGGCACACACGGGCGGCGAGACCGGGGCCGCGCCCGGGTATCGCGCTGGGCATCGCGACAGGCACCGGGCCGGCAGCGCACAGCGGGGGGACGCGGACGGACCCCGAGGCGTCCCCGCCGCACTCGGGGTGTCCCCGCGGGGCTCCCACCTGCTCG
>VZTD01004978.1:114413-139840 GCA_013397725.1 Rhagologus leucostigma | reverse complement strand
CGCACGGGACGCTGGCTCCGAGCGCCCCGGGCCCGGCTGCCGTCGGGGGTCCCGCTGCCGGTCGCACCCCGCGAAGGGAACGCCTTCCTCCGCCCGCGCCCCCAGGGCCAAGCGAAGACCCCCGGTGCGTTCGGCTCCCTCGGGCGCCGTGCCCACGCTGGAAGGGGGCCAAGCTGAGAGCCCCTCCGCGTCTCGCAGGGGAGATTTCTCCCCCCTTGTCCTCAGCTGTGTGGGGTCCTGCTTCTCAAGCCCCGGCGCGGAGCAGGAACAGGCTGTGAGGGTCCAGGGGAGCACCCCCAGGACGGGGGTCACCAGTGGGGGTCGTGGCCCCCGCTGTGGGGCAGCTCTGGGGACAGGCTCACTGCCATTGAGCTGTGCAGGACGTGGAAGGACACCCAGGTAGCAAAGGGGACACTGCGGGGACAGGGGTCGCAGGGGACACGAAGCCCCCGTTGACCCCTGGCAGCAGTCAGGGGTGGGAGCATGGAACAGGTTTGGGAATGGGCAAAGGAAGAGATCCAAGCTGTGCTCTGGGATCTGAACAAAACCCGCTTTTCCTATTGCTGCGAATGCACCAAGTCTCAAAGATCAACAAATTCACTTAAATCAAAGCAGGCACAAGACAAGAGGCAGCACCACACCCAGAGCACGGTGCAGACGAGCCTGGGACCCTTCAGGGGAAGGCAGGCCTGAAATCTCCACTCATGACTGCCCAGTTGCCCAAAGCACTTCCAGTTCCTGCTGCCTTGGCTGGCACCTGAGTGGCAGCCCTGGCAAAGGCCAACAGCTTTAAACCCAGTGCTCCCAGCCCAGATTCGACTTTTCCAGGGCACCCAGCATTACCTGCCCATCTCAAAATACACAGAAAATCCTGCCAGCCACCAGCAGCCATGGCAGAGCCCAAATCCAGCCCCAGAGCCCCTCGGGAGCTCAGCTGCTGGTCCCTGACACCGCTGGCCATGGATCCCCTCTGGGTTAAAAACACCCTGGGGAGCCGGTGGCAGTTCGGCTTCCTGCAGAGCCAGGCAGAGGGAAGGGAAGGGAAAAGCCCCACGGCTCGGCAGGGAACAGCCTGCGCCCGCCTGAGGGAGCGAGTGTTGGGAGCTGCACGGACGGAACTGTCGATAAAACCATTCCTGCGCCATGGAACAGGAGCAGCTCGGGGCCAGGATGGCAGTGCAGCACCCTCGGAGACCCCTGCCCTTTGGGGGATGGAGCAGAGCCACAGCCAGGGGTGGGATGCTGGGGATCAGCCACCTAAAGGAAGCAGGAAACCTCTCTGTGTGTTGGGAGGGAGGCTGTGGATGAGCACACGATGGCCACAGAGGGTTTGTCATGGGCACACGGCAGCCTGAGCACAGCTGAGAGAAGAGAGGACTGAAAAATCCCAAAAAAGCCCCTTCCTGGCTCCCAGGCTGGAGCCCTCGGCCCAGCAGAGCAAATTCCCAGCTCTGCTCCCGCGTGCTGAGGCTGCACAGCCGGGGAGGCCACGGCAGCTCCCTCACACCCCTCTGGCACCGTGAGAATCCTCTGTGTGAGGGTGAGGGGCTCCCCAGCTCTGCTGTGGCCCGCACCCGAGGCTCTGCAGGGTGCAGGGAGCAGGGTACTGGTGAGTGTCCCCCCGTGCCCGGCTTTCCCACCTCCAGGGGTGAGGGGCACATGCCCACCAGGTCCCCGCACCCATACGTGCTCTCGTCCTTCACACCACAGCGGGTCCCTGATCATCCCAAAACTCTCCAGATCCTGGGTGATGGAAGACACCAAACCACCCACCCGCGGGGCTGAGGGACCGTGCAGAGCCTCTGCCACCCCCGAGCAGCCACTCAGTGCCACCAGGACGTGTCTCACACCCGCCGTGCCCCCCGGGCTGCGCTCCCACCCTTCACAGGCTCCTGCCCAGGGCAGTTTGTGGGAGGCTTTGCAGGTGCCAGGGGAGAGCAGGAGCCGGGCTGAGCGCCCAGACCCCCCGGCACGGGCTGTGACACCCCCACCCCGCGCCGGCCTGGGAACAGCCTGGCTCCTGTTCCCAGAAGGTCCCCTTTCCCTTTCAAGTGGGCTGGTGAGCTTTGACTTGGTCTTTGCACAGGCTTCATGGCATCGCATGATAATAATGTTCTGTCACAGTGGGTGACCTGGACCTTGTCCTGTTTCCACACATTTGGAACCACCTGGCTAATGAAGTGGATATCGTTTTCTGGTCCATCTCTCTCACCCCGTTGCTCTTCTCCCTTCCTCCACGCCCCGCTCCTCTGAGCGATGTCGGGAGCCTCGCTGCAAGCGGCCTTTTCCCATCGTTGTCCGGCACAGCTCATTAACTCCCCTCAGCAGAAGAGCGTGGTCATTACGGCTCGGGGGGCCGTGGGTGCCCCGCGGGGCTGGGAGCACATAGTTTCCCAGCCCCAGCCTGGCGGGAGCATCAGCCCGAGCTTTCAGCGGGAGGTGACTGCGGCTGGGAACGCGGGGCGGCTGCACCGGGAGGGTTTTTTTAATCTGAGCATGCTCTGCTCTGCCCCTCAACCCTCCGAAGCCACCTGGTTTGCAGCCAGCCCGCATTGGCCAGCAGCTCCCGGGGCTGGAATGGCCTCACCTCCCGCTCCCCATCACCTCAGAGACGCCAGGGACCAAACCAGCAGCCCATCCCTTCCCATTGTCCACAAGGAGGGAATAACCATCCCGCTGCAACTGCCTCGTCCAGGCAATCCCTTACCCGTGGCCACATCCTCCTCCATCACCACAGAGGGGCCAGCAGTGTTTGCCCTGAGCCGGGCTGCAGCTCCCGCTTGGCAGCGAAGCCATCGGTGCCAGCCGTCACCGCAGGGCCAGCGCGGGGTCAGCCACGGGCACGGCTCACGGCACGGGGGACTTTGCCCCTGGCACCGCACGGCTGCGTCTGGCAGAGGAGCCAAGTGCCAGGGCACCCCCACGTCCCGGCTGGGGCAG
This sequence comes from Rhagologus leucostigma, assembly GCA_013397725.1. Taxonomy (NCBI): domain Eukaryota; kingdom Metazoa; phylum Chordata; class Aves; order Passeriformes; genus Rhagologus; species Rhagologus leucostigma. Next base: position 136,900 of record VZTD01004978.1, on the reverse strand, counting down.
CCTCGTGCCCACCCTTGCACCAGGCAGAGCGGGGACACGGGAGCCACGGGGCACTGGTGGGACTTTTCCTGCGAGCCACCGGGGCGGGCACAGCGCCGGGGGATTTCTGCCACGGACGCGCTTACGCATTTCGTATCTGCCTCTCATTTTTTCCTTACAGTTTCATTTAACGCCTGAGCGCGTGCAGACACCGCCTCTGACCTCGCGGGCAGTGGGCAAGAGAGTTCCCACCAAAACAGGCCCATTAAACCCCCTCACGGAGATTTTTTCTCCTCTGCCCCCACTTGCGCTGAGATTTTTGCATTCCCTGCCTGCCTCCGCCTCCCCCACACCGAGGTGATGTAATGTTTTGAAGACTTCTCCCATCCCCACCTTTATTAAATATGACCCGCGGTTGATCCCCGTGCGGGGCGAAGGGAAGCTGTGGTTTCGGGAGGGATCAGACATGAAAGGAAGAGCTGCCCGCCCCGCGTGGGGCTCGCTCAGCAGGGCCAGGGGGAGCCCTCACACCCCACCACCCCGATATTCGCAGCCTCCAACACCACAGAGGTGCCACTTTCACCCTCCAGGGCAGTCAGGTCTGTTGGCACTTTTGTTTGAGATGCAAATTATCTTGTTGCTTGTCTTCTCCCTCCCAGATCATGGACGGAGCCATGGCTCTCCCTCTGCAGAGCTTCTGGGAGAGAGGTTCAGTCATAGGGGTCTGGTGCCTCAGCTCTGGCCTGGGCCCTGCTGGCCCTGTCCCTGTCATCTGCAGTCCCCAGCAGAGAGACCCCACTGACACCCTACAGACACCCCAACATGGGCTGTGCTGCACAACCTTCTCAGCTCCCAGGGAAGGGACAAGTCTGAGCTGTCACCAAGCTACAGAGCGAGGCTTTGGTGAGGAAATGACTCCCCTTCCACCCGCGTGCCCCCTGCTCCAAGCACAGCGAACGCGAACCCGGGCATCATCCAGGAAGAGATGCTCTGGGGCTCGGGAATGGATTGAAGGGGATGGATTGAAGGGCACGGATTTATCCCCATCTGCTGTCCACCATGGCCGGTCTCACCCCACAGGAGCGCTCGGGCGGGGCTGGCACCGGGTGGGCTGTGCTGGCTGCAGCGTCAGCGCCGGGGACACAACGGGGAGCCCCCATGGTGCCCCTCCAGCCGTGTGGGTGCACCCGTGTTGGGGACATCCATCGCCCTGGGGACATCCATCAGCCCAGTGCCCTCACCCAGAGCCCCCACCTGGCACAGGTGGAGGAGACGAGGCAGGAGCTGGGAGGGACAGGAGCCACCCGGGACCTGCTGGGCCGGGGCGCAGGGCGGGCAGGAGGACACCCGGCAGCAGCGTTTGTCTGTCACGCCGATAATTAATGTTTCTCCCTTACGCTTTGCAAATAACTCGCGACTCTCTTTGTCTGGTGATAAATGGCCCCTTTGAAGTTCTCCTTTCTCAAAAGCAAAGCAAAGAAACACTTTCATAATCCGTCTTCACCTCCCGTCCTGTGCCGAGGCTCTGCTGCTCTGGGGGGGCACAGGGGAGCTGGTGGCCCCTCACCTGCAGGTGGGACCCCTCTGGGGCTGCTTGGTGTCCCCTTACTCTGCCAGGGGGACAGGCAGTGGGGCTCAGGACCACCTCAGCTTGTCCCCTGCCCATGGCCACGACAATGTGTCCTTCTGCACTGGTGGCCTTCCCACCACGTCCCCTCCGCAGTAGTATGCCCCCATCCCACTCTGGGTCCCCCCAAAACCCCACACCCCTCATTTTCAGAGCCTGGGAGCTTCCCTCGAGCTCCCCAGGCCTTGAGCTGGGGGGGAGGGCTGGAGCTGGGCAGCCGTGGGGAGCAGGGACCCGCTGCGGCGGCGTTTGGGGCTGCAGGGGTGCGGACGTGACCCGGCACCCACCGTGAGCCACACGCACGTCCCCCCGCAGCTCCAGCTCACACTCAGGTTCTGCTTCGCTGCCACAGCAAAACAAGTTCTGCTGGGCTATAAAAAGGCGCTGGAAGCGGGGCAGGCCGGGAGAGCGGTCGGAATCCATGCCAGAGCTCTTGCAGGTTGTCACTGGCTTACGTGTCAGGGCAAACAATGCTATCTGCCCATGGGATCGCGGCACAAGGAACACCACAACAGCGGCCCAAACCCCAAACGCGGGGTCACTGGGCAGAGCCGGGCAGGCAGCGGGTCCCCGAGCGGAGCCGGGCTGCCCCGTGCCCGCGGGGACGGTCCCACGCGGGGCTGTGCTCAGTGGCGAGTGTGGCACTGGCCCGATGGCTCCTCCCGTTGCACCCCGATGCCGGTGCCGGGCAGGGTGGCCCTGCACTGTGTCCCCACAGGGGCAGGCATTGCAGGGATGCCATTCTGCTTTGCCGCGCGTCCTCTGACTCTTTATTAATTTTAAGACAAAGGGGAGGGAAGCGAGCTGGAACCAGCGCGGAGGTGGGGTTGTTTTCTGGGAAAACAAAAGCAGCGTGGCCAGTGCCAAGGCTCAGGAGATGCTCAGGGCTGGAGGAGCTCCCTGAGGACAGGGGTCCCGAATTTGGGGCAGCTTCAGCGCGAGTCCCAGTTGCACTAGAGAGGCCCCAACCCAAACCCTGGCCAGCCCCACCGTCCCACGTGTCACCCCATGGCTATGGGTGTCCGTGTCACTCGGCCCTTCGTGTGACGATGGTGGCACCAGACGTGCTCCGTGCAGGGGGTCCCCACTGGTGGCTCCCCAGGCTCAGGGCAAGAGCTGCCACAGTGGAACCAGAGCAATTCAAAAGGTTCCAAGAAAAGTAAAATCCAGCTCTCCACAGGCAGCGCAGTGAGGTGCAGGTGGAAGAGCGGATTTGGAGCAAGGAAATGCTGTTGGAGGCTGGCAACAACTTCCCACCTGTGGCAAGAGCCCCCCATGGGCACAGCCAAGCTCACCCCAGCCCCTGTCACAGGCGGGACCCCCACTCCAAGCACATTTCTCTGTGGGTGCCCTCCCTGGGAGGGTCCAGACCCGGCCCCCAGCGGGGTCCCTGCCGGGCCGTGGGGGGAGCCGGGAGGGCAAAAATCAAAAGCAAATTGCAGGAGTCAATGGTGCGGAGCCGCGGGCGGCCTCAGCGGCTGCCGTGTGACTTTGATTCCCCTATCATAACCCCGAATTAAAAATTCAAGCAATTACTTGCATGGCTTCCCCCCGATTAGGCTGGGCCTCGCGTTCATTAATGCGGGCGCACAGAGAAAAGCCATTAGGGCGGCTGGTGGGGACGGTTTCGCTGAGAACAGTTCCGCTCCAGGAAGGAGCTGGGCCAAAGCCGAATTTCACACATCTCCGAGGCCGCCCAAGCACGGCCGGGGCCCTGAAAGCCGCCTTTGTCCCCCCGGCAGTCCCTGGGATGGGTCCCTGTGGGATGGGTGGCACGCAGAGGTGCATTGCCTGGGCAGGCCGCCTGCTCAAAGCGTCAGCCCGGTGGCGGCAGCGCCGAGGGGACCGACCCGAGGCACGGCGACGTTTCCGGCAGCACCGAGCTGATCGCCCCCCAAAATATTTACCCAGCCCAACCCTGCCGGTGTGGGAGCGCACGGGGGCAGCAGGAACGGGGTGGTTGTTGAATCACCCAGCCCGTCGCAGCCCTCTGCACGTGGGCCAGCGCTCGAGCAAGATGTGGCAAGTCTCCCTCCCTGCAAGCCTGGGTTTACGAGCAAATTGCAAGTTCCACGTAGTTTGCCCTCCCGTTCCAGTGCAAACGTTTCTCCTGCTGCTCCAGGAGCGGGGATTGGGGATGTCGCCATCGGCAGGACTCCTGCCCAGGCTGTGTCCCCGCGGGAACCCCCTGCCCTGCAGCTGCCACCGTGCCAGCGTGCCGAGCGTGCCCCTGCTCCACCGCTGGGCCATCAAGGAAATCTGCGGGACTGAAAAAATACCAGCACGTCTAGACTGAAATACCAGTCTGGGCTCCCGGGGAGCCAGAGGACCCCCCCGGGGCAGCGTGGGCTCCCTTTTCCCGGGGGTGGCACAGGAAGACATGACCCCAGGGACAATCCTGCTCCCCGGGGCTCTCCAAGCCCCTTTGGAATCTCTGTCCCCATCCCTGCTTGGCGCTGCGGTGCCCACGGTTTTCTTCCACACTCCTTCCCTCCTTGCCCACACCCTTCCTGCTGGGATCCCTCCCGCAAGAGGCTGTAGCCGCCGGGAGGAGCGTGGCCTGGGAGCGGAGGTTGGTGTGACAGCCAGGCCAGGCCACCGAGGGTCGGGCTGTGCCCGCATCCCCTCGCCGGCCGTCGCCTCCTCCGTGCGGGCGCTGCCGGCTCCATCCATCAGCGGCGACCCCGGAGCCGCCCGAGGGGGAGCGCCGGGAGGCTGCAGAGGGGAGAAAAGGAAAACAGACAGGATAAAAATCACCGAATTAGCGGGTCCCAGGGAGGGACGGCCTGCGGAGATAGCGCGGACCCATTTTTTATGAGAGAGACAGCAGGCATGAACTGAGCATCAGCCTCTTCCCTTTGACCCCGCCACTGGAAGTCACCCCTGCCTTCGCCACCCCATTGCTCATGGGCCGATGTCGCTCACACCGCGGTCACAGCCCCGGGGGCTGCGCGGAGGGAGCACCCGCATCCCCGGGGGCCAAAACCACCGGCCCCGCCCGTGGCCGCGCACCGGGAGCGAAAATGTTCCGTTTACCGCCCGGGGAACGCGCTGTGCCGGCACCGCTCGGGTCCCGGGGCTGCGGCGCGGGCTGGGGGTGCACGGGCTGGTGGCACCCGTGTCCTGTCCGGGGACCCCCGCGACCGCACCGAGGGCACAACCGGGACCCCGCCGAGGGCACACGAGCAAGCGGAGCCGCCGCTGTCGCCGCTGTCGCCGCTGTGGCCGCCGGGGCCGTGCCCGTGCCCGTGCCCGGGGACGTGGTGCCACCTCGTGGCCCGGTGACCGGGGCCGCTCCCGGGCCCGCCGGACACGGAGGCGGCTGCCTTGGGATGCTCAGGGCGCAACAGCCGCAGGGTCTCCGGTAAATCACTGCCTCTGCTCCCTCGGTCATAGACACAGTTGTTGGAGAGGAGAAAATTAATTTTAAAATAAAAATAACACTCGAAATCGCTCGGTGCAGGCGAGGGGGTGTTTAACAGCCCTCAGGGACGCTGTAAGTGACCCACTGGGGTGGCTCCTCGCTGGGTTGCCCCCAGGGGCACCCACGGGGCCGCAGGTGGGCGACGAGCCCAGGGAAAAGCTGCCTCGGGGGCTGCTCGGCCGCAGGAGACATCCCCGGGCTGGGATCAGGCCGGGCACTAAAGCCCTTTTGTTTTCCCCACCCAGTGACCCCGCGGAAGAACAGGCGGATTGTCTTTCAAACGGAGCCGATGCGGAGCTCGAATGTCCCTTGCCACCTTGGCTATAAATCATCCTGCATGTGATAAGGTAATTACCTTCTCCTTGGAACTATTCATAGGAAAACCTATAAAGGGCCTGGCTTGTAAACACAACAATAAAGAGGCAGTACAATAAAACCTCGGCCCGGGTGGGGAAGGTGCTGCCTTTCCCCGGCCCCGAGCACCTCGTGCCCCACCAGGCCCTGGAGGATGGAGGCTGTGTCCAACCCTGTGGCTCTCATTGGCAGCCCTCGGTGGCACAGGGCACACGTGGCCCACGCTGCTCTGCCAGGCACCAAACAGAGCATCTGACACTGAAGGGATGTGTAAAATCATCACTGACCTCCGAATCAGGCAGGAGAGAACAGCCCCACCTCCCTCAGCTCTGCACCCAGGTGCAGCCAGCAGCAGCAGAAGTAGCTGTGGGGGCATGGCCAGGCACAGCTGAACCCCATAACTGACCCCCACACAGAGGCTTTTTATTTGTTGCCCATAGAAATTTGGCCTCGCTGCCACACCTGCCTCCTCCACCCTTCACACGTGTCTCCCCAGCAATGCCCCTGTGCCACACAGCTCCCGGCGGAAGGCACGTAGTGAGAGGTTTATCTCAGCTTCAGAAGATGCTGACTGGAGTTAGTTCCACCAGCCAGAGCAAAAACCAGCTCCTGCCCCTGCTCCACCCTGGCCACGCACCCCTTTGTCCCCAGAGGGTCAGCTAAGGGTGATGCCCTACTGGGAATCACAGCAGCTCCCATCTGCTTCCTGGGGTGCATAAAAACAGAGAGTCCTCTGTTCAGAGAACACCCTGACACTGGATGGGGCTGCTGGAGCACTCAGCTCAGGTATGCCCTGTTCCCACATCCCACAGCTGCCTCAGGACCAGCATTCCAGCTGGTACAGGATGGAGGCAGCTCTAGAGGCACCAGCAAATTTGGGAAAGAAATCCAGGCCGAGTTGTGCTTTCAGTGGCCTGGGACTGATTTCTCCCTGAGGCAGTGGAGAAACACAGGCTTGGTTCAGGTGTGGGAGCTCAAAGATGGGTCCAGGTACAGCTGCAGCAGCCAGAGAGAAAAGCAGCGAGTGAAGCTGAAGTGCAAAAGTGCCACTCGAAGCAGAGCCAGGACGGGGCCCGGCAGGGATGCTCAGCTCTGCCTCCATCCCAGAGTTTCCCAGCAGTGGCACAAGCCTGACCACACACACCAGGCTGGGACAGCAGGAGAGGTCATCCCTGGCAGAGAACTGGTCCCATCCATCCACCGAAAAAGGCTCCATTACTGCGGGAAGTTTCGGATACTCTCAGCACTTGAGGCCTGCTGCAACCAGCGGCGAGGGTGGAAGAACAAAGCAGATGAATTTTGTATCCCCCAGAGGTTTTACGACAGGCAGGGCTTGCCCTGAGCTCTGTTCAAACACCCAGCCCGGGGTTAGGACAGCAGGCACTTAACTCTGAGTGCCCCAGAGCCCTGCTCATTCCTGGAGGTGCTGATTTGTCCCCAGCAACATCAGAGAGCTCAGTGCTCCCCTGGCTATCTGCAGAGTAAGCACAGAGCAAACACAGAGTAAGTAACATCAACAGGAAGGAATGGAAGGGGACAGAACTCCAGAACCAGAAACGAATCCATGTGCTGTTACAACATCACTGCACCTCCCACAGAGGTGCCTGAAGAGCCAAAATTCCAACCTTGGGGAACCTACTTTGAATTTTCTGGCTTAGGCAGCACGGTACCATCCACGTGGAAACAAGGAATTTTGATTTTTTTGGAAGACAGGATGAGTGGAGGCAGCAGGGAGGCACAGGCCAGGTGTACGACACCAGGAACACAGACAGGTAAAGGCAAAGGGTGTTTGCTCTAAGCTATTCTTCAAATATTGGCGTATTTGGGTTTATTGCAGGAACACAGGAGTGACAACGTTTGCAGTGCTCTGAAAAACAAAATTCTTCCAGCCCCCTGCTTTACAAACATGATTCTGGATCCTGCAGCAATAGGAACAGAATGCTTTGAGATAAGCTGAGGGAACAGGCAGCTTTATAAAACACACCGAGGAGGAAAAGGCGTTTGTTTTCCAAGTGGCGACGCTGTGACAGCGAAGTGCACAAACCAGCCCCAGGGAGGGCAACGGCAGAGTTCACCAAACACAACAATAAAAAATGATAATAATATAAAAATGAAGTCGTAGAGGCGTTATTAATAAAGTCTGAAATAAAATATTTAATATCAGCAGCAGGAAACTTTTCCTCCGGATGCCCTGTGCAAGGGGACACAGTTCACTGCTCCCTGTGGAAGTTTTGGTCACCAAAACGGGCGCTTCCTTCAAGCCTCTGTCAGTTCCGTGGCATTGGTGTGGTTTATCAGGACATCCTCCAGGTACAGGGACACTCTGACCCTCGCCTTGCCCTGCAGCTCTCTCTCTATCCCACTGAGATGGTCGATGGCTCCCTGCAATCCTCTCTCCCTCTCCCCCATGTCCGTGTGCGTTCCCGCTTCGTTCTCCTCCCCTGAGGACCTCAGGTACTGCAGGACGTAGGGTTTGATGGCCTCCCCGTGGTCCCTGAGGCTCCCCCAGATGAGGGGCAGGTCCGTGCTCCTCGCCAGCCGCAGCAAGTGCAGCAGAGCCCGGCAGATCTGGGTCCTGAGGCTGGAGCTGTACTTGAACTCCAGGAAGTCCTCGGTGTCCTCGCTCCTCTGCAGGGCCACCACCAAGGCGCTCCAGATTTGGCAGAACTGCTCCGTGGAGCCATAGCATTCCCTCTTGCTGGGGATGGACAGGGCCATGGCTGACTTGATTCGCACTTTGAAGTTCTTGCAGGACTTGACTACAGAGGAAAGGGCACTGAAAGCTTGCGTGGCCCAAGGAGCCTCTCCTGAAAAAAAAACAAAACAAAAAAACCCTTTTTAATCAGCCAAAATATGCAAAACCATAAATGTCTCCTGAATATTTAATGGGCTGACATTTATTGAATTTATTGTGGTTTAAATGAGTGAATCAGGGGTTATGAAATGAAATATTAGTTAAAACAGTTAATCTCCCGAGGTTTTACAAGTCGACATTTGGCATTTATTCACATCTATAATCCCACTCTCACACTCCTTCCTTACATGGCAGATCCAACTGAACACAGGCAGGAGCCGAGCCTGTTCCACTGGGAAGAGTCCTGGGAAAGCTGTGACAGCAAGACTCAGCTCCATTGGCTTCCCCCCTTCTTCTCCACCCCGTTAGCACCAGAGACGATCTGATCAGACCCACAGGTGCTGAGGCAGCCCAGGGGCAGGGGAGCAGGCTCTCACCGAGAGGCAGGGCAGGGTTCTTGAACACGTTCCCCAGCGCGTAGCACGCGTTCCAGCGCACCTTCATGGTGGCCTCGCTGCCCACCGTGGCAATCAGGGCCTGCAGGGACTCCTCGATGGCCTCCCTGAACCTGGGGTTGGCCACGTGGCAGGGCTGCAGGAAATGGAGCACATTCCCAAGGGCACGGACAGCGTTGCTCTTTACCTGGAACACACAAAAACCTCTCCAATTTTTGGGCTGTGGGCAGGTCTTGTCAAGCCTGCCGTGAAATCATCTCAGAGCCAGCAGGGAGCACAGCTGGAATCACACTGTGTCTTCCTAAACGCCACCAGAAAGATCAATCCCTGCAACGGCCACAAACCAAACCAAAAACCCCTGCACTGTGGAAAAGCCCAGGCGAATTCCCTGCAATTCAAACAGCACAGGAAACCTCTGAACACCAGCCCTCAAGGGAGGATCTGAGCTGCAGCTCCCCCCAAACGCTGGGGCAAAGAGACCCAAAGTAACTGGTGCTTTTTCCTTGTTGTTTTTTTTTTCAAATCCAAGAGTTAACTACACCAACTCCACCCTCCTTCCCCCTCAGTCTTACCTTGTCTCTGTCCTTGGATGCTTCCGTTGCAGACCGCAGCAATTTCAGCAGCAGGAGGTCAGAAAGTTCCTCCTGGAAGCTTTGTCCCATGGTTTCCCTGGCAGGAGAATCACCCTGTGAACACCCAGCTCAGCTGCCCCATCCCCAAAGATGTGATACAACCCTTTATAAAGGCCCATGAACAAACAACCTTCACTCTTTAGAAGGCTAATATGTAAGGCAGACCTTTCTGCATGTGACCACTATGTTTATTAATTTAAAACCAAACTATCAATGCAAGAAAGCTGGTTAGCAATAGTTAAGTCTGTAATAAAAAACAGAGGGCAAGGAATTGCTCAGGGGCAATTCTGTAGCAGGAATATATGATAACTATTTTCCTGTTAAAAATGTAACAGTAGGTTGGGCTTCCCTCGGTCTCTGGCTTGAGGAAGGGTTAAATATTTATTAATTTTACTTCTGTGTTATGTTGGAAGTAAAGGAACCCTGAAATTACACCAAGCAACACACAAGAAATAGAAAACTGAGAAGTGAAAAGTTTTAAAGAGTCTCTCCTCAGAGTGACAGGACAAGGACGAATGGCTTCAAATTGAGTAGGTTTAGAACAAATATTAGAAAAACCTCTTCCCTGTGAGGGTGCCCAGAGAAGCTGTGGCTGCCCCCTCCCTGGAAGTGTCCAAGGCCAGGCTGGACGGGGCTTAGAGCAACCTGGGATAGTGGAAGGTGTCCCCACATGGACACAAGATGCTTTAAAAGTGTCACACACTGGCAGACACACAGGCAAAGGGTGGTTAAAAAGAAGGATCCAAGCCAAATTTTGGCTTTTTTTGCTGTTAAGTATCACAGAATCGTTTTGGTTGGGAAAGCCCTCCCAGAGCATCGAGTCCAAGCTGTGCCTGATCCCTACCTTGTCCCCAGCCCAGAGCACTGAGTGCCACATCCAGGCCTTCCTCAGACACCTCCAGGGGTAGGGACTCCAAACCTCCCTGGGCAGCCCCTTCCAGTGCCTGACCACCCTTTCCATGGAGAAATTGTCCCTGATGTCCAACCCAGCACAGCTTGAGGCCGTATCCTCTTGCAGACCAGTAGGTCTGGTCTGTCTGACACCTTGGGACAGGGGCAGGGAGGTGTCACGCCAGGGCAGGGTGTGCCACGTACATGTTGATGATCAGGGTGTCTGTGAGGTTGCCCAGGGACCAGGCTGCCTTGGCACGGACGTTGGGAGACTTGTCATGGAGGGAGTTCAGAATGGCATTTGCTGTGTCTGCCACAAACATCACATCCTGTCAAAGCAAAAACTGCTGCGAAGTTACAAAGTTCTCAAAAGGGAGGTGATTTCCTTAGTAACACACTCTGGCTTTCCCAGGGAAAGTGAGAGAGGGACCAGTTCCATTCATTTACTCCTTTTCTAGGCGACACCTTTAACGAGCTCATGGTGCTCTCTGCAGATTTGCCTGACCTTTAATTAACAGTCCAAGCCTGAACGCTGACCAAGGCCACCACTCTTGGGTAGCTGTTACTGAAAAGCTTCCATGTATTATTTAATTCCACTGGTGCTTTAGTTACTTCGGATTTTAACATAATTACATGGACTGCCAACCTTACACTCATCAAATCCCACTCTTGAAGTAATTGCTTCTCCAAACTCCCTGTTGAGCTGCCTGTCTAATCTTCTCTTCTATGGCACATTACATGTGCCTATGGTAAAGGATTTTCTTTCAAAATATTTTGGAATTAAATTCCAAAGTCAGCTACTGCATATCTTTTTTATTACAATCATTCACTTAAGGTTACATTGTAAAAACTAATCTTCCAGCTCAGCCAAGCTAAGATGATATTTTGTAGAAAAAAAACCCAGCTTTTTTTCTCTAAATAAGCTTTATTTCTTGGTTTTAAGCAAAACTGAAGGCTTCACACTAAAAACTTGTTAAACTCATAGAATCCCGAAGGTTGGGAAAGACCTCAAAGACTGAGTCCAACTTTAAACTCCACAGAGCACTGTACAGCTGTTCCCTTCATCCCAGCTCCCCCTCACCTCTTTTGTGCCAACCTAACCACTCCAGCTTCCATTCCTCGGAGCCTGGGCAGATCCTGACCTCCCTCCTTTTCCTCTCGCTTCTGCTTCACCTCCCTTAAAGCTGCACTGATTCTGCTCTCACACAAAAGGCAAGAGCAGGTCTGGAGCCAGTAAGGAAAACTATAAATACACTACAGACCAAAAGTAAAGCAAATTAATTTCAAAATAATCCATGTTCCACACCTCATGGCTCATCAAACCCATTATAAAATGGCTCGGAAGAAGGGAATGGGCTGGCTCTGACCTGCCTGAGGCACGGGAAGAGGATGTAGACTCCCAGGGCACGGGCAGCAGCAGCTTTCACCAGGGGGTTCTCGCTGTGGTTCAGGCCCAGCAGCAACGTGACACACAGGACCTGCTGGTCACCCTGCAACGAGGAGCAGAGTGGCAATGGGGGGACTGAGGAGAGCTCTGTCCCACAGGGACACACAAATCCTCTGTGTCTGAAGGAGTTTCCACTCAGAGCGTGCTCTAAGTGAACTGAGTGGTGTTTCAGGAGCCCACCCAGGGAACAGGAACACTTCCAGCACACAGGATCTCACTGCTGTTAGGTAAGACCGCAAAGGAAACCAAGATATTAACTCTGATCCAAAGCAGAAGGAATGGCCCATCAGAGGGAACACAGAGAGGATGGGTTGCTTTTGCCTTCCTTCCCTCTCTGGCCCTCATTAACCAGGACAGGCAGGCAGGGTGAGCTCAGCCTGGCCAGGTTGTCAGCTCACCAGCCCATGACAAAGGGTCACAGTGGGCACTGACTTGACCCCACTTGGCCACAGGGACAGGAGAGTGGATGGGATCAAAGTACAGGGGGATGAAGTACACGCTGTACTTGGAGAATTCCAGAGATACTGCTGGACCAGCAATTCCTGGGCAAATGAGATCTGGCAGAGCACTCCCCAGCAAGGGCACAGTGACACAGAAGGAGCTGCACAATGCACGAGGGATCCCCTGCCAAGGCTTTCATGTTTAAAAGCATATTTCATGTTGCAAAGGGAAAAAACCACACATGCAAATGGGAGCACAACATCAGGCCCTGGCTGTTGGCTCAGCTGGCTCTTCGAAGAATCAACCAGCACAATAACAATCCCTCAGCCCTCCCTCATGCCATGAAATTCTTGTCCTCCATCTCCTGTGCATCATTGCCAAGGCTGGGTATTCATGGCAGGGCCCAACAGCTGCTGTGACCCACAGTTTAATTGTTCCGACAGGCTAATTACTCCCAACATTGCCTTTCCTAGCCTTCAACAGCCACAACGTTCAGGAGGTGAAAAAAAAATAATAATTTGGGAAGGTTTCTTTACTTTCTCCTGGTAAGTTTTAGAAGGCTTTACACTACTGTAATCTTGTGTACAAGGACAAAGCCTCAAAGGTAAAAGCACCACATTTAAAGGTGTGTTCTCTCACCTGCAGGAGGCTGAACGCCTCTGGTAAGATAGAGGACAGGGCATCACAGGCACTTGTCTGGAGAGTGGCGTGGGGTGAGTTCTGCAGAGTGCCAGGCAAAGGGCCATTTAACACCAGCGTCCAGAAGGTCACAACCTGCAGGAGAAACAGCCAGGTTTGTCTTTTAAACTCAACAATCATGCCTAAGTTCTTGTGTTAAAGATGATAATCTTTAAGAAATACTTAGAGCAGGGAGCATAATCACACATGGAAGGTGTTAGAATTGTTTAGAGCCTAAAATAGTTGGCATTCAGAAACATTTTAAAGACATTTTAGTACTGCTGTGAAGTAGTTGTTCACTGAGTTCTGTTTGTTTCCTTCTCAAGGCCACATACCCTGAAATTTAAACTGCATTAAATAGAGTTGCAATCCCACTCCTGAATCCACACAGCTGAGTGTTTTCATTTGCCTGACAATTTACCTTCATAGCAAATAACAGGAACCTGATGCTACTGAACACATTTCCTGTCTTGTAGGCTCAAAACTTAGCATGAGCCAAAGAAATTTTTACGCTTGCCTTCTGTTCACAGAAGCAAGACTTAAATAGGTCTATATTACTCAGCTTCTGCAAACTTAGCCAACAAACAGCTGATGAATTTTTCTGAATTCACATATTCTGTGGTTCTGGCCACTCTCTCTGCACTTGTGAGCAGCCAGAAAATGTAGGCTGGCTCTTTAACAATACAAATTCACCAAAATTCTAAAAGTTTTATGCAGCAGTAACGGCACACACAAAATCAGTGCTGTTCTTCCAGCTCTCTGAGCTACACGAGTTGGGAAGAGGAGAGGCAAAGAGACGGGCTTAACATCACGTGAAAGAAATAAAACCCAACACATCTGTCTACAGACAAGAACAACTGCCAAATTACTGCAGGAAGTCTACAGAAACTGTCCATACTGGCATCCATAAAGCCGCAGTCTGAGTCCCTTCCTGCTTCCCTGCAATTACTTATCTGTGTCTGTGCCAGTGGCTTTGCAGAGCCCAGGGAAGGAGCTCAGTGAGGTGGAATCTCTCACTTACCACGCTGACAGGCACCCTCTGCTCAGGGGCAGTGGGGGAGTCGGGTTTGTGCTGCTGCAGGACACCCGTGCCCAGCTCCTCCAGGAGCTACAAAGAACAAAAAGCAAGGAGGTTTTCATCAGGGGTGACTCAAGGACCATGGAACTACACAACCTTCACCTGGAACTGCATCTACTCACCCAGGGAATAAAAATAAAAGATTCAGTACTGGTATGAACTGTTCTGTCCCTGTTAGGACTGAAATTACAGGAAAAGCCTTTCCTACATGAAGTGTCCAGCAAGCACAGCTGGATAATAACAGATTACTGCACAAAGAGGAAATCTTTGGGTCACAGAGTCCCTGCACCAGCTGATGCTCAGTCAGGGAAGGAGCAGTGTTGTAGTCCTTGCATTTCCCAAGCTTCCTGGTGACTCAGCAGAGCAACAGAATTCTGCTGAGACTTCAAGACTGGAAGCTGAAGGTGCATTTCTCCAAGTGTCAGGGTACTGCATTTCTACATCACACACACTCTGAATATTCATCACCGCTCATCCGCATTTGCAAAGCACACAGACAGATAAAACTGACGTGGTAAAACAGTGTTGATGTGTCCTCCTGCTCTTACTTTGGCTCCATGAAGCTGAATGGATGGATCCATTTCTTCCATGCATCTGCAAGCCACTTCTCCAAGTTCTAGGAAATAGCTCTGAGCCATAGGGAAATAGCCTTTCACAAGAAGAGCCAGCACCTAAACACAGACAAAAGAAATTCCATTCAGCATTTTTCCCTTCTGTTTACCCAAAATACCCCAAATACACACTGAAAGGATGTTAATGGGCTAATCAACCCTGGCACCATATAATGAACTCTGATGTAACAGATACACCTTGCAGCACAACTTCTAGCATACTAGAGCTGATTAAAAGTCTCCCTGTGCCATTATCTTGCTCAAAGAGGAGCCACAGAAGCACTATCAGATAGCAACACCATGAATTATTTACTGTGGGGGCTCCTGTAGCCAAAAAAACTAAGAGCAAGACATTCTGTACCTCCTGTAACACTGCTGCTGCCTTCTGTGAAGCTGGATTTAACAAGTATTTATTGTGCCAGAAAAAGAGTGAGACTTGCTGGGATGCATGTTACAAAATCTACCTTTTGCTGTGGCTACATGATTTACAACAAGGCATCCACAGGAACTCCTTGAGTCACTCCACAGCTCCTTGCAGACTGTTCTCTGACTGCAGGGCACTTCCCTACTGTTTTCCACCAAAACTTTAATTTGGATTCTGTATGGAGTACTTTGCATGGGGAAACTCTCAGTCTGCCAGCACACACCCCCAAATAATATTTAAAAATACTGAAGATCAAAATCAGAGGCAGATGAACTTGCTGCAGCAGGTTTGCAGTGGGACAGCCATGCTGTGGCCACGGAATCAAAACGTTTCTCTTTGAGTCACAGCAGCTCAGCCCCACTGCACCAGCAAAGGCCCCAGCTGATATATCCCTGAGAGAGCAGGGAGCAAAGGGAATCCACGACGGAGGGAGGCAGCTGGGTGTTGAGCCAAGCTCCCTGTGCATCCATCCCACCTGCAGGGACTCCAGCCGGAGGGGACACGGCTCGTAGACGCTGGACAAGGACAGGAAGTTGGCGTCGCTGTCGGAGCAGGAATCCTCCCTGGGCAGGACGATGATGGAAACACACAGGCGGAGCAGCCAGCACGGCTCTGGAGGTGCACGCCCTGCTGGATTGTCCAGAGGGCCTTCCCCTGCCGAGGGCAGCGCTCTCCTCCACTGCTCAGAGGAGCTGAAGCGCCGAGGGGTTGCGCTGCCGCTGCTGTTCAGCCCCGAGGAGCTGGGCTGCTGCAGAAGCAGCTGCACCTCTGGCAAAGGTGCCTGGACAGAAACTATAGCCCCCAACAACGTGAGGCTGGAAACTCGGACGTTAACATCTGCAAGAGACAATAGAGGGGGGAAGAAAAAGCAAAAAAAACTCAATTAGAATCTCACTGACAGCCCAGCATCCTCCCTCAGCAGTTTTCAGACAAGGGAGATTATAACATATGAACATCCATTGCTACTGAATTATGAATTTATGGAGCACAGAGGAGGGGAGGAATATAACAGAGAGAGAATGCAAACCTTTGTGAGAGATGTAGGGCTTGATCTGGTTCCACACCCTGGTGAGCAGCCCAGGTTTCAATCGGCTGTAGGGTGCATTGGAAACCAAGTTTGCAAGGCACTGAAACACACAGAAAGGTGCTGGTTACAATGTCAGCCTGGCCTCCAACAGGTTTGTTTTTACATCTGTAATTTAGGTCACTCAGGCAGCTCATTATCTGAGGGCACCTGAAAAAAAACCCCCAATTATCTGCTGTGTGAACACTGGATACACACTTGGCTCCTAAGAGCAAGGGTTTAACTACTGTGATGTGGCATAAAGACCAAGGAATTTCAATAGCCCATGGAAGGATTTGTCTATTTGGATTCCAGTTTTAAAGTCAATGTGAGTCTTCAGAATCATTCTTAGGCTCATTCAGCTCCAAAAAGACTAAAAAAATGCAGAAAAAAGATAATTGTGCTGAAAAAAAACCCCAAGACTCTGGATGGAGCTCTGAGGAAGCTGGTCTAGTGGAAGGTGTCCCTGTCCACAGCAGGGGGTTGAAACAAGGTGATCTTTAAGGTCCCTTCCAACCCAAACCATTCTGTGATTCCATGACTCTGCAGGATGACTCAGTCAAGAAGCCCTGTGAGATGACAAAGGTCTGTCTCCCACCACCACCACCTCACTCTTCAACAACAGTTCTGAGCCATCTTTCTTTAGGACTTAATCTAGAGACCAGTGCCACCCCTTGGGAGCATGTGGCACATCTGCAGGGCAGTTACCTTGACTATTTGTGTCAGTGTCTGAGAGGAGGACTCTGCCACCAGGGCCAGCAGCAGGCAGCGGTGCAGCTCCCGGATGCTGGAAGCAATAGTGACAGAAAAGGGGGTAAAAGCTCTCTTGTGGTCATTGGCATCTTCAGCCACAGAGAGGAACTGCTTAGAACCTTCCAGGAAGGCTGAGAGGACTTGAAGCGCACAGGCACGTGTCTGAAACGATAAAACATTTCTGTTACCTTCTAACACCTCCTTTAAACAGATGGAGAATTTTAAAATATATGAAATCCTCTCTAGGAAGAGAAAATTTAACTCTTGTCTTTTTCTTCATAACTTTAAGCAGTACAGAACCAATCCTTTTTTTCCTTAGCCAATGTTTTCTATTTATTTCTCGGGGTGCAGTAGCCAAATACTTACTGAAGGCCAGAGAAGACAACTCCTACGATTCATAGGGGTAAACACAACATTTTTTGTACTCAGAAGTGCCTCACCTTTGGAGAAGGGTCCTTTAGAGCAATTGTCATCAGAGACACTGACTGGGGGCTGCCAATACCAGGGGCATCAGGAACGAATGCTGACCAGTAGCCATAAAGGACTCTCTTCTCTATTGACTTTATAGTGGAGAGGAAACAGGCCAGAGCCCCTTGACGAACATTGGCTTGGTAAGACCTTAAACACAAACAAAAAGATTAATGAAAACAGCAGAGACAAGGGATGTACTCCACCTCTTTCACTTGTATTAGTGGCTGGCTGTGAGAGGAAACCTTTCAGACCAAGAACAGGAAGAACAAATTTACTTCCAAACCAACACAAATTACTGCCTTCCAATTTTCTTGTATCATCTCATAAATCAAAAGGGAAGGTGATTTCCTCAGCGGTTTCGATTAAGAACAAAGGGTCCTGTGGAAGTGTTTTATGGATCCTCATGTTTTATGTTTATGTGCACAACAATCACCTCACTTTGCTCTGTATTCCACCTTCGGCGTCGGAATATTCCGACTCGCTGCTGCTGATGCGTTTCCAGCCCGTGGAATGTGAGGACAGGGGATCCCTCCCAGCAGGCACATCCGATGCACGAGGCCGAGCATCCGGACAAGTGCTGTTCTGCACATCCCCCAAGCGCAATTTCAGCATGTCTGCTCCCAGGACTGACTCATTTCCTGCATCTCCCGAACCTTCTCTTCCTTCTTCCCCAAACTCTCCCTTCTTTTGTTTCCCTTTGGACTTTTTTCTTCGGTTCTAAGACAAAAAATTGATTTTTTTCAGGCAATACTTAACGAATGCATAAATGCAGTTACATGTCTGTGCAATACTCAACACATAGAAACAGTCACTGTTCAGTATCTGAGTTTTTAAATTCTGCTTACTAGTAGCAACAGTCACAAAATTTCAGTAATACCTAAGTAAGCAGTTTATAACTGAACAGCCTCAAAAACTAAGCTTTGTCTTCTTCATCAGTAAAACAAAATACATCCAAGGAAACTTTTATCTAAAAATCATATTTCATACAAAAGTGATTAAAGAACAACACTAAATACTTCTGTAGTTCTTTTAGAATTACAGTAGGTATTCAACACCTAAAAAGAAACAAGTCAACATGACTAGATAACTTTATTTTCTCTAATGTCTTTCAGCTAATCAGTAATCCAAAGTATTTACAGGGTTAAAAAATAACCGGTAGAAGGATTAAACAGAACAGATGAGGGAAGGAATCAGTCTTAAATGAACTTGACTTCCCCAAGAAAGAGTCAAACAATTGTGCAAGTGTTAGGAGAGAAAACGTAACTTATAAAATCAAAAGCTTTGGCTAGTTTGCACGCATCAATCCCGTGCCTGCAGGCCAGGAATTCTTGGCTATGGATGAATAATTGTTGCACAGAGCTTAACTGAGGCAAGCCAAGCTCTGCAGAGCCATTTGTTCGTGTCACCTGAGTTCCCAAAGCAATTTTACTCAGTGCAGAATTTATAATCAACACCTTTGAAGCAAAGAATTTAATGTACCACATGCTCAGGACATGAAGAGCCACCAATATCACGACATGTAGGACACGACCACAACAAACACACTGCAGAATCAGCTTACCCCTGTGTGCTTAGAGGTGGCTGGTTCTGACTGCTCCTGCTTGACAGGTGACCTTTTATCATACTGAGGTAAGGGAGCAGGGTACAGGGCCGTGGGCACCTCTATGCTCAGTCCTGGCAGCCCATGGAACATGCATTTCTGCGACAGGAACACAAATGTTAGCGTTCTGTCCCGTTCTCGTGCACAGATTTACTGTGCAGTCACTCAGGTGAATTCGCCGATTTTCAGTTGTGCTCCTTCCCCCAGGTCTTGCCTCTCCCATATATAAGGCTACGCAACATCTGAAATACATCTACATCTAGAAGGATTTCAAGTATGTCCAAAAAACCCCAAGCCTCCCATCTTCCTCTCACATTCTTTTGCGGGAAGTGCAGCGAAGATGCTGCAAGGAAAACTCAATATATTTTTCTTTACATCTCACACTCCATTTCCCACCACACTCAGGGTTCTCTGCTCCCTCTCACTCATCTTCTACTGTTTCCCACTTAACAGCATCTGGAACTTTCCAGTGCCTGCCTCTTTCTTCGGGTGCATTTAAGGATTTACCTTTAACACTGCCAGAAGAGCTCCAATTTGGTCAGTTTGCATCAGTTTCATCTTCCCGCCGTTGAGAAGCGACTGGACACCTTTCAGTGCACTTTGCAGTAACTGAAAACAAAAAATTACTTACTTTTCCTTCCCAAAATGCTGCAGATGCACATCTTTAAGTAACTTTCTAGGCAATTACAGTTTCGCTCAACTGGGACAGTAATATGATAAATTACAGACTATTAAAGCAAAATCTCAGTTGACAACATTCCAAATTCCACATACTCCAGCAGCACAATCTCCTAATTAGAGTATTTTAGACAATTAGACTCACACTTACCATGCAAAACGTTATGTCATCCACATCAGAGGTTTTTGAAGACTGCAGAACACTCAGGAAAGTTTGAAAACAGACACTTCTGTAGGACTCATCCAGGTATGGCTGTCCAGGGACACTAAAATTAGAGCAGGAGGAGACAAGAGGTTGGTTTACAGTCTGT
Source organism: Rhagologus leucostigma (assembly GCA_013397725.1). Lineage (NCBI taxonomy): Eukaryota > Metazoa > Chordata > Aves > Passeriformes > Rhagologus > Rhagologus leucostigma. Next base: position 117,189 of record VZTD01004978.1, on the reverse strand, counting down.
CCACAGGTTCATGAAGTTACACAAAGTCCCACCCAAGCCCTCTGTTAGTCTGAAGAGCCCCAGATGGATGCATGGCTGATGGAAAGGGGCCAGCTCTACCACACAGAGAACAAAAGGAAACCTTCTGCACGAAAAACCAGACAGCACAACAGCTTTTCTTTTCTTCCCTAAACTAATCCCTGTAACATTATTTCCGGAAGACTGAGAGTTTATGGTTTTATGCACAGATATCTTGGAACACTAAAGCTCTACATTTCAAATTCACACACCTACACCTTGCTGGCCCCATGCTGGCAGATGTACATTCTCTAAAGCACCTGAAAAGGCTTGTACACACCTGAGACACAGGTTTGCCATGCTGCGCACAGCTGCCCTCCTGAGCTCCACATCTGGCTGGGAAGGGTCACTGAACTGCAGCAGGAGCCCAGCCTTGCCCAGCAGATCCGGGAGATACTGAAAACAAACCACCAAAAGTCATTAGGGGTCAGTGCTCCTCCCTCAGCCTCCTGGTTCTTGTGTTTGGGAGGTGGCTGGAGCCTGGCTGGATACCAGGTGCCCACCAAAACTGCTCCTCAGATGGACAGGAGAGAGAAAATATAAGTAAAGGCTCATGAGTTGAAATAAGGACAAGGAGAGATCACTCACTGATAACCATCACGGGCACAGCTGACTCGACTTAGTGAAATTAGTTGAATTTATTACCAATCAAAAATCAAAGCAGGATAACGAGAAGTAAAACAAACCCTAACAATTGTCAGCTGCAGTTTCAGATTCCAGAGACATATCATGTTTACAAAAAACAGCACGAAAATCATAATTCCTTAAGTCCTCTTATTTTGTATTAAGAAAGGACAGAGTTGAGCACAGTTCAGCTGAGTCCCAGGTTATACTCTCTTCCCAGACACGAAGCTAAGCTAGGAACAACTGCTGCAACAAACTGCTGCCACTACATGGGCTACAAGCCCACACAAGCTGGCAGCTCCCAAACTGTGAGCATCACCACCCCATGCTCAGTCCAACAGCAGAGACTGCTTTGCAAGCTGCCACGAGCTGGTGACAGCAGGAGGACTCAGCATTTCAAACACTGTCAGCTGCAGCAACAAGGAGCTTCACGCAGGATTGATACCCGAGAGCCTCTGCTTTGAAACGGTGCCGAGCTAAAGCCCTCATCTGGTTACAGGATGGATTTCAGGATCCTCAATGGAGCCTGTGGAGTTATGTGCAATTTGAAGCTCCCCGTGTTCCTCCTGCCTGAGGCACAGGGTGGTTGGTCCGCAGGCTAAGCCTGTGCTCTTCTTTAATGGTGATCCCTACAGCTGCAGCCTGCAAGTACAGAGTATTCCGCATGGGAATAATAATTATTAATACACACAACTGAAGCTCAACTTTCCCGTAAATACCAGCCACTATTTAAATGGGATCTAATCTCAGCACGAAAGGTAACACAATTTGAGAACTTTTTTATTCTTTCTTTCAGGAAAAAAAATAAAGTAGAAACAGCAGTGGTGCAAATACTTTTGTTGTTACTTTCTCTTTGTTTGTAAACTCACCTTCTGACACTTAGGTCCATTATTGTAAACAAGAGCTGCTAAGGCTTGCAGAATTTCAACGTGTGTCCAGGAGCTGCACTGCCTCAGAGCAGAGATGCAGTAGGAGACAAGGAAATTCAAGTTCTGCTCATCAACCATCACCTGTCATAACAGAAAAGGTCAAGATAAACATCATCTTGTACTGCTGCTGTCAATAAACCCAGAGATACTGGTCACAGGTTCAGGTGATCTGGCCGTTAAAATCACACACCAGCAGAGAATCAGCTGACAAGACATGGATAAATTTGTACAAGTGTCCCAAAACCAAGAGTATTTCCCATGGTGGATCACTTCTGACTGAGAGCTGGTTTTATGAGGAACCACACTAGAACCAGATCAGAGTCTCAGCTACCCAAAAATAAGTAATACAGTGAAAATCCAAGAAACTCCGCCTGCAGGTCGGCTCCACAGCCCTGGAAAATGACAGAGTTCCCCTGACTTGGTGAGGGACATGGCCAAACTTTTCCTACCTGGTATCTGTTTAGTAAGTGATGGATAAGCTGACAGACTTTGCTGACAAGATGTTCCTGATCAAGGGGAACCAACTGACAGGCTTGGACAAGCACAGCACAAACATCCTGGAAGAGAAAGCCTTAGTTTATTATCTAGGGACTACGAAGACAATAATAATGGCTCAAGGAAAATATTAAGTTAGATCAAGGTACAGAAGAGCACTGTCCAAAAATCAATTAATTCCAAAGTGCAAAGAAAGTCTGCTTTGGAAATAAAACGAAGACAAACCAGTAAGTCAGTGTAATAACGAAGTACTGTGTGTTGCCAATGGAGCAGCACCCATCCGGCACATCTAGAGTGCTCAGCTTTGAAGGGCTTGCTTTAAGGCTTTCAGCATCAGACTACGAAAATTGCCGAGTCCCACAGTCCCACCTGTTGGTGTCACCCACCACCTCCACCCGGCAGCGCTTTGGCACAGGGCGGCAGAGCTCAGTCACCAAGGAGCCGGAGAAGGGACCCGGGGGTGGGCAGAGGAGCGTGGAAGGTTTGCGGGAACATCCGGCCTGCAGCGGGGGGAACGTGGGGTGGGACCCTCGGCGCTCCCGCGCGGGGACACCCGGGGGTGGGCACGGCGGGGAAAACCCCGAGCCACGCGTGTCCCCCACACCGCCCCGCTCACACCCGCCACACGTGTGCTGCGAGACGGGCACAACCGCGCCCGAGGCCTCCTTCTC
>VZTD01004978.1:98026-114242 GCA_013397725.1 Rhagologus leucostigma | reverse complement strand
GCCCGCCCGCCTGTGGGCCGCGGCCCGGGGCCGTTGGGAACAACAGCAAGTGTTCAACCGCAGAGCCACCCAGGGTGGGATCGCCCCCCGAGACCAACCCGGCGCTGCCGAGGCCGTGACTGATCCGTGTCCCCAAGTGCCACATCCACGTGGCTTTTCAATCCCCCCAGGGACGGGGACTCCACCACTGTCCTGGGCAGCTGTGCCGGGGATGGACAACCTGTTCCGTGAAGAAATTTTCCCGGTATCCAATCTGAACCTCCCGTGGTGCGGAGGATGTGATGGCTGTAGCCCGAAATCAGGGCTGCTGTGCTGTGAAAAGATCCTCCTGTCCCACACCCCTGTCCCAGCTCTGACCGTACCCAGTTCAGGCCAGACAAGGATGTTCTGCCATTATACAGCACTGGGGACACTGGGACCGGTGGTTGTGAACAGGAACCCGCTCCCCTTAAGGTCATTAATCCAGATGGGATCTGCAGCTCACCAGCATTAACACCTCACTGACAGGCAACATCAAATGAACTGTTGGGCTCCCGCCATTCCCTGTGAACAGGATCCGGGGAGATCAGCCAAGGACTGGAAAGCCCTGGTTGATGGGGACATTCACTCGAACGGGGCTGAGCCAAATGTTCCTGCTTTGCTGTATGTACATGGACTGCTGCCGACACTGGATCCACATCACCTGGGAAGGAACAGGAGGGCTCCAGGGCCAGGACACGGTGCCTTTTCCTTCCATGTCACATCCAGGCAAAGCCTTACCTCTGGTTTACCTTCCTTCCATTTCCTTATCACACTGACCTCCTCAAGTAAGAAAAGTACATTCTGTGCCATCAGTGCCATGGCCTTGGCGTCCTTCTGTGCCCTGGGCTGGCTGGTTATGGGTAATTGCTCTGCTCCTTCCCTTTATCGTTCCATTTATCCTGTGCTGTTTGTTCCTCAAAAGTCCCTAAAGGCCTCTGAGGCAGGCACAGGGAAACACGGCGCAGAGACAGCCCCAGGCATGTTATTATTGTGCAGGGATGATTTTCATAGAATGACAGAATATCCTGAGTTGGAAAGGACCCACAAGGATCATCAGAGTCCTGAGAGATTTTAGAGAGCTCTGTGCCAGCCCAGCCCGGACGTTGCTCCAGGGAGAGCAGCTGCTTGAGATCCTGTGAGTGCTCTGAGAGGCAGCATAAAAAAGTGATGTGGCCACCTTCACTATTGATTTGAGATTTCAAACCCAGGAATGTCAGTGTTGCCTCCCCAACTTCTCTACTCTGCATAAATTCCTACCAAACCCACACTCAGGGACTTTTCCCAGTTTTGTTTCTTTTGTTACTACTTTATTTTGTGATTTATTATTTTAAGATCTTCTTAATACATATTTAAAGCTCGCTCTTGCTTCTTGTCCTCTTTTTTTAAAACGGTGCTGAAATGTGCATTCTGACAGCATCCCCTGCTTTGTGAGGCCCCAATAAATCCATGACTGACAGCATCCCATGGGTTGTAAAGCAACAAAACCAGCCGAGAGCTGGGTAAGGACATTGTGGGTTTGGGGAATAACTCCACTGAAGCCAGTGATGTTACACCAAGACACATTTTGCCAGTGCCTGGCAATATTCCGGGTTTACTCACCCCTCCAAATCCCCCAACGGCAGCATTCAGCAGTGGCCAGGAGGGAAAACAGCACAAGTCCTCCACTGTTAAACGTGCGCTGCTACTATCATGCAAATCCATCTGGTTCAGCAGCTCTAAGCAGACTTCAAAGGACAGAGAAGTCATTAGAATCACAGTTCAAAGAAAAAAGTGAGCAGCTGGTCTAGGCCATCTGGTAGGGGACATAAAATGGTCTCTTTCTTCTCCAGTCAGTCTATGAAATTTTCATTAATTGCAGGAACATCTTCCAACATTAACCAACATCATATTGTTAAGAATATAAGTCTTAATAAATCATCAAAACTGATGTCTTAGGGAAGCAAGGAAGCTGCAGTCTGCTGGGGTCTTCCCTCCGCAGTAAGACACCAGGCCGTAATTACAATTTTAAATTGGTGTTTTCAAAGCAAATTAGTCGGAATTAGATTCCTCAGCTCCTTTGAAGGCCTCAGGGAAGAATGTGGACTGGGTGGTTCCCTAGGCTGCAGAGGAATCTCCTTCTCTGTTGATTTCAGGAGCCACTTCTGGCTTAAAAACACGGAGAAAGTGTCCTCCCTGGGCTGCATCGCTTGGGCTGGATCCCAGCAGCTGGGATGGGGGCCCACCCCAGGACACCTGAGCCCCAGGAAGACCAGGGAAAGTTTAAACAACCCTCAGCTCCCTGCACCCCCAGCAGACACCCCATCCAAGAGGAATTCCAGCTCTGGTGGGGTGAGCACAGCTCAGCAGAATCCCTGTATTAGCTGCTCTGATCTCAGGGTCCCCCGGAGCTCCTGGAAACTGGTATTCCTGTTGAATATACGGATGACTTCCTTGAAATTCAGGCAGGTGGTTTGAAAATGCCGGGATGGTGACACCTGCCACGGGGAAGCCAAACTGAACAGGAGCCACAGGAGAGCTCCAGGATGTGGCAGGGCCCTGCTGAGCCTGAAAACATGGTGACCTGGAGCTGCTGCAGCTCTCCTGGCCTCCTCCTTACCTCTCTCACTCACCAGCTGTGTACTTTCTCCAAAAGGCAAACTGGAGAGCTCATCTTAACCTGACCACTCTGGGAGCACAACTGGCCCAAAACTCAGAGGGCAATTTCAGGGCTTTCAAGCCCAGACTTTACAAGATGCCTGTTTCCATTAATTCTGCCTTTGCTCCTCTTTCCTGTGACTGCCCAAATTTACTGACTGTTCACTTGCTATACCAGCAGCATCTCAAAGCAGATGGGAAACACTTGAAGGTAGAAAAACCCCAGTCCTCTGAGGTGTCCCAGGGAGGCCCTGGGGTACCCACAAAGGTGCACACGCAGGTACCCCATCCCTGGCAGGGGGGTTCAGCCTGTGCCTCTGCCTGCACCGTGCTCCACATTTCCCACTCTCCAAAGGTATGTGCAAATTCAGCCCCTGGTACTTAGCTGGGTGTCTCCCACTGCCTTCCTGGCTGTTTTCCCAAGCTTTGGGCCAGCTGACGGGACAAACAGCACTGGCTCCAGCCTTGTTTGCCACTGAACAACAGACACAAATGCTTGAAATACTTTCCTAATCTCGTTTTCTCATGCAAACAACTGCTGGGATGTCAGGGATGTTAATCCAAGGCAGCAGCAGAGATGGCATGTGCAGTTTGGTGAGGGGAGAACCCAGCCAGGGAGCATTCACAGCCCCTCAAGCCTCCCCACGTGGCCCCATCACAGGAAGGTGCCCTGTGCTTGCACCCACCCCAACCTAGACCCCACACCTGGGTGCAGGTGCCCTGCTGACCTGGCCAGTGAGGATAATTCCCTCCTGCAATGAGGGAATTCCACTGACATTCCTTACACATGGAAACATCCATGGCCTGGGGTCACCAGCCCTCCTGGGAAGGGGGCTGAGGATTCCTAAGCAGTTTTTCCTGGAAAGATTGCTGGCTTTACTTGACTGTGTGCTGGGATTGCAGTTGCATCTGGCGAGATTTTGGAAGCCCTGCTACTGCCTTCCCCTCGCACTTCTCTCCTGGGCTTATCTCCCCAGAGCTGGCAGAGGCCGAGATGTTTCCATGTGTGCCTTCCCCGGGAGATGGTGGGGACCCGGGGGACACTGCTGAAGCCTGGCTGGTGGCAGCACAGCCTGCAAACACCTCCCCCTCTGTACAAAATAGCGCAGACCTGCTTTTTTAGTGTACACCCAAATCTGTTTTTATCCATTGTGTGTTTACAGAACAGAGGCATTCAATCAACAAAGAAAAACGACTTGCCCAGCCCAAGAGAGGTGCAGGAGCAGGGGCTGCCATCGTCACTGGGGGGCTGGATGCTCAGGAAGCTCCGTGAGCCCTTGGGAAGCGGCTGCCAGCGGAGCAGGGACCACGGGACCCAGAGCCGCAGTGACCTGCTGGGAGCTGGAGCGCGCTCTGCTAGCACCCTGCCAGGGACGCACACCAAACATGAGCTAATCCGGACAAAAATAGGAGTGAAATCATAATTCAGATGCATAATTCATGTGCATAATTTTTCTTGCTGTATATTCTCCTGGGATGTATTCTAGAAACTGCTTTCTTTCCCCTCCCATCCCTGCTCCCGTCCTTCCAAAAAGTGCCGTAGATGCAAATCATTGGAGGCAGCAAGAGGTAGTAGCTTTGCTGGGTTACTAAATAAATGCTATATTTGTCTGAGTTTCTAGCCTACATCTTGGCAAGTGATGCAGATTGAAGCTGGTGTAGAGACACGCAGCCTTGTGATAATCACAGGATTTTAATTGCTTTCATTGTGAGCCCGGGCTACTGATTGTATCTGCACGGAAAACTGTAACAGTTTGCACTTGCAAATGCTAAAAATGTTAAACAATAATGGCAATTAGGAGATAATTATAGTTATTTTGAAGCAAGGATTGTAGTTAAGACTCCAAGAAGACATCCCAAACGAGCAGGAAGCGTTGCCCTGTTTACTGCACAGGCTTCAAGCTGTTTTTTGTATGATGCGAGATCTACCAGATTTAATTGCTTAATGATTTTCTATAAAATATTTAAGTACCACGGTATCTTTAGCCAGTCCAGGCTCTGCCTGAACTGCATGTGTCAGTCTTGCTGGAGGACGGAGGCAGTGTCCAAGCCCTGGTCTGGCACCCGCTTGCTGAGTCACCCAAAGCTTTTCTTCTGCTAATGACAGCACAGAAAAGCTCCAGGGACTCCCCACCAGCACCTCTGGGTGGGCAGCCTTCTGGAAGGGGCCTCATGGGTGCCATCCCTCAGTCCCCCTGCAAGCCATGGTTTTCAGAGGGAGCCCTTGCAATGCGTTCAGGGTTTCCTCCATCCAGGCTGACCCACAGAGGAGCAGATGCTTTTGGCCAGGTCACTTTGAACCCTCTGAGAACGCAGGGCTTTGAAACCCAGCTTTAGGAAGAGGTTGTGTCCTTGTCGGAGTGTTCTGGGCTTTCCTCAACAACAACAAAGCCATTTATTTTTTTCCAGAGCCATGTTCTGGGCCAGGCGCCAGCCGGCTGTGTGCAGGCTGCAGCGAGGCCCGGCCTGGCTCCGTGTCAGCCCCCGGCCTTCCCTGCCGGAGCGGCCCCGGCAGCCGGGCAGGCAGCGGGAATCTGCGCGGGGTGGGCGCGAGATCACACCCCAAACCCGTAATCAAACCCTGTGGGGAGAGGGAGCCCTGGAAGAAGGGATTTCCTTCCCTCTGACTCAGCTTAGGCAGCACCAGGCTGAGGCTGGGGTCACACACGCCTGACTCAACCAGTAAACCTAGGAAAGCCTTTCTCCAGCGCCCTGCTCACCCTGGCCAGGGTAAGACGTGGGAAAACCTCTTCCCAGGGGCCTCAGTGCAGCGCGGCAGGCAGTGGGAGCACACGTCCAGGTCTGCAGATTCCAGCCCCGGTCGGAGGGTGTGTGGGACTCGGCTGCAGGAACAAAGGGCGTCTTTCACTGGCTCACCCCGCACAGGGCCGCCGAGGCGAATTCCTGGGATGCTTTTACGGGCTGCTACCAATGCACAGGCAGAGCTGGGCTCCCAACAATCTCCTCCCCCTGAAAGCACTTCATTCACACCCGGGCTGGAAGGAGGTGAAAGAAAAGGCCATGCACGTGGTTAAATGCAAGGGGGCCCGAATGCAGGGGGGTCAGAGCGCTCCCCAAGAGCCTCCCTGCCCCAGGCTGGGAGCGAGGGCACACAGCCCAGGGGTCTGGACAAGCAGCCGAGCTGCAGCCAGGCTGCTCCGCAACGGCCATAAATCATGGGAGAGGCGTTAGCAAGGGAGGGAACAAAGGACATGGAGAGATGCCATGGCATCTGGCAGGGAAGGACCGCGGCGGCTGCACCAGAGGATGGCGTCTGAGGAAAGCCTCTGAGCCAGCCCAAGAGGGTCCCGGCCCCAGGGACGAGAGCTGGCCCTGCTCTGCCTCTCCCCAGCCCAGCCCTGTCAGCATGGGGCATGTGGGGACAGGGGACATGGGGGATCATGACCTCCCACCTCACCCATGGCCCCACAGCGCTCCTGGGATGCCTCTCCAGTACTGCCCTGGCCCACGAGGACGGAATGACCTGCAAAGGCCACTACAGCAGCCTGATTCCATGGGCAGTAGGGAACATGCTGCACCAGGGCTGGATAAAGCTGTTCCTCGAGCTTAACCCAGGGCCAAATCCTGCTGAGCAGCAGCTCAGGCTGCCACAGGGGAAGGGACAGGAACTTGAGTGGGGTCTTCTTACCCCCTACTCTGGGTGCTGAGCCCACCAGTGCTCAGAGCACCTGCCACCACAACCAGAAGGGCTGGCAAAGGCACTGACCTGATGATAAGCAGTTATTTGTCTCGTTGGTAATGAGTTATTACTCAGCCTCAGCTAGACACTGCCTTAAGGAAGGAAACATCTGATCATCTTTTAATAAAGACAGTTGGCTCCTGCGAGGCTCCTGCAGCTCTTCTATCTATAAAGTGCTCCAAGACACATGGCTTGTGCTCAGACAGAGCTGCTGTGAGTCACCGTCTGGGAAAGGGTGTCAGGATCCTTGCTCAATAAATAGAACAAAGGAGGGAAACCTCGGGTGGGCAGGGATGGCACAACCCTGCTTCCTTCACTGTGTGCCACCGTCCTCCTCAGGATTTACCCAGCAGAGGCTGAAAGTGAGATAAAAATGATTTCCATGTTCTCTCTCTTCATCACTAATCGCCTGCAAAAGCACTGGGAGAAGGAACAGGTCCACTGGGTACTGGGTTTTCCAGCGACAGGCTCTGCTTCCACGTGCCTGGAGCATAACACTGCAACGGCAATGCTGCAGGCTGGTTGGGAGGGAAGGACAGCACTGACCTGCAGCCTGGGTGTTCCCACAGGAGCAACTCCCAGGCCTGTGCTGCCACTTGTCCCTTCCCAGAGTCCCAGGTGGTGACAGAGAAGAGGAAGGACATTGTGCCAGGCAGGCAGGGAGCAAGGCTGCCTGCTGATGGACTGACACCTTCTCCCATGGCTTTACACCATGCTCACTCTGCAGAAGAGTGAATCCCAGGCAGTGTCTAGTAGCGATACCCACGGAGCACAGCTCCCCAGCCCCAGCCTCTCTGCTCTCCAGTGCCACACAGCTCTGCTTTTGTAAGGCACTTCCACATCTGGAAGAAATACTCAGCATGAGGGATTGAATGACTCGGCTGGTAAGAGAGAAAACAATGTGACACTCTCGCCAGCCACGAACCGCACCGTTCCCTGCAGAGACTGCACATCTGCAGGCACATCTGCACCCAGAGCTCGTCCACAGCAGCAGCCTCACAGTCCCCTGCACCCAGGCGCTTTCTGAGCGCTTGTGAGGCAGGACAACATAAACTGAGTTTACATTTCAATAGCATTTCTGCCCAAACACATCTGGAAGCAGTTTCTTTCTCCAGATGTTCCCCCTGCAGATACATACCTTCCACTCGGTGTCCCAGATCCAGATGTTTCCAAATAGCTTGAAACTGAGCAGCCATCCCGGGAACGCTGTTGGTCTCTCCAGCACAGAAACAGTTAATGCTCCAAGGCATCATCCAGGACACCTGTGCCTGGTGGAAACTGGAGACAAAGTGGAGCCCAGCAATGGAAAAAGTCAAAGCCAAGAGCTTTGTCAGCTGCTGGGGAGCAGGAGGGGAGGGAAGCAGGACGCAGCTCCATGTTCAAACCTCCCCCTGCTCTCAGCTGTGTAGAGGGAAGCACTGCTCAAATTTAGGCAGTTTGTGTCTTCCAGGGCCCCAGTGCTACAAGGAAGATGGTTTAGGGGAAAGACTGCTCTGTTTCATTGCCTAGTTCCTGAAGATGTGAGCTACAGCTCCTTTTCCTCAGCCTGAAGCAGGACTCCTACTGCAGTGACACATCCAAGGGAGCACCAAGCCCACTTTGTACTTGTGTGTGTCAGCTCCAGGGCACACCATCCCTCCAGCCCTGGCAAGACCTCCCCATCTCACCAGGGACTGATTTCCAGCAGTACCACAGCCCCTGGCTACATGGCTGGAATGGAGGTTTCCCAGATGAAACTCAGGCTGGAAAAGTGTTTCACCTGAGGTTTGGATCAGCAGCCTCCTGTGCTGGAGCTGGGGTTCAGGAGCCAGTTTCTCTGCCTCTTGCTTTGTCAAAGGGCTCTGTGTACCAAGGGGGCTCGACTAGCCCAGCCCCACACGGCTGCACATTTCCCTGGAGCCACAGTATTAACCCAGCCCGAGCCAGGCCTGGAATGCAGAGCCCCAGCACAGCCCAGCTGGCACTCCAGCCCAGCAATTCCACTTCCAGCTAAAAGGCTGGGACTGCTGAGAAAAGAGCATCACTGCCAGCTCCCCTAAAGTAGAAACCACCCCTGCTCTGGGGCACTGGCAGGTGCGGGTTGGAGCAGATGGCTCGTGTGTAACAGCCGTGCTGCTGCCTGCGAGCGCGCTCAGCCCGTGTGGAGCGGCTCGGCGTGAGTCACGCTGCTCACGCTGGTGTTACTGTGCCACAGCAGAGCTGTTACACTGCTGTACTTGGAAAGAGCCCACAGCCTTTCCAAAATATCACGGAGGCCGCAACCCCGAATTTAGGTTGCATCAGGAGCAAGATAACAAGCTGAGGGGGTTGTTTAAGGGTAAGCCCACAGCCCCCGCACTGTGAAAGGCATTAAACACATCAGATTGAGCTCTCGGCTTTCTCTCCAGCACAGGGAGGAGGCCTGAAGGGAAAACCTGCTTTCGTGGGAAGCAGGGAGACACCTTCCTGTGCAGGAGCCAGGACCCTAGCTGCTGTACCACCCCCTGGCTGCCTGAAGCGATTAAGAGGTCAGCTCCAATCCATTCAGATCCAGGTTACTCGGCACAGAGCATCCCATCAGGGTGCAGCAGGACACAGTTTCCTCAATCCCTCCCTCTGGCTCAGCCTTTGAGCTGAGCTGGAGGTCAGCACCAGCACAGAGGGGCCACCTAAGCTCCTCTGGTCATTTCTCCCTCCCTGACCTGCCTTCTTCGGGTCATCAGCATCTTCCAGGGCAGAGAAATCGCTGCTCACCCTCTCTGGACAAGGACAGGCTTTGCTCAGGACAGCTGGTAAGGAAGAAGAAACCAGAGGCTGTTCAAATGTGTCAATTCACCTTTAATGTTTGAAAAAAAAATAAATGGTATTTGAGCAATTGCAGTTATGAAGGGAACATATCTTGCTCCACGAGAGACCGTGAACAGATTCACATTAGACTCATGCTTGGAAAAAAACAAACCCAAAACATTCTCCTTTCAGACCCAGAGTGGAGTTCTGAAGAGACAAGACCACACGAGTGCCCCAGACAGTCCAAGGCACATTACCCCAGTGCAGACATTTCCATCAACATGAACTTATGACAGCTACATTCTTTCTAGTTACAACATTGTTCTATCCATAATACAAAATTAGGCATACTTTGGATTTTGCACAGAGACAAGAAGGACTTTTACTTCAGGAAGTCATCAACCTGGGTCACCAAATCATTTCACAAAGAGCTCCCTTCACTCCGCCCTCTGCCCCCAGCAATGATTTATTCCCAACACCAAATTAATCTCAGAGACACAAGCTGGGCTCACCAGCCCAGTGGTATTGCCAATGCATTAGTCAGCAAACCGATAATTAGAGCTTATAACAAGCACCAGGGATTTACTTGCCATCACACAGCATTTCTCCACACCCAGATCAGAACTTCCTGCAGTGTAATCCCGAGTCAGTACGTACTAAGACAACATCACTGCTGAACCTATTGGAGACCAAGACATTTGTCTGCCTTTGAAGCAGATGTCACATGAGTTTCCTTCACACAAACATCACATGTAAATTTAACTTCTTGGTACTGTGCTTTAAGAACAAAAGCAGATATCAGAACATGGAGGACAATCCTCCGGAAATAGCTTATTAGCTACAGAAAATAAAATAAAAGAAAAAAAGAAAAAAAGAGACAGTGGCCACTTACAAGTCTTCCACACGACTAGCTTGCTTTAAGGAGAGCATCAAGTTAAGGCAGTGTTGAGACAACTGGCTACAAACATGCCGAATAGAGCTGTTGTCAGTAGTCACCAATTTGATATCCTACTCCATTGCGGGGCCGGGCCACGTGGCTTTAGAGCTCAGTATCAAGGTCTAAAGACTTCAGCCACAGGATGCTGCTTTCCGCAACAAGCAGGAACTCGGGGGCTGTTTTTGAAGCCTTCTAGACCAGGCTGAGTTGCTTACTCAAGTCTAGGTCAATGTTTCAGCAGAGCCAAAAATACAGCGAAGGGCACCGAGCAAGAACACCGAGGGGTGCCAGCTGCAAGCCTGTATCACAGTCAAAGGTGGAGTTCACCTTGGGTGTGGAAGCCACGTCACCCAGAGCCACCCCACCAGCTTTCAGGGAAGGTCTAAGACCTGCCCCCGAGGGTACTGGGAGAGCCAGCTCTCTACAGTCTGCAGGGTGGGACAGAGGCTCACACTGGCTTTGCTCCTCTTTGCAAGATTAACAGTCTAACAGGACTCAGTAAGGAAGTCAGGGGCTTTTGGCCTGCCCAAAGAAGTTTCCCCAGCCTCAAAGAAGGAGTTACCAGTGAGGGAGCTGTTGTGGAATAGTTTTATTTCTTCCCACGTAAAGGCCATTGTTTAAGCATTTACAGGTTTCCTAGTGCAATACAACCAAAAAAAAAGCAGTAACAAAAAAATGCCGCCTTCTTCCCAGGCAACTAAACAGAAGTAGATTTTTACTGCAACATATACACATTAAATATAGTATACAGTCCATGCAGCGGCATAGCCATGTTAGAGGGAGTCGTGGCTTCAGCCATCAGTGCATTACAGTCCAAATTTCAATCGCTCCTACTTCCTATCCAGATTTGAAGAGAAGAATTGCAACCTGACCCAAGTAAAAATAGATGAAGTGCTTTGTCTCGTGTGTTACATAGCTGCCAAAGTTTCTGCCAACAATGCAGTGCCAAGTTGGGTTGTATTTCTTGTCAAATTCCTGAAGAAAGAGAAGAGAGGCATTAAGGCCAAGAAAGCCCACATGAAAATAGTTCTAAGCACAAATTCTGAGCTGGTTCTGTTCACACACTATCGCCTCTCCTCCCACCTGCAGCATCTTGAGATTCCCCACTGCAAGACACTATTAAATTAAGCAACCGAACCTCTGCACTGGATTGTTTGAAGGATTCAACACAAGCAAAACATCTTCTGAGCCTTGGAGCACCATCAGCCCTGGGCAGGAAGAGCAGACGCAAGAGCTCTCCTTGGTACAGCCCTGTGTGTAGGCTAATCAGGGGAATAATTCTCCTCTCCCATTCCAAACCCACTCACAAAAAATAAAAAAAGGTTCTGGCATGTCTGCTCCAGCAAGGCATCTGAGCTTAAAGGTCACCTAAAAAAAAGGAAGGAGGAAAAGCCTGGCTTCTGCTGTTTGGGACTCTTGTACACAAAGGGGAGAAATTCGACGTTGAAAATGAGCAGGCAGATTCACAGGCCAGAGAGCACAGAGACCCAAGAGGTCAGAGGTGAGCAAGCTGACTGCTGGCTCAAGAGTCTTCTTCTACTTAGCAGGCAGGATAGAGTTAAAGACCATTTTCCTCCCTCTAATTAACACACGACTCCCAAGAACACCCTTCCCTCCCCTGAGACAGAGCCAGAAGAACAGACTCAACATCCAAGATTAAAGCCAGTTCTAGTTCTCAGACAGCAGAAGAGTTTGAGCTCTTTGCAGGTAACCTTTGAAGTAAGGAAAAGGCTTTCTTGCCAGGGCACGAAGGTGCATCAAATTGCTTCCCTCCTCCCAACACACTCTCATGAAATAAAGGCCAACTTCTTTTTGGATGCCTTCTGTTGCACTCCCTCACTTTACAGGCTGCATTGCCCCGAGCACTCAGAGCTAAGTCATGCCTCAAAGTGATCTGAGAAGTCAGGAGACATCTTTGAATCCTTTGCTTTCAAGCTTAGATTACAAGCAAGGCCCGAACACCAGCCCAGGTGCCAGGACTTCACTGCCTCTGAAGTCACATTTCCCTTCTCTGAAAGCACTTTGCCTGACCATTCTGAGAAGCTGCTACACGGGGGATCAACAGCTCCCCAGATGCCATCAAGCATGAGCTTTAATTAACAGGCTCCTGCAAATGGGGAGACAACCTCTTCACTAGCCAGGGCAGCTGCTTGCACTGTTTTTAACACAGCAGCTTCCACAGCCCCAGCAGCCAGCACAAGGCCCATCCTCCTGCACAGCACCCATCCCAGAACCACACGTGCACTGCTGCCCACCAAGTGAAACATCGAGGTGATCCCACCTGCACTGGTGCTGCAGGTCTGAGCAAGTCCTAAGCAGAGGCAGCAGCCAGCCCCTTCCAGGCTGGCAAATCCTGAGGGACAGCACTTGCAGTTTGCTCAGAGCTTGCCAGAGCTCTGCCATAGCCCTCCCCTGACCTTGGAGAAGTCACTCCATCCTCTTGAAAACAGCAGTAAAGCAGCCAAGAAGCCAAGTATCTTCTCCCTCCCAGCACGCAAGCATGAAGCCTCAGCCACTCAGCTCCTGACAGACTCGGGAGCTTTGGGAAGTCGCAGCCAGCACAGCACCCTCATCCCGGAGTTACCTTCTTGATATATGCTGCAATGTCCTTTTCTATGTTGTACTTCTCCATGGCCTGTGTAGCACAGTCTACAGCATCCTGCTGCATATCCTCGGACATGTCCGCATTCTTGATCACAGCCTTTCTGTCAGACATCGTGAACCTAAGGCAGAACATAGATTCCTTTAATCCCTTCCCAAACAGGAGACGCTTCCTGTGCATCAGAGGTTGTCCTTTCCGTGCAGGCTGCGTCACAAGCCGATACTACATAACCCCTGTTATGGCCAGAGTGAGTTTATCGGGGTTGCCTACAGCAGCCCCAGGCCAAGGTGCCCCTTACAGCCGGAGCACCGGCTGGAGGTTAGATCAGAGATAGCCCAGCATCACCACCTGCATTAACCACACGCAGGAAAAGCTTATGTGTGGGAGGAGACGGGATCTGCAGAGAGCCACAGCCCTCCTGTACATCAAGAGGCTACAGCCAAGTTTGCCTTCCAGGTGTACCAGTGTTTTGGAACATCCTCTGCTCAGAGCCTTGCAAGCAACAGATCCCAGACTGTCTGTCACTGGCAGAGAGGCTCAGGAAGCACATTCAGAGCAGCAGTGCTTTTATTCTACCCCAGGTGTCACAGTTCCTGCTGCTAGTTTAGCCTGGAAGCAGTGTTGTTCCACATTCAGCCATCATCACCCTCTCACCTCCCTGCTGCTCTGCCATGAAACCCAGCCTTCAGCTGTTCCCACGGGACAGAGCCAGTCTGACGAGCCAGAAGCAGGTTAACATCACACTGCAGCCTGGAAACAGGGCAGGGGAAGCAAGTCCCACCACAGAGCCAGAGCTTGGCAAAGCCCTCCTTTTCCTGCCCCCTCCTCACCCAGGAACCACAACACGATGCCAAAACCAGCATGCTACTGCAGTCCAGGACTTGTAGGAAACTGGGAAGTGCTGTTCTGGAGTGAGGTGTGCAGCCCCCTTCGCTCCTAAAGTGCTTTGTACCAGCCACTGCAGCCGTTAGATCTGACGTGGCCTTTCCAGTGAGGTGTTCGGCACTGGGAAGTTTCCAGCACAGTTCATATTATCCTAGAAAACTGGGAATTGACTATCCCAGCACTGCAGTCTTTCTTCGCCCTGGAGAAGGAGCACCGTGAAGTCCTGCTCTGGTCACCACAGCCCTCATTCCCGTTCCCCACTCGAGGCCTGGGGAGGCACATGTTACCTGGGGATCCAGGTGATTGCACCAAGGACCACAGCTGCTCACCTTGCAGCAGCTCTTTCCCCAGCACATTAAAACTTTGTGGGAATAAGCTTCTTAATGGCAAGGAGTGCCTCCAATTAAGCCTGCAGAGCACCATTAAGTTTCCTAAATCCTTTTACAGCACTGTAAGTCTTGAGTGATACTACCAAGCATGTTTTGAAACAGTGAAACTACACATTTTTAGCTCTGCTGTGGAGTGAAAAAAATCTGCTGCAATGATCACTTCCTGGAAGAGTCCCAGAAAACTGAAGGAGTAGCTTTGTTACAGCAATTAAAGGAGCTTGCTACCCAGAGAGAAAGAGAATGCAGTTACATAATTGCAGCCCTCTGATTACAATACTTCAATTCTTCCCTCTGCCTGCACTTGAAGACTTCTATTGCCACCTTAATTTATACAATTTAGATATAGTGTTTAATAGAGCACTGCTATTAACACACACTAACAGCATCAGGAGGAATGACAGGAACTGAGCTCCAATGCCAGCAGAGAGCACATGCCCCTGTCACAAAAAGTGGCTGGAAAAGCCACTTCCCAGCAGTTTGTTCCTTTCCCTGCTGTGGTTTCAGCAAGTGGGGGTTTGCCTGCAGCCCAGAAGCCGAGGGAAGAGAAGACACAGCTCAGAACAGTCCAATCTGCCTGTAGATTTGGAGTCACCACCCAGGAATCTGACAATCCCTTGGACAAGTCGTCTGAGTGTCCAGTCCACAGGAAGAGGGAAGCAGCAGAAATCCACTTGTGGGTCATCCTTCCAGAGAAGTTTCTTTAGGGAAAGAGAGCAAGCAAGCCCTCACACACACCAGGCCTTCACACACCTGCACCGCTCAGAGAGTTCAGAGGGCACCTGCCATTGCATAACCAGCCACAGAGTGACCTGCAAAAGGCACCTTCCCTCCTCATTGTTTAGGCGAGGAGCATCTCAGTGCAGGCCTGTGCTGCCACGGGCGACAGCGCCAGAGGAAAAAACAATTATCCTTCAGAAGGAGATCCTCCTTCCAGGAGGCCTTCCCCAGCACAGCACCCTCCCCTGCACTGCTCCAGGGCACAGCATCCCCCGTGACCAACCACGACATGGGCTGGCAGTGGCCGTGCTGCTGGAGGGAGGGTCTCCTGCACCTGCCACAGGAGTGTCACACCCTGCACCCAAATGAACACCACAGAGCAGGGCCCCAGTCTCTGCTCATTCCCTGGAGGGGTTACAGGGCCATCCTCCCAGGCAGCACAGCAGCACCATAGACACATCATAACCCTAAACCGCAAGATCACAGGTGGCCCTCGGGGTCTTGCCACCCAATCTGGCTCTTTCTGAGGAAAACCACAAAGCCCCAGCACTCATCTCCAGGCAAGATGGGCCTAGGAAGGGGTAACAGTACAGCTCCAGCAGCCACTCCTTCCCGCCAAGGATGCGGTCTGTGAGGAGGAAGACCACAGCCCCAGCTACCACTCCAGGGCAGTATGAGGCCTTGGGAGGGAAATTAGGCCCAAGCCAGCACCCAACCTTTTCTCACCAGGGTACGATGAGGTCTTAAAACGAGCATGAGTCCCAAGCCCAGTACTCCAGCAGGACATGCTGGGGCTTTGATAAGAGCATGAGACACAAGCCCCCTGGTAACCACTCCTTCCCTCTCCGGGCAGGTTAGAACCCTAGAAATGAGACGGGGCTGAAGCCCAGCATCCACCACCTCCCCCATGAGGACAGCATGGATCGCGAGGATGGGAGCACCCATCGCTTCCCGACCAGGACAGCATAGATCCCACGGCTCAGAACGGGACCCAAGCCCAGCACCCACCGCTCCCCCACCAGGACAGCATGGATTTCGCGAACGGGGACGGGGCCCAACCCCTGCACAAACCGCATCCACCACCTTGGCCGAAAAGGGCCCTGGGAGGGGGTGCGGCACAGCCCCTTCCCCCGCAGGGCTCCCGGGAGCCGGAGCCCTGCGTGACCTTCACGGGGGGAGCTCCGGGAGCGCCCGAGGCCGCGGTGACCTTGCCTGGAGCGGGGCCGGCTCCGCAGCGGCGCGGACCCCTAGGGAGGGGCGAGCTCCGATCGCTCCTCAGAGGCCGGTCGCGCCCGGCCCCGGCAGCGACCTCCGCCCTCTGGGCGGCCCCGCCACCACCCCGCACACGGAGCGACCGGTGCCGGGGGAGGCTTGGAGACCCCCGGCCCAGCGGAGGCATCGCTCACCTTCACAGTGACAGGGCCACCCCGGGAGGGCGAGGCACGGCACCGAGGAGGAGTAGGAGGTGTGAGGAGGCCCGGCCGCGCTGCCTCAGCCCGCTCCGCTCGGCGCCCCGCGCGCTCTGCGCCCCGGCGCCGCGCCGCGCTCAAATACCGCCCCGCCCG